>CM068828.1:143704065-143954065 GCA_028554795.2 Sinohyriopsis cumingii
TTAAAATCAGAATTTACATCCGGCTTTATCTCCAGGAAGCAAAATCATACTCTGAGTAAATGTTTATCCAAAAAAACCGATCACAGAATACTGCATGCCAAAATATCTCGCACATACTTCTCAGAGAAAACTGAAAGTGCCTCATCAAGCAAATCTGAAAAGATCGCCGAACCGTGCGTTCATAAAGAAGCAAGACATGCCAAAACATAATCACAACTGTCGTTTTCTTGGGCGCAATAACTGGCCAAAGCTCAGTATTTACGGCAGCACCATTAGATGTAAAACAGGGAATCATTTTTTTTATATTATAAAAACTGTCAAAAGTATTTAATGCAGTATGCGGGGATTGGGTAGGCGTGGCGTTTGCTTTGGAACAGAAAATTAAAAAAAAAACTATTTACTGCTGGATCATTCTACAAATATCCAACTTCCAAAACAAAACAGTATTCAGAGGGTCGTTGCAGAACATTTTCGCTTCTGCTAACTTTTTTCAATTACATTATACCTACACGAGTAGGAACAATCACACTTAAACTTTGTAATCCGCAATAGCATCGGAAACTTATTGGATTCGTCTTATGGGAACCCTCACACTATGCAAAGTGGATCAGGAATAATATAAAGCAGATTTTTTTGTGTCATTGTTAATTTTGGATGCAAGTTATGTTTACACTGTTCATTATAAATGTACAATATATAGCAGATGACTGTGAAGTTAAGCTTGATTGAAGCCATCAACTTGAATTTACGACATATAACCTAGAATAATCTTAGTCATTATATTGTTTAGTGCACATTACTTGGCACTTTTGCACAGATGTGCACGGGAACAATGACCATGATACACATTTGTATCAGATCATGCACACGTATTCAAATCATTCTTATGACTTAAAAAGCATAGAGAACAGATCTAACACAGGCTATTTAAAAATAAATATTTGCTTAAATATCGCTCCCTGTGTAAGTGTTGACTAGTCCGTTAGCCACTTCTGTATCTGTCTGACTCTCTTATCTTAGAAGTAATGGGGAGAGTGTACTGGGGTTATTGGGATTTGCATTGGTCGAAAGTACGACGGCACAGAGGGTCAATGGAAATTTAAAATGGGAATGGCACTTGGAGGTCCATGAACGGTACTGGACATTCGGGACAAATAGGAATAGTGTCACAAGTGGCCGACCTCAATCGGGCGGAAATTTAGTAACATTGTTCCATTTGATCTCAATACGTACTACTGTAGGTAGGTATGGAAAATGCTCCATTTGATCTCAATACCTACTGTAGATAGTATTGGAAAATGCTATGTTAAGTCTGACCATAGGGTTTATAGGGACACATGGATTTTATAGGGTCAAAAGTGTTTATGGGGTCAGCATGCACAAATAGACAAGCACTTATACAACACAAAAAAGACAAACGATTGTTTGTCAAGACTCAAATATTATATCTTTTTGAGACATAGGAATGGCCCTGAAAGGGCCATTGGGGTTTGTCAACTAAAGACAGTTAACATCCTGAACATCGCACTGATCTTCTACTCTTCCTCGAACTTCGCCTGAGAGTAGGACCGTACATCAAAATGACTCTTTTCCAACAACATTGCTTCTCCACATAAATCCTTCTCTTCCAAACAGCCGTATCTGTTATCTTCATGATAGCTAATGATGATTTTACATGCACAGGGTAGTCCGGGCTGAACATTCTCCCCCAAAGTATGGCAAATGCATCAACGATTGTCCGCATCATGTAATGAGAACAGGTAAATTCATGAAGAACGCCGCTGGTATCTAAAGTCCAAGGGCAGATCGAAACCGATAGAAATGTTTCACCAATCCAAACAAGCGTACGACATAGAGTAAGAGCATGGTGTCTCTATCCCAATCAGAAGAGATATGCGTGTGACGTCATATGCAGTATATATATAGGTGCGCTAGCGTCCGTGCGCAGTGAATCGATGTGACATAGTTAGGACATGGTGAAACTAAGAAGATAAAGTATTGCGGTGCAGCTGCGATGGCGATGAAGTATGATGGTATTTCAATCAACCACAGCACCACAATCATACTTCCAGAAGAGAATGACTTTAACTGTGATTTGGTCGAATTTCTTTTCCCTTTGCGAGAAGTTATACCGGTACCAGCATCTTCAACGCGTATTCCTTGCTTTCCTTGGGTAGCGGTAGCAAGTATCATGACTTTTATCTTGAAAGGAGGATTAGTCCGTCTCTGAAGTAAACTCCCTTTAAAGCTCTGACCAGATGCTCTGTCTGTGTTGGTGCTTCCATCTTGATTGTTTGAGAGATGAATGAATGCTCCTAGGCAAGGCAATATCCCTATATATACGGTTCCGTTGCGTGTAAAACCTAGTCAAATGAAATTTTACAATCAATATGAAAAGATCGCACTATTTCAATGAGGGAGAAGAAAAAAATAGTAAGAGGCCAGGAGCTGAAGTTTTGGCTCATATCCATGCCAGCGAAATTGAGGACCACATCAGTGAGCCTAAATAAACACATTTTCCCCGTCTGCCCTCGGACCAAGAGAGTCTACCTCCAACGAAAGTCGAGCAATAGCACCCGAAAAGTATTACTAAATTTGAGAGACGGAAGAACGTTCCTCCAGTAAATTTATAACAACGGCTAATACTTACACGGTGAAGTTTAAACAGTTCATGTCCGAAATAACGCTAGAGTAAACAGACTGTTTCATTGTCGAATTTTGGGATTCCGTGTTAGCTACACAGTAACGATAATGCCAAGCTAAAGAAGACCATTGTTTGAAACCCTCCATTTATCACGACAGCTTGAAGTACCCCGTCTGGATCAAATTTAGAAGACCTGCAGAATTGACACTTTCTAAAGTCATCGATAGGATTCAACTCGTTCAGCAATCCAATTACAAGATTCACATCACCAAAAAGTTGCATGACAGTTGCTTAGATTGTGCTCTATTGTGGACTTATACGCATTAATTATACCAAAGGGCACGTTTCTTCTGGGAAGGAACGTTGTCATATTTGTCTCCGAATCGTGGACTTTGGAAGAAGCATGCTACATTCAAAAATACAAATTGAAACAGGAGGATGAAAAGACAAAAGGGAATTTCATCTTGTTTTCGAATGCATACAAGAGACCGGCATTGACATTCCTAATTTCTGCTTGGATCAACGAGCATGCGCGACGTGCATCCAATAACCTATGTTTTTCATTTCCCCACTGTAGCAAGATTTCTTTAGAACGTGACCAAATATTTCGAGGACCTAACATCAGTTAGGAGATCGTGTCCTGTACTTTGACACGGACAATTACATCTACATCCTTTGCCCTGATCATCCTCACAAATATATCGAAGGATACCGTTTATTGCCATGGACTTACTATTCACCCAACACAAGATTCTGAGTTTTGCTAGCGAGGGTCAAAAACGGAGACAGAAAAATCTCAACGGTTCGAATAAATCTTGCAATGTCACCAGAAAACATTGTACTTAAAAGCTAAACTGACTCTGAAAGATTTCAAGACCAAGATAAAAAGCCAATCATCACTAATACCCCCAATGACGAATACAGAAACGGCCACGCGGATATAAGAGGAAGACGACGCACGAGAAGTCTTTCGAACACCGTCGGCTCCCACCCCTAGTAATATTGCAGTGTACTTGTTGACCTCTTCCACCACTCCCCAATGAGAAGAATGTCGCCACCACCCCCGGCCCCGTCTCCAGTTGTACGTCGGACACGTCAAGCAGTTTCAAAACCACACGGAACCACGATTAGCATCTTCTTGAAGAGCCCTGATGGTGAATCGTTTAGCTAGCATTTATTACTATCCTGCCCATCCTTTGGGTTACGCAGGATTTGAAAAAAAAAACGTATAGTACTGCGAATCCCAATTGCAAAATATCCGTTTTCCCCTGATGCAACGATGGTTGCAAGAATAAGCCACGTACACGTTGTACAAAATTATTCGACCTAAAGATTCCAGAAGATGAACCAAAGTGGAGGAAAATCCGTGGTCAAGAGCATGACGATTTAGCCGATGTCCCTCATTTGGCCACGTGCAATCGCAGTTAGAAATATTTATTTTCTGTCATCGACGTCTTTTCCAAATTTGCTTGGGTCTTTGACTTCCAAATTGAGCTCTGGGTTAGTGCGAGCCTTAACACTGGTATTGACACAAAGCGCTCGCCACCGTCTTTGATGGCTAACAAAGTCACCGAATCTGTGAACCAAGCATATGAAACACTGAAGAAAAGATACGTCGGCTTTTTCACCATGGAGGATCCCAAAACCAAAGCCAGCGTCCTGGATCGTATGAAACGCGCCTTGAAAGAATGCATGTGGAAATACTTTATGCATGTGGAAATACTTTATGCATCAACACACAATCAATCACATCAACGTATTGCCATGTTTGGGCCAAAGAAATGACACCCGACAACAAAGTGACCGTATTAAAGCGATTGTTTGTAACGTGCCCTACTATCCCCAAGAAACGTTGCTTGTTAACGACGGGATATTCCGCGCGCATTGGAAAAACCAAACACGCTTTCGACAAAGGTTATTTACGGAACTTAGACCACCTAATTGTTTCGCTTCACTGCACGAGTGCGTGGCCCCCACCATTCCATCTATAATTGGTAGATATGAAAGACGAAGTGTTAAAATGAACAATATACCTGCCCGATCTACAATGAGTGAACCAAAATGAATACGACGTGTACGACATCGAAAAGATTTTCGATCGAAGAACCCGTAAACGTGACAAAAACAACCTCTGTGAGTGTGGTACGGATAATTTATGCCTAAAACGCAAAATTGTCTGATTCTGCCAAATATTTGCAGTGTATTGTGTCAACGGAGCCGCCATTGCCAATTTGAGTTTGTAACAAGGCGACAAACAATTGTGGACCATTTTATTCAGCGGTTGCATCGGTTACCTCAAACCCAATCCTTCCCTAAAATATTCCAGTCATAAAGGTCCCCTTTCTGCCAACGCCAATCACCCCCAAAGCAACAACAACAACCCTCGTTTGGTACAACTGGAAACTCATTCTCTTTTGACATCGAGTAACTCCTCGCAGAGCAGATTCCTCGAATTGTCAATAAAATAATATTTTTTATAACTTTTCCCAGTGGCAGTTCCATGGATGTGTTTCAGAAAAACAACTTGTGGTGTTTCACGGTCAAATTACCTCATGCTTTTCAATTGGATCACAAAGCGCATTGACGATCATTCATCTCACAGAAGTCCAAAATGTCAGTGGTTATTAATCAAGGTTTTCCGTCGAATTTCCGAAGGAACAAGTGCAAAAACACTTGGATACAAACGATCCTTGGTTTTATGAATCCAAAAGACCAGCGCCAGTCAATACTAAATTGTGCATCTAAACCATTAAAAATCATGCAGCTATCATTTAAACACTCAATATCTGGGGTTAACGATTGCCACTTTTGTATGCCCTGGGCAAAACGAAACGAAGTGTCCTGACTCAGTATTATAAAGTAGTTCGTCCCTTGCATACGATTTTTTTCAGATGCCAAAATGTCGTGCATCAAGTTTTTTTCCCAGCTTATTAGATATTTTCGGTGGAAACCTTAAAATGATCCCGAATTTCAATGATATCAACAACAACGATCGATTTTACATGTCCTTTAATTACTTTATCGAACTGAACGAAGGAATGAATTTGATCTTTGTGTACTCTGACGTGGTGGAGTATAATGTGGTTGGAAACACAGCTGCTCCATTACTGGAAGACATTCCTTTCACAGTGTATTCTGCCGTCGCATACCTACGAGGAAGGTAGAAACACATACAATGTTCATTGTGGATTTTTTTTTATCCTCGTTATTGTGCCTTTCAGCAGGTTGTCAAAAGTGGTATTAAAAAAGATCCGGGACAAAATATATTCCATTCTCGCAAGAAAAAGTCACGGTGAAGCTATATTTTTGAAAACGATCCTCAAGCGAATTGTAAGTAATGTACACTGTGTACCAACGACGACATGGTTTAGAAGATATCCTGCAATATGCGTTCCATTCGGTGAGCTCCGTCATAAAACCGATGGTGACACGAGCATTTTAAAGATGCCGCTTTGACGCAAGGGAAAAATTAATTTCTCTAAAATGTCCCAGAGAATCATTCTTGAGAACAGTCAAAAATGTCTCGAGTCATATTGGAAAAAAAACAAACATTAGGCTATAACACTATAACGCTGAACGTTGATGACCGAGGCACAACTTCCTAGTTCACGCCACACCAGTGGCAAGGCAGAAATTCCTACACCCCCAGCTCATAAACACGTTCCGCGAATGACTATGAAAAAAAATAACAGGCAGATAATTAAACATCGTTGATTACTAAACAAAATAATGCATCGAGATTCGTGCGAATGTTGCAAGTCAGAACTGGATCTGTCCGGCATGTCATCCACCATGACGACGATGCAAGAAACCAAAAGGGGTAGAATTTTATCTTCCCTTGTCTTTGACGACCTACGCCCCATCGAATGTGAAAGAACAGACAGACAGAAGATTACATCGATCTGATTATCCATTACTTGCACTTCTGAGTCAAATTGGTTGATTCGAAAAGCACCGATCTAGAAGCCGACGACATAATAGCTACCGTCAACAATTTCAAGCAATCTGGTCAGCAGCAGCATGGATATTTACCCTTCACAGCCTACTTAGAAAATTGCATGACGTACGGAAAAGAAGCAAAAAACACCCATCTGGATGCTTGTGTGACCTGGAAGCCTGACACGCCAGGCGAGTCTAAGAATTTAGCCCTGACAGAAATAAAGACATTGACAATGTGGGATTTAACGACCGTCAAAAAATGTCGCGGTTTGGATATGATAAAGCGTTTGCATTTGGACATTTGCTAGCTGGACAAGTATTTGTCAAACGGATTGGATGTCCGCCTAAGATTGAATTGAAGCGGTACTGCCTTCCATTTGAAGGCTGATACTATGGAGTAGAAAACTATCATCCAAGACGCCCAACTCTACGTGCGCCATTAAGAAGTGTTTGTCTTTGTGTTTGTATAAGTATTTTTCTGTTTGTATATGCTGATCACATACACACTTTTGACCCTTTTAAACCCATGTGTCCCTAAAAGCCCTATGGTCACATATGGTCACATTAGCATAGCATTTTCCATACCTACCTACAGCAGCCAGTATTGAGGTCAATTCAAACACTGTTACTAAGTTCCATCTCGACTGAGGTCAGCCACTTGCAACACTGTTCCAATTTTTTCCCGATTGTCTAGTACCGCTACGTAGCTCATTTTCATTTTCCTTTGACTCATAGTGTAATTCCCCTGTTAAATACCCATTGACCTCCAAATCCCTTTCGTATTGTCGACCACTGGAAATCCCACTTACCCCAGTCTCCATATTATCCTATTTTATATATATATATATATATATATATATATATATATATATATATATATATATATATATATATATATATATATATATATATATATTTCTGGACCCATGATTGTAAGACTGACCTGAAACTGATAGCATACATAGAACATGAATTACTTTAAAGAATGCAAACCTACTTGTATGACTTCCATCACCAAAAAATAACTTGAAATGTTTAATTTACTTGACAGAGTTTGTCAATTCTTTTGACTTACACATGGTTTGAAGTCCTTGCCTGTTGTCAATGATTGTGGTTTCACTGTTAAGGGCGCTGGCAATTTACAGTCTCTACCCTTAACAACAATTGTCACATGCGTCGTTTTGGATATCTTAATCAGTGTGAATAAAGTCTGGATGATCATGGAAAGGAAATAATCTTAATTTTTCTGAACCAGAACGATAATTTCTACAGAGCTACATTTTATAGCAAACACCCACGGTAGAGAAATGAAGGAAACTTTGAAGAGTTAGCTCCCTCCTACAATGCATACGTTAATGCATTCAGTTGTAACGTCACTCTTAATCTATGTATGTATAATTGTATGTGGTATAAGTGAAATATATGTACGATATCAACCCTCTATCTTCGTGAGGCCATTTTTAGTATAATTGCATGTGTGTCTCTCTCTCTGTCTCTGACTCTCTCTCTCTCTCACACTCACTCTCTTTATCTCTCTCTTTTTCTTTCTCTCTCTCTCTTTCCTTCTCTCTTTCTATCTTTATATATATATATATATATATATATATATATATATATATATATATATATATATATATATATATATATATATATCAACATCGTTACTCTCTGTATCATTTGTCTGGGATAGTATGCTTCTCATATGTTCCCTGAAGTACCAATTTCAATGTTTATTAGCTAAAGGTCAAATAAGTAAGGTCAGAACCAATTAACGAAACCTTATCGCCATGGAGATTTTGGACTTCAACGTTGATTAAAATTGTAGGGCATGTTTTAAGGTAGGTGTGACATGTACATATATCTACAACTTTCACGTAATGTCATACGAATGAAGAATATGTCAGTATTGAAGAAGGAGCCTGACATATGTGTTATTAAGATGAAGAATGTCTAAACGACTTTCTAGCAAAGAGGTCGTTTCTCTTTCCTTCGCTTTAGATATAGATTTATATTTATGCTGATTATATCTCGCATTGTAGGGGCGATTCCAGGAGTCAGTGATGGCATTGTTACCCGACAAGCGTGTATTATGTCTTTTTATGATCTATGTGAGGTGCAGAGGACGATAGAGGTGCGGAATTGTGTAACACATATGATTTACAAATTATTGCCAACAACAAAGACTAGCGCGTATTGTTTCGGTAAGTAATTTCTTTAAATTACGTCAAGGCATTGTCTCGTTTTTCCCCGTTTCCTTTACATTTGTTCTGAAATTTAAAGAAACAAATAAGTTGTACTTACTCTGAACATATGCTTAAGCACTTATAACTAAGCGTAATTTAGCATAATTTTAATTGAATCTTAGCTATTTAATATTTGTGTTAGATGTGTTTTGTCCAAGAAGATAATGTTAACTTTTTGTCATTGTTTCCTTAGATGTTAAAAGGTTTACAAGTAAAAAAGTTAACCAAATACAGAAAAATACTACTTTCACATGTTTGTATAATACTTTTCCTCCCTAAAAGATTTAGCATCCTGGTTGTTGAATAACTAGACAAGTAACTCTAATGCAATGAATATATGAATACAAAGTATAGAGTATGAAAATATTGTCTAACGAATGTTCTTTTCTGCGCAAAGTTGAAATCCCTAGGAAAACCTCACACTTTATGCTATGTACTTTTGCTTGGAATTTTAATGTTCTGGCCAATTATAAGATATAAAATTGCCATATCTCTGATAATGAGCGTACGCTATTATCGGTAGCAATTTTAATCATACTTCGTAACTACCTTATACAATAAACAATTTACCTTAACATTTGACTGACTTGAACGTCCAAGAGAGTAAAACGTCTGAAATTGTCACTATTTTCTGTCAGAATAATGTTAATTAATGATTTTGTAAAGTACCAGTCGTTAAAATTAGACATGTATTTTTGGAAATAATCTCGAAGTTCAGGAATTGAATATTTCACAAAGAAGTAACTGTATGAGTTTGATCGATCTTGGAATACGTAATATAGCAAAGAACATGAGTCAGGAACGTTGCATCAGCTTGAATATCTTAGAATGATGCGTTGCTAAAACATGCAAAAGATAATCCTTGAAAACAATAGAAAGTTGGTTTAATTTCATGCCTAGTTTAGTGTATCATTTTCGTAAACACATATTAAAATGCAGAAATATTTATTATACTTATTCCCCTTAACGCAAAATTCTACGATGTACTACACACATAGCAATGAATGGTATAAGTAAAGTCATTACAGATCACATATATTCATAGATTTAGGTATATCTAAACAAATTATGGCGTATTTGGTAGAAGTTATTCTACTCGAAATCATTGCCCAGTAGAAAAAAAGATTTAAAGTAATTTTACTCTGTATAACCTACACACCAAAGAATGTATGCATTTTCTAAATAATAATTTTACAAATAATATCTGACTTTTTAAGCTTGCCCAAGAAACATGTTTGTTTTTAAACTAAATTGTCGCCTTGATGGCAATTTATTGAAAGTCTTTGGTATTGATGCCTGTCGAATACCTTTTATCCCATCCTCACAAACTAATTTGCTCGACTTCATTCGGCATTTGGGGCTGTCATCCAGGCATAGCGAGTAGATGTACCTACTGATACTACCGAGCAATTATTTCTTTACATTGTTGCATGACACATTTGCTGAACATTTCTGTCATCATGTTTAAGTGTGGGTATATGATAAACCTGACCAGAAGTGTACCATGAGCCAGTGGTTCTTCCGGGGATTTCCTCGTTTGTTTCTGCATTGTGCGTCATTTGCCTATGCGTAGGAACAAACAGTTCAATATCATTTATCCACACAAAATACGTGTCAATAAATTTCACAAATTTACAAGTAATATAGACAATTAAAACAACATATGTACGTCTTAAGACGAAAGCCCCAGATATTTTTTTGCTTTAATGTAACTATCAATCTCTCAGTATTGAACTCAAGTAACTTAGAGTAGTTCACTTAAATGTATCGACAAGCGATAAACAATATTGCTTTAAATATTTATTGATGATTTTGATAAATATTTGCAAATGTTGATCAAGATATCTATGCATTTTGTTTGCAACATAGATTAAATTGATCTGCATAGATACTTAAACGAATCAACAATTATACGTTTCATACACTTTTCCCCAAAAAGGAACTATACTTTCACATGTTTGTGACACAGTTATGAGAAATGAAGGGACTTCCAAGGACAATATTGTCTTAAAAAATGTCTTAAATTCTGATTATATGTTTTCATTTTGGAAACATTACATATTGCTTAGAATTTACCCCGGTTTTCGTTTCGAAGAAAGCAAATGTCAATATATCAACTATTTAGGATTGTCGCTTGCTTCCAGTTGAAAAACCTTAAATGACTTGAAGTGCTTTCAATCTCAACGAGATGTCTGCACTGAATAAATACTGAAACTGTATTGTTGTTTTCAGACGCTCTTCCAGAGGTACCCGGTATGTATGACGTAAACGTATCCATTCTCTTTTAGAAGCTTAGTTGATTTTATGTTTGCTTTGATGTTTATGATGTGTTGATTATAAGATTATTAACTATTTTGCGAAGATTATAGAATTCGTATACTCTTGAAATTCTTTCAAACGTAGCGTTCACGAATGGGACCATTGAACTTCGTATAAATGTTCCATTATATATATATATATATATATATATATATATATATATATATATATATATATATATATATATATATATATATATATATATATATATATATATATATATATATATATATATATTGCATTAGTTACGAAACTGATGGATTTATTCCGTGTGTTCTTTGCAATTTTGGACTACTATGTTAAATTAATCCGTAAATTTGTAATGTAAAGCTTTGTTGCAGCATGGTAACGAGATAGTTATCATCTGACAGTGTGTTGACACACCAACATTATCTCCAGTTAAATAGTTTCAAAAAACAAATTCAAATGAGCGACGTCTAAACAGATTGGTTCCTTAATAATGATGAAACAGAACATTATGTGCTGACTGAGCGCGTAGAGTGTGTTCTTGTACGTGTATTTACAAGGTATCGGGTACCGAGTTTCCTAGGAAATATGTCAAAAAATCGTCAAATGAGTAACATATACACCCGATGAAGATTTGGTTTTTGCAGAGTATGAACGTGAATGCATGATCCGAATTCCAAGTTTGACACAAGGAGCTTTGCAATATATTTCCCGGAGAAGACTGTTTAAGACAAAACGATAAGAAAGATATTTTAAAATTTAATAGTTTCACCAATATATACAACGCTACGATATCACCCTTTTTTATTAAAACGAACACGTTAGTTCACGGGTTAATATAGTTAAGAAAAAACAACACAAACACACAAAATTTAGACCAGGATATACAGGTTCAACGCTGTGTCCTTGGGCAATGTACTTTGCGAAAATTGCCTCGGTTCGAAATAAATTATATTCATTGCTGATTTAGAGAATTTCAATACCAAACGAAAAACAGCTACACCACATCCATTATGAAGGTGTAATTTACCTAGAGCAATGGACCTTATGACCGCCACAAGAAAGCTTTAAAACAATCTATTTGAACCCAACACAGATTGATAACCAAATATAAAATTGTCATCGCAATATTAGAATTGCAATAAACAATGTTACTCAGATACGTTTCCTACAGATATGCAATAAATTGGATTTTATGCTTGCAATTGAGTGTCTACCGTTACCAAATATGCACAATTTATAAAAGAACATGATGCCATAAAATATACTGGCAACAGGTTTGGTAATGTTCTTATTTTTGCTAAATGTGTTATTCATAATCGATGCAAATAACAAATATTGTGTCTGTTTTCACGTGATATTGTTTTTCCATTGATTAAATAGATTTCGTATTATATCAAATTAGCATCTTTGTCAGATGCTAAATTTAATATCAGTTCATTTCACAATTTTCATTATTATTCTTAATCAAAAACGACAAAATACAGTTATTTTTATACTTTCTTCTAAGTGATGGATGATGCTCCAGATTTCAAACCTACGTCGGCTGTTGTCACACCTAACCTTCGCTTCGAAAAAGACGAGAAAGAACGAAATATTCCAAGGCTAGACTTTTCCTGCAAATTCACCGAGAATCCGAGCGAAACATTGTTTTACACAGTACTATGGTAGGCATAAATAAACTTATTTTTCACGTACTAAGTCCTATACAATGTATATCAAAAGCAAAGATAAATCCTGGAACAAAAGCAGTTATTATGATACACAGAGAGCACAATATTGAACATTATACGTATTATAACCATTAATGAGTATAGCTTTAAAATAAAAAGCTATATTGAATTGGTGTAAGATTAAATAATATTGCCCATTGCGAATCTTATGCAGGTGTTACGACTCTATGGTGTTGACCTTAGTAAGAAAAAATGAAGCCTTGATGTTTTGTAACATTCAGTACATAATTTAATTCTCTAAGTTACAAAGGAAAAATTTAAGTGTAACGTACAGAATTGTGAATTAAATCCCAAATAATTCTATATGTTCTATTACAAGTCCAAAAGTACAGAATGTTCCAGTTAATTTCAATCTGGAATGTACTGATATGCCAATAGTCCTGATTGTGCTGAATTGCAAATAGCATTGCAGCTTGAGAAATATATAATCCAAAATATCTCTGAATGAATTCTCAGAATCAAAAGAAAATGTTCTTGTCCAAAAAGTAAATGAGCACTTTGTAATTGCAATAATATTTTATAATAATAAGTCCTGTCAAATTATATCTGGACACATCTAAAAGTGATTTTACAAAGGCTGATATTAATATATATATATATATATATATATATATATATATATATATATATATATATATATATATATATATATATATATATATATATATATATATGACCAGCATACGGGTCAAATGTTTGCTCCTAGAACATTCTAAATTTTGTAAATATGGCTAGACCTCGGACTCAGATATCAGTAAACAAAACATTTATTACTTCGAAAGAAGACAAAAATCAGGTGGAGATAGAACTTCACAGGCAAGAACTAAGGTCCTTAATTCAAATCCAAGTAAACATGTTGTTTACAAATGATCTTTGTCTTAGAATATAATCTACAGTGATGAATAAAAGTTAGCTATCTAAATATGTTGTTCACAAACTCTAAATATGCGGCTTACAAATGACAATTAGCTACGTATTACATCATGGATACATGTTGAGCACACAATATAGAGATAGATAACGGTTGAATCCTCTGAAGTAAATATGTTAATAGCGATAATAATGTTTAAGTAGTGACGTTGAGGATGAGGACAAATGTTTCCGATATTAGTCATGATGCTAACAATGACGACAGCAGCACTTACGACCATGACTTAATTTATATATCTTTATCAATATTGAATAATATGATTTGTGGGATTTTTGTCCAATGGATAACATATAGTCAAACAGAGTATATAAAGATATGACAAAAATGAGCAAAAATGGAATCTCTTCAGAATGAATAATTATCTAATGTCATTGCATATAAGTCCCTAAATTCTTGTTTGAATCATTATAACTTGCAACATATGCTGCTCCCCTCCCCTTTTATTCAAGGCATACCACAACTGACAAGAATTGTGGCCCGATACATACGTTAGACTATGTATAAATTGCAATCCCATGACATATTCTAGTATACTACGCTTGTTACAGTTTATACACAAAATTACAATAGTATAATCAGATTATTAAAGCTGAACAGATAAGATAGATTTAAAGTTAGCATGAGTAGTAAGTAGGGATACTAGACGTACAATGGGAATTAGCATTACAGACCCCCCTGGGTCAATATACGTACAAGGGAAATTTAACATGGCGAAAATTCGTGGGTCAATATACGTACAAGGGAAATTTAACATGGCGAAAAATCGTGGGTCAATATACCTACAAGGGGAATTTAACATGGTAATAAATCGTGGGTCACTTTACGTACAAGGCGAATTTAACATGGGGAATAGAGTTTGGGTTTGTTTAGGGACAAAGGCAATTGAACATGGGATTTTTTTTTTTTTAAATTTTTAAAAAAAGGGTAGGCAATTGAAAAGTCATTCTCTTTTCGAGAAATATGGCTGGCCCTGAAAAGGGCCTTTGGGTTTATGTTAATGTATTCATTAACATAAAGGGCACCGCATTGATCTTCTTCTTGTCCTTAGGCTGAGTCTCACTGTTGGTCCGTAAATCAGCACTCTTTTGAGGCATCCTTGTCTTTCTACGTAGATCCTACGTATCTACAGACTGGTGTTTGTCCTGTGGACAACGGTCCACTTGGATCAGACATACATGAACATGTCCGTCCTGAACATCATGGAAGACACAAGCGTAGAAGATTGCACATCGGTCCACATCTTGAAGCGACGAGAACAGGTGAATCAATGCAGTGAAGTGCGCTTATTTATAGGTAGAGGAAGGATTGAAACGGATTGAGTTCATTCACCAATCCGAACACGCGTTACAAAATTCAGTCAGCCCGCATCCAATCCGAAGAGAATAGTCTGTGACGTCACGTGGTCTATATAGATTCGCTAGCGCTTGTGTACAGTCAATCTATGCGACAGCGATTCAACATGACGGAAACTCAGAAAACGATCCATTGGGTGCACCAGCAGGGGAGACCGCCCAAGGGAACCCGGACTTACTTTCAGAAGAGGTGAAATGGGATTTTGTGGATTTTCTCTCCTCGCAAGAATTTGTTCCGGAACCTTCGTTACCTTCTTCATTACCGCAAGTGGAGAATTTTAGACAGAGACAGAAAGAGGAATTGGAGAAATTTATACAACGACAAAAGGAAGCGGAACAAGCTTTTCTCCTACAGCAGCAAGAAGAAGAGGTAAGAAAAAAACAACAGCAGCAACAGCAAGAAGTAGAAGCAAAGAAACAAGAGGGTGAAAATCAAACGGGCACGGTACTGTTGGACATTTTAGCGGAGTTAAGATGTCTGAAACAAATGTATCAGACTTCTTTATTACGACCGAAGAGAATACGACCTTCCCGAGCTAAACACGTTAACCCTGTGACTTAGCCTACCGTACCACCCTTAGTGATTTCAACCCAATCATCATCATCAACACTACGCAGTCCAGAAGTAGGCCTTGGCCGTGGCAAAGGCTTAAGGCAGTTAAAGTTGATTGCTTAAACTCACCCCTACACCTAAATAAAAAGGCCCTTTTCAGGGCCACCCACATTTCTCGAAAAGAGATAGCCTTTCAATTTGCCAATCACTCAAAAAATAACAAAAAAAAAACCAACCCCATTTTACCCCGTATAGTACGTGTCTTTGTATGAGTGCGTGAGTGTACGTTCTTATTTTAAAATCAAAACTCAAAGACACTTACCTTATATCATTAATTCATCTTTTATGAATATTTACAATCCAATTCACAATTCACAACACAACACTTTAATTAAAAGTTCATTGACTTCTTCTTTCTCCTTGTTTAGTCTCTCTGTTTTTTAAATTTCTTCACCGTCACACTCTTTTCCTCTTCTTCCTCCTCGCTTTCTTCCCTTTTTCTTTTCTTCTCCTGTTTCTTTTTCTTCACCTGTCTGCTTTCTTCCTCTGAAAAATCCCTCTCTTCTTCCGAAGAATCCCTCTCTTCTTCTGAAGAATTTCTCTTTTCTTCCGACTCCTCTTGTTTCTTTTTGGGGCAATCTGGAGACCATTGTCCTTTTTCTTTGCAATAATAACAGGTATCTTGACTTTTGTCTTTTTTAGCCCCTGTTTTTGTTCTTTTTTGACGGTTTGGACACTCTGAAGACCAATGCCCTTTCTTCTGACAGATATAGCAAGTATCTTGACTTTTATCTCGAAAGGAAGGAGAGTAGTCCGTAGGCTGGTCTGAAGAGAAATTTCTAATGACCCCTCGCAAAGCTCTGACGAAACGTTCGATTTGGTTAGTCTCTTCCATCGTTGTGCTCGGCTTGAGAGTGAAATGAATAGTGAAACGACAAGACACACACCCTTTTATATACGCTGGTCTGCCATGACTATAAATTAGTCTATGGTGTTTAAACTTGAGTCATTTGACGTTTTGCACTCAAGATGAAACGATCCTATTCATTCGAGAAGAAAGAAGAAGAAGAAAGTAAGAGGCAGAAACGTGATCTATCGCCTCGTACCAGCGCTGAAATTTTGGCACAAATTCATGCCAGTGACTTTGAAGAGGACATGAGTGAACCAGAATTCGAACCCTCTAAACCAAGTTCACCACCCTTAGTCAACCCTGACAAATACTATTCCATTCGAGAGACGGAAAAGCGCTCCTCTAGAAAATTTAGAACCACGGCTTACAAATACACAGTGAAGTTTAAAGATTTCAAGGCTGAAGTACCCTTAGAGAAAGCAGAAGTGTTTATCACTGGGGTGTGGGATTCTTTGCTCACTGCACTCAAGCGACAATGTCAACCCAAAGAAGACGATCGCTTGAGACTTTCCATACAACACGACGGTTTGAAATCCCTTGTTTGGATCGAGTTTAGCACCCCTGCAGAATTGACCGCTTCCAAAGTCATGGACAAGATTCAACACGTGCAACAATCTAATGACCAGTTTGACATCACCGATGGAAAAGCCACATTGGACATGACCCACGTCTCTCCTCCTCAAGGGACCGGACGGAAAAAGATGTTATTGGTGAACGAGCTTCGCAGCATAAAGCGTAGCCTTGTCCAAATTCACAATCCTCATGACCAGATGTGTTTAGCCCGTGCCATCGTGGTGGGACGAACCTATGCCAACAAGAACGACACGGTAGAATGGAAAAGAACCTGGAACACTATTCAACATTCCTATCGAGCCAAACAACGAAACGAAGCAGAACTCCTGTTGCAACAAGCTGGCCTGTCTAAAGACACACCCTGTGGCATTCCTGAGATGCAAAAATTGCAAAATGTCCTAGCTCCACGCTACACCTTGAAAGTGCACTCTCAAGAAGTGCGTGGGCCTCTGTTGTTTCGAGGCCAAGATTTTAAGGACGGAAAATACATTCATGTTTATTATCACGATGAACATTTCGATACCATTACCACCATCACCGGATTCCTGGGATACGGTTATTATTGTGAGAAATGTGATTATGGTTATAACAATCGAGAGCAACACAAGCATTGTGGAATGAAATGTCCAGGATGTTTGGCCTCTCCACCCTGTCTGAGCGAAGAACCAGTGCCTTGTTCAACTTGTCTGCGCACGTTTTTCAGCCCTGCCTGTTACCAACAACATTTGAAAACACAAGGTTTAGAGAAGAAATGTGCTTGTCAACTCCTGAAAATGTGCCCTACCTGTGGACAAGGCATATGTACCAATACTGCCAAGGCACACGTATGTCGAGGAAAGAAAAAATGTCACATTTGTCACCACATCGTGGACTTCGAACACCAATGCTACGTGCAAAAATACCAACCCCCACCAGAGAAAGAGGACGGTCACAAGAAGAAAGGCAATTTCATCTTGTTCGATTTCGATTGCATGCAAGAGACCGGCATTCACATCCCTAATTTCTGCGTGGCTCATCGAGCGTGCGAGAAGTGCATTCAAGAACTTATCTTCAGTCATTGCCCTCACTGCAGCAAGATTCCTGGAGGGCGTGAAAAAATCTTTCGGGGACCGAACACGTTAGCCGATTTTGCCCAATGGGTCTTAGACCCCATCGACAAGACGTGGAGCCAAGAGGACATCGAACGTTACGGAGATTGTCATCGTCATGTCACGGTGATGTCTCACAATTTCTCCGGATACGATGGACAGTTTCTTTTGAGATACTATACGGAATATGGCACCGAACGTCCTAAAGTCACTTTGAACGGAGCCAAAATCATTTTCATGCAAGTGGGACAAGTGCAGTTTAAAGATTCGATGAGCTATTTGGCCATGCCTTTGAGTGGAATGCCTAAAACGTTTGGAATGACAGAAATGGCTAAAGGGTACTTTCCACACTTTTTCAATACGGAAGCCAATCAACACGCCGTTCTACCCCATTTACCTGAGGCTCACTATTACGACCCCGACAACATGCGTACCGAACAACGAGAAGCTTTCTACGCTTGGTACCTGAGCCCTGAGCAAACTCCTGCCCATGTCACTCAACCCTCATCGAAACGAACCTGTGAAAGACGAATACTGCGACTTTGAAAATCGTCTTCAATCGTTCAAAGGAAAATGGCCTAAGTATCTGGGAGGACCGACCCCCGAAGAATTAGCCAGAGCCGGATTTTTCTACTTGGGCGAAGGAGATAAAGTCAAGTGCTTCAGTTGCCGTGTGTCACTTCACCACTGGGAATCGCAAGATTCGGCCTACCTAGAACATGCTCGATGGTCACCGAATTGTCATTACTTACCCTTAGTGGGACCGAGACATTGAAGTAACTTACCATAATCTGTTCATCGATACTTTACAAGAGAACATTCGTGCTTTGCCTGTGGAGTTGAGAGAACGCATTTACCGAGAGCTGGTCAAAATACAAGTGAAACGTAAAGAACAATTGCATCCGTTACGTCACCGGTGTTTGAACCACTGGTACCTGAAGGCTATACAAGGATTGATTCAAATGAAAGTGTTCCATTGGACAGACATTGATCAACGATCCCCTGGTTTTAAAAAGGATTGGTTTGTTATGGACGATTCTATATACAACATCATTGTAAACTTACTACATCGAATTCCAGAGGAAGAGTTAACGAATTACCAACTTCTTGAACACAATGTCAACTTAGTGAAAGAGGAAACTTCTGAACGAATTGTAATGTGTAGATTAGTGACTAAACGATTTAAATTCGACACTGAAGTAAAACCATGTTTGTGCAAAGAGTACATTTCTTGTGTCAGACCAAAGAGGATTTAGTATGACCTATTCATGGATACTTTGCTAGAGAACATTCGTGCTTTGCCTGTGGAGTTGAGAGAACGCATTTACCGAGAACTGATCAAAATACAAGTGAAACGCAAACTCAAAGTTATTCATCCGTTTTTAAATTATGCTCTGTTCCAAAGTACAAGAAGACTGATTATGAGTGGATATTACATCAGGCACAAAGTTAAACGAGGCTATTGGCCACCACCCAAGGATTCCAAAAACAGTGTATATACTTATGGATACTTTACAAGAGAACATTTTGGGCTTGCCTGAGGAGTTGAGAGAAAGGATTTACCGAGAGCTGTATTGCTTCCGAGACAAAGAGACTATAAAATTAGGCTGCCATGCCACGGATTATGTCACATATTATTGAACAGATTCCGTGGAAGGAACTCAACGACCATATTCAAACCGTGGATCATTACCATCGATTATTACAAGAACTGTATCCATTCAATTTGGGACGACAAGTGGTGTGTGTCTTAGTGACTTGTTTTCTGGGATTTCGTTTAAGAGCCGATTCTTTGTGGACTCTTTACGATCAGTACTTACCACCTCAATGGCCTTAAATGGTCACGAAAAACTCCTTTTGCTCAAAGCCTTGCGTTTTCATCTGGATACTTCTCGACCTCAACAGGAAAAAAAGATTCGTCAACTTTTAGCTACCCAAGACGCGTATGACGATGTGTGTGTAGCTTGTGACTTACATCCCCATTGGACAGATGTCCGTGCCTGGAAAGAATGGGGTTTTGAGGCTTGGACCCAAGAAGTGGCCCAGTATGCACGAGAGTTGTTCAAGGAAAAAAGTTACTTTTCAACCCGTGTTAGTGACGGTGCCAGAAGAACCCGCCACCCAGGACGGGACTGTCGTGGACAGGCCTGAAAGACCCTTTCGGGAGGACACTTGTGTGACCTTACTACCCCCTACTATAGAACTGGTTAGAACATTACCCAAAACATGTTGTTGCACAGACACTTGTTTTTATTCCACGTTCATGGTTATCATATGCCTTTTATCCTTGTACTTAAGCCTTTGGCTTTTATGTATTTTTGTCTTTCGTATTCATGCTTGAAACATTCAATAAACGTGTCCTGAAAAAGTATATAAACTCTTGTCTTGTTTGTTTTCGTGTCACAAGTGACATTTCTCACACTATGGCTACCTCCGCTGTCTCTTCTCCCTCTTCCTCTACTGTCAAAGTCATCGACGAACACTTAGATCGTGCCAGTTGGGAGGCTTTGTATCTTCGCCATCCCTTTAACATGCTCATTGCTGGACCTAGCGGTTCAGGCAAAACCGAATTCGTCAAACGTTTGATCGAACATAAACATCATTTGATCGATCGACCACCTCAACGGATCGTGTGGTGTTACAAAGAGTGGCAATCGGCGTACAGCCTCTTGCGAGAAAGTCAAAGCGATTCCATCGTGATTGTGGAAGGCATTCCTAAAGAAGACGACGGCATCGTCTCTGACTCCCGTCTAACCCATTTGGTCATTTTCGACGACATGTTAGGAGAAGACGAAGAAGAAATTATACTGTGGTTCACGCGCAAAGGGCATCACCGTAATGCCAGTGTCGTTTACATCACCCAAAATTTGTTTCAACAAAGTAAAGCCCATCGCACCATCAGTCTCAATGCGCATTACGTGGTCTTGTTTAAAAGCCCTCGAGATAAATCGCAAGTGCAAGTCTTAGCCAAACAGTTAGGAACGCCTTGGCTGACTCAGGCGTACGACGATGCCACTCAAACTCCACACGCCTATTTACTCGTCGATTTGAAACCTACCACCCCCGAGGATTTGCGATTTCGTACCCACTTGTTTCACCACTGGTGCCAAGACGGAGGACCTGTCCTGTACACGTCTCCGTCCTCGACTTCATTTCACTCCACATAAAAAAAATCTATAAAAACCTCAGACCCTTTTCGCCTGTCTCACACACAGTGTGAACATGACGTCCCTTCAGTCGCATCTTCCCGTCAAATTGATTCGTGCCTTGTATGGCATCAGTCGAGAAAAAAATCCACAAACACGAGCTCGTGTCTTAGAAGCTAGTCTCAAAGAAGTCTTACGATGGTTCACGGTGACGGCACGTCAATTACTCCAAGGAATCATTCAGATTCCTCATGAAATCAAACGCTTTTTAGATCGAAACAAAGTCGCTTTGGTCCAACTGGCCGATCCCGGCATCGACACTCAAACGAAAAAACAAATCATTTTGAAACCTGGAGGGAGCGGTACTCTAGGAGGGGTCATCATTCGCTCTCTCTTAAGATGGGATCCTAATGCCCCCAAAGTTATCCCCAAGAAAAAAGTCCAACGAAGCCCCAAGAAGAAAAAGAAAAAGACCAGGTCCCCAAGAAGAACTTCTCCAGTGGCGGGACCCTAAACTGATCAGACACCACCACCCCGGAAAAAGAAAAGAAGCCCCCAGAAAAAGAAACAGAGAAAAAGTCCCCAGAAAAAGAAAAGCCCACAGAAGAAAACTAGTCGCAAGAGAGGCACTTCGGCCAGGACGCAACCTTACACTCGCAAACCACGATCTGCCACAGCAGTGACTGCCTCTCTGGCATCCTCACGTTCATCCACTTCTCCGTTGATGACACCAAGAACTGAAGAGTACTTGGAGACGTTGATCACACCAAGAACTTCTCCGGTGATGACCCCAAAAAGAACTTCCCCAGTGGCAGGACCCTCCAATTTAGTGGCAGTGGCTGCTGCTCACAAAGTACCTTCTCCCAAAATCAAAGTCAAAGAAAGATCGGGCATGTTACAAAGTTTACTGGATTTGTCCAAGCAAGAACTGGCTCGATTTAGTCCGTTGCGTACCCCTGCACGACGTGTCATGCCTGTCCTGAAGTTGATACGACGTAAAGACAATCAGTGGCGACGCGTTCCAGTATAAAAAAGGCCTGTGACCAAGTAGGGTATCAGTGTTTTGGTGCTCCTGAAGATGTCACCCTCCAGAAAACATCCCTCTTCTAAACAACCCCAAGGAAAGAAAAGGAAAGGACTGCCTCCTCGTTTAGTCAAACATGGGGACATGTTATCTGTCCTGTCCAAAGCTTCTCCACCCCTACGAAAAAAACTCATTCAATCAGCCTCCAAAGAGGTCATCGATACCGTGTGCGAATGTTGTTTGAACGTTTTGAAAGGCACGATCCCTTTGTCCAAACACCAGAAACAATGCTTAGGCAAACATCGTCACGTTCTTCGCCAATTGGTTCGAAAGAAAATTCCCATTCGTTAAAAAAAGAAGATGTTAGTGCAACGTGGAGGTATTTTACCTCTCTTGTTAGGCCGCATACTGAAAGCAGTCTTGGGAACCATGTTGGGAGGACTGGTGGGAGCAAGATAAAAAGGCCCTCTGGAGACCCAAGATCTCAGAATCGACCCCTGACAACTCCATGGAAGGACGAAAACTAGCTTTAGTGCCTTACAAACAATGGATGGAACACCATCGGTGGCAAGAACAACGCACCCCGCATTTACCTCCCAATCCCCATTTGAGCGAGATGTCCCAGTTACAACACGAATTGCAGTCCTTGATGGATCGCCAAGATTTGCCGAAACAGAAAAATCGCAAAAGTACGGTCAGCTCTTGCAACGACTGCAACTCTTTCACCAGAAAGCTTTAGACGAAACAGCTCTACCCACTCTGAAAGATTTTAAGACCTTGATGAAAAGTCCAGCACCATCACCAGTACCAGTACCAGTACCACCACTACCAGTGACCAAGACAGAAAAAAGAGAAGAAGAAGAAGAAGGGTTTCAAACTCCACCAGAAAAAGTACGCAAGTTAACAACACCACCTACCTCCAGAATTGGATGGATTAAAAAGATGATGGCCACCCCTTCTTCATCACAAGAGAAAAAGAAAGTGAAGACAGAAGTGAAGACAGAAGTGAAACAAGAACCGATATCCCCCGCTCAGACATCCTCCTCTTCAACACCTATTGCCGGTCGCACACGCAAAGCATTGCAATCCAAGAAAGTACCCCAAGAGAAAAAGAGTAGCATCCTCCAAGAGTGGGTGTCTTATTAACACACCAACCAACACAAAAAAATAAAAAATGGAAAAAGTCTTAGCCAGCATTTACTACGATCCCTCTCATCCTGCAGATTACGCAGGAGTTCAAAAATTGTATCGTGCTGCCAAAACTCGATTGAAAAGTCTCCGTTTACCTCAAGTGCAACGATGGTTACAAGAACAAGCTACCTACACTTTACACAAACCCATTCGACGCAAGTTTACCAGAAGTCGCACCCGAGTGGAAGGCATCGATCATCAATGGCAAGCCGATTTAGCCGATGTCTCTCATTTGGCCAGCTACAATCGTGGCTACAAATATTTGTTTTGTGTCATAGACGTCTTTTCCAAATTTGCCTGGGTCGTACCCTTGACTTCCAAATCGAGCAGCGAGTTAGTGCGAGCTCTGCAACGAGTGTTGAAACAAAGCGGTCGTCACCCTCTTCGATGGCAAACGGACAAAGGTACCGAATTTCTGAACCAAGCTTTCCAAAAAGAATTAAAGAAACGTGACATTCATTTTTTTACCACTGAGAATCCCGAAACCAAAGCCAGCATCGTGGAACGTTTTCAACGCACTTTGAATGAACAAATGTGGAAATATTTTACGCATCACCACACTCTGAAGTACATCGACATCTTACCGCACCTGGTGCAAGCGTACAACCAATCTTACCATCGAAGCATCGGACGTGCCCCGCAAGACGTGACTCCAGAGAACGAGGTCTTGGTGTTTGAGCGCCTGTTCGGTACGTCCCCGACGAGGGCTGTCCCGAAGAAAAGTGGAGACTTGGTCGTAGGAGATTGGGTGCGCATTGGCAAAACCAAACGCACTTTCGACAAAGGTTATTTACCTAACTGGACGACCGAATTGTTTCGCGTCACTGGACGAGTGCATGGTCGTCATCCTGTCGTCTATAAATTGGAAGACATGAACGGAGAAGTGCTCAAAGGAACGTTTTATTTACCCGAGTTACAACGTGTCACCAAAAAAGAAGACGACGTGTACGACATCGAAAGCATTCTCAAACGCAGAACCCGTAAAGTAGGCAAACGACGTGTCAAAGAAGTCAAAGTACGTTGGAAAGGATATCCACCCAGTGACCATCATGCCCTTTCACACAGCAAACGCAGCTACGTCGACCACTCCTTCTTCACCTAGTTCTTCTGTGCAAGATTTACAAAAACAACCCTTGTGGGTGTGGTGTGGAGAACGTGTGTCATCGGGGCAGCCATCGCCAATTTGAGTTTGCAACAAGGAGACAAACAATTGTGGACCATTTTATTGAGCAGTTGCATCGGTTTCCTGCTTCCCAATCCCTCCCTGAAATTCTCCTCGAACGGGAACCTTGTGTCCAGTGCCAGTGTCAGTCACCACTCCAACAACAACAATCAGAACCCCATTTTAGACGGAGACACGCCTCTGACGTCCAGTAACCCCTCGGACAGCCACAGAACTCTGGAATTATGAGTCACCAAAACCAATTTTACTTAACCTTACCCAGTGATAGTTCCATGGAGGTGTTTCCCCACAACACGTTGTGCCGTTACACGGCCAAATTACCTCAGGCCATCCCCTTAGATCACGAAGCCCATTGGGAAGTGGCTTTAGTAGAAATGATTCACCCGACCCAAGTCCTCAATGTCCTTCCCAATCAAAATTTTTTTCATGTGGAAGTTCATGACGAGCAATTGCAACAGGAATTGAATAAGAGAGCCATATATGACAAGAAAACCTATAATGAGAAAACTCAAGAGTGGACCTACCAGTTGTTGATTCCCCCAGGCTATTATTTCAGTGGTCAACATTTGGTCAACACCATAGCTGCCAAGTTTAATGGCGTGTTTGGGAAAGCTTTGGAGCATGTCAACAACAAAAGTGTCACCATGGAGTACCACAAAGTAGCTCGTCGCTTCTCGATGAAATTTGAGCGGAGTAAAATCATGTCCATTTCATTTTGTCCTGAATTGTTTGACATGTTGGGCTGAGACATGAACATGAGAATGACCATACTCAATAACAACGAATTACCCATCGTTTACGACAACGAGTCTTTTAGCAAGTTATTTCGTACCCCAGTAGAACTGAACCAAGGACTGAATTTGATGTTCGTATATTCCGATGTGGTGGAATACAACGTGGTGCGACACACCTCCGTACCGTTACTGCGTGTCATTCCTTTCAAAGTGGATTCTGCCGCGAACGCTGACGAGGAAGGTGGAAACACTTACCACGTCCACCGCGAATTTGTCCATCCTCACTTTTTGCCTGTCAGCAAGTCGTATTTGGACACGGTCAACATTACTATAAAAGGAGATTTGGGACAAAATATTTCATTCACCAATAGAAAAGTCACGGTGAAACTCCATTTTCGAAAACGGTTTACTCACGATTCGTAAGTAAGTCATGTATCCAGTGTACCGAGGGGTTGCTCGACAGCGAGGACACGGCTTAGGAGACATGTTAAAATCGGCCTTTCGTTCGGTGGCCCCGGTGTTGAAACCGATGGTGACACGCGGATTGCACGCCTTGAAAGATGCGGCACTGACGCAAGGCAAAGAATTTCTCCAAAATGTCATCATCGACAAACAAAACCCTAAAGAAGCCTTCATGAGGGCTGGCAAAAATGTCTTGCTGCAAACGGGTAAAGACATTTTAGGCCGACGAGACACACCTATAAATGCCGTGCACGCTACCGAGTCAGGCATTCAGCAAGGACAAGGCAGAAAGAGACGACGCAGAAAACACCCTTTCACCAGACTTCAAGCTAGAAAGGCCAAGAAAAGAAGAACCGTTCGAGACTTAGACGTTTTCCATTATTGAGAAAGAACAGAACAAAATGATGCACCGAGAGTCTTGCGCTTGTTCCAAGACGGAACTGGATCTGTTTGCCATGTCCCCCACCATGATGACGATGCAAGAATCCCAGTGGGTGGAATTTCACTCCGTCTCCTCATTGACCGATTCCGCTCCAATCAAGGGACAGCCCGAAGATTACATCGATCTGAATAGCAGTTACTTGTACTTGAAAGTCCAAGTTCTAGATAAGGATAATGATAAAATAGATGACAGTGAGAATATAGCTCCCGTCAACAATTTCATGCATTCCTTGTTCATCTCAGTGGACTTGTACTTGAATAACAAACTGGTCAGCAGCAGCATGGATACTTACCCTTACCGTGCCTACCTGGAAAATCTCTTGACGTACGGAATAGATGCCAACGATACTCATCTCAATGCCTGTGTGCTGTGGGAACCTGACGAAGCGACCACGTTCGACGCATTGGATGGAACCAATCCCGGCTTTGAGCAAAGAGAAAGCAAAATCTTAGATAAGAAGAGTTTAGAACTGATGGATCGTTTGCATTTGGACATGTGGTTGCAAGAGAAATATTTGCTGAACGGGGTCAATGTCCGCTTGAGACTGAATCGCAGCAGTACCGCATTCCATTTGTTGGCTGATCCTGCTAAGACTCCTAAAAGCAACATCGAGGAGGCCAAACTCTACGTGCGACGCGTGGAAGTGCTACCTAAAGTGGGAAACGACATCAGTCAAACTTTGAGCAGAACGACCGCCAAGTATCCCATCCGACGTGTGGAAGTGAAAACGTTCACCATTCCCGCTATCCATCATTCCATGATCGAAGATCATCTGTTTCAAGGACAGTTACCCAAACGTTTAATCCTTGGCATGGTCGAGAATTCAACCTTCAACGGACACTTCGCTAAAAATCGTTTCAACTTTCAACACTTCAACGTGAAGAAAATCGAAGTCATTCGCGATGGCAAGACCTTGTGTACCCGACCTTTCGAACCTGACTTTACCAAGATGAATTACTTGAAATCGTACTTGTCCTTGTACGAAGCCACCGGCCAGTTAGGAACCAACACCAGTCACGGCATTACGTACGAAGATTACGCAGGAGGCTATGCTTTGTGGGCTTTCGATTTCACTCCAGACCAGGGCAGCGACGAGGGACATTTCCACCCTATAAAATCAGGCCAGATTCGTGTGGAACTTCAGTTTGCAAAGCCACTGGACGAGACAGTGAACGTCATCCTGTATGCAGAGTTCGATAATACGATAGAAATCAACAGTTTGAGAGAAGTCATTCTAGATTATTAGAAGCCATGGAAGACTGTTATCCCTCTTTTCCTAGTGGAGAAGCTTTAAAGATGGAATGTGAGGAGACCGTGGAAAAAGAAGAAGTGATCATGATGAAATCGAGATGGCCAGAACAAGAAGCCCATTTAGTCTCCTGTTTTGCCAAACACTTGGTCGAAAAAATGACGGAATTCAAGTGATTTATAAAAAATTTTAAAATAGTGATGGGTAGCATAAAAAAGTGAGTGAGTGTTTCTTTTAGGTCCGCGCGTTGTTTTTTTTTTGGTCATGATCTAGGTAAGATCAATTTTATGTTTTTTTGGGGATGTTTTCCATCACGTCCGCGCTTTCACTATAAATTGAAATTCGTTCAGCAGTCTAGCTACCCTTGTTGATTGATCAACACAAGAATGAATAGCAGAATAAGCAAACTTCTTGAACTCCAGATACATCTGGAATATGTCAGGCGCCTGTTAAATGAACTGGCCGCGGAGGCTATAGTAGAAGAGGAAAGAATAAAGAAGGAAGAGGAGGAGAGAAGACAGAGGGAAGAGGAGTATGAAAAGAAAATAGGAGAGAGGATGTCGTACAATATTCCCGAGACAGAGGATTGGGGTGCTGAAGCGAATCAACCTCCCTCTGCGCTCCCCAGAAGAAAGGTGAAAGGAGACTGGGGAAGAAGATGCGTGTGTGGCGCCAGGCCAGGAAGGTGCCATCATTAGATAAGTGCATCTGGAGTTAAAAAAAAAAACAGCTCTTTTAAGGGCTACCCAATACTCAAGAAAAGAAATAACCATCAATTTGCCAATGTGTGTAGGTAGATTAGTGTGAATATAAAAACTAACTCTTTTTAAAAAATGTGAGGGTATGTGTTTGTGTGTTAGTGTTTGTAAGAGCTCAGGTATGTTTGTGTGAATAGTAGATTATGGGTTTCTTAGCGTATGTGGAGAGTATAGTTTGGGTTTTATTATATGAAATGAGAAAGTAGGGGGATGTTTTCCTTCACGTCCGCGCGTTGCTTGGTCATGATCTAGGTAAGATCAATTTCATGTTTCTAGGGGATGTTTTCCATCACGTCCGCGCTTTCAGTATAAAACTAACAGTGTTGGCCATTGGAGCCCATTCTACGGAATAAGCAAACACGAAGATGCCAGCAGCTTCAGCTTTATACAACGATCTTATGGGAAGTTGGTATTGGATGGTGGATGGATTGAGTGTAGCAGAAAGGGTTGAACAGGAATGGAGGTATGCAGTGACAAAAGACTTCGTCTCAAGACAAGTAACCAGCCTCCACTTATCCGTAAATATTGTAAAAGAAATGATAGAGGATGAGGAGAAGAGAATCAGAGGTTTAATTAACCCACCGTATGTGAAAGTGGGTAAGTTAAAAGAAGCGATAGTTCATGTGACGAGTGCAAGGTGCTTTCTAGAAGACATTGTAGAATGGACAGATTGGTGTTTCGCGAAGTGGGGGTTAGAAAAACTTAAGAAAGCGGAAGAAGTAATGAGAAATGTGCTGACCGAAGAGGTCAAGAAGATCAAAGAAAAGTGGTCAAAGGAAAGAAAAGAAGAAGAAAATAGAAAAAAAGGAAGAAATAGAAAAACTAAACGCAAACTGGATGAAAATCCAAGAGAAGTTCCGGGCCATGGGCCACCCGGACTGGATGCCGGAAACAGAAAAGAAGAAGAAGAAAGGAATGATGGACAAAATAAGAGGATGGTGGAAGAAGTTAAGAAGTTAAAAGAAGAAGAAGAAGAAGAAGAAGAAGAAGAAGAAAAACCCAAAGGCCCTTTTCAGGGCCAACCATATTTCTCGAAAAGAGAATGACTTTTCAATCGCCTACCCTTTTTTTAAAAATTTAAAAAAAAAAAAAAAAAAATCCCATGTTCAATTCCCCTTGTCCCTAAACAAACCCAAACTCTATTCCCCATGTTAAATTCCCCTTGTACGTAAAGTGACCCACGATTTATTCCCATGTTAAATTCCCCTTGTACGTATAATGACCCACGATTTTTCGCCATGTTAAATTTCCATTGTACGTATATTGACCCAGGGGGGTCTGTAATGCTAATTCCCATTGTACGTCTAGTATCCCTACTTACTACTAGCATGCCAGCTATTAAGTATTTGATTTTATGTATGTATAAAAATGTAAAACAATAATACAAAAGTAAAATAAATTATATTCCACTCTGACTTTGGCCGATGACATCCTTTTTAAAGGGAAGAAAGATGAACTTATATTCTCACCCATGCGACAGACAAATCTAGATGTTTCGACAGCATTACTTTTATTCTCTCAGTCTGGTTATCTCAGACCGTTCATCTCAGTCATTATGTCTACCCGCTAGGAACTACTTTTGTTGTCTTCTGCTGTGCCTGACGGAGTCATTATAAAATCAAACAACTACAGCAAGAGATATATAACAAAAACAAAATTGACTCATAAAATAAAGTAAGGTCTCTTCAACTTTGATAACACACTATACAAAACATTTTGAGAGAGACAGACACAAACAAGCATGTGAAGTCGAGCTATTTGGTATCATGCTAGAAACTCTTTTCACACAGCATCACGAATTTTATCCTATCAGTTGCTTTCAGGACAGAGCCATTAAATGTAGTTAAAAGTACGTAATTTGTTTTAAGTACTTTGTGTGAAACGAATTAGGTACTTTTAGCAACATTTGATGATGCCGAAATACGAATTTACTAAGCTACAGATAGGATCAAATTTGCGATGCGGTATGGAACGAAATATAACAGAAAACACTTCCAGATACACAGGCTATACTCAACACTGGCTACTAAAATCCAAATCTCGTAAGACATACCACAAAGCGGGCAAAATCCAGAAATGTGTCATATCAGACCTGCGTTCTTTAAATGTTGTCAAACATCCTCGACTATCCCCAGCTGAATCAAACATTGTAAAGTAATTAAAAATGAAAACTGCTGCAAGTGCCAATTAGAGTGGAGTCTTTCATCATTCTCACGATATTCCACAAGATTTTCATGTAGGGTATCACTAGTAATAGCAACACATACAATATTTCCAGGACAGAAAATATAAAGTTCCAATAATATAAGGAATTATGAATCTCCTCTGTCACTACACGCTTAGTTTGAACTGTGAACCAAATATTGTGCTGTATCGCACCATTGCCTACAGTAGAACGTTTTCCATATTAGAACGATGAAAGTTGGATGGTATACGTATACCAATATTTATTACTTACTGTTATTTTTTTACGATAACATAGATTAAATGAGATATTACAATAATAATATTAAATGTTTTTATGTTTTTATTTTCTCATCCGTAGAGCTTGTATACTTAGTGTTGACAGGTCACCCCATTTAATTAAAAAACAACCTCTCCAAAAGAAACAAACAAACAAACAAACAAAACAACAAATAAACAGCACTTGGCTCGAGGAGCTCGTTCTTGCGCATACAAATTATATTTTTTTTCTTCATTATCCTTTTCTAAGAGATGCATATATTGCTAGATTATACTGAGATAATTATTCCGGTTTTCATTCAAGGGTACACGACCTGATAACCTTTATATAAAGTGGGAGGCAGTATCACTAGGCGATTAAAACTGTATCTGTGGAAAGTGCGAACTATATTGCAAAAAATGCAGGGTTATTTTAATTGGAAAGCATCGGCTGAAAAAATAATCGATTTCGGTGCTTGTGTCCAGACAAGGAAATCCAGTGTCGGGGTTATTTTATTTGTCTTCCCACGAAGTTCTGCCTCCTGAGGAGACAAATAAGGTAACCCCTTGACTAGGATTTCCTTGCCTTGGTGCAAACACCACCATTGATTATATTAATCCCCTACCGGGTCGTTTGATTAATTTTTGAATACATTGGTCATCATATGAAATGAAAATTGTGATATTTTCTCAAATTCAGACAATGAATCGTATGGGTTTTTATTTAAATTAAACTTAATAAAGAAAAATTCGATACTGTCTTTCCCATGGAGTACATTATAAGACAACAAAGATCTTGAGATACCCCATGAGGTTGAAATACACGCCATAAACTTCATTTCGTTAGCATAAGGATTGACAATAACAAATAGCATGCATGAAAACACAACTAAGGTCTCGAATCAAAGAAATTAAAATTGTATGTCTCATGAAAATGTTTATACATTATCTTCAAGAGGAATCCACTTAAGTGGATGGATGCTATGCATGCATTCGTATGTGTGTGTGTACATGTAAACGTAAATAGTTACAATACGACAAAAATATGCTTGACAAACAGCTTGATGAAGAGAAATATAGACACCTTTTTAAGAAAGACGATAGCTGCCCACTTTCTTAACAAATCGAGAATCCTGAAATATTTACTGGTTTAGTGCACAATAATTATCGAACAGGTTTGTCAATGAGGTATATTTGATGTCTAAGGACTCGGTTAAATACAGCGAAATTGAAGGAACTAGACTCACGGAAGACGATCTTACAAAATTCAAATTAGGCATAACTGTAAGTATGTCTTTTATTCTTATACATTTGCAACTAACTAACTAACTAACTAACTAACTAAATATATATATATATATATATATATATATATAGAGAGAGAGAGAGAGAGAGAGAGAGAGAGAGAGAGAGAGAAAGAGATAGACAGGCGGACAGACAGACACAGAGAGATACAGAGAGCGAGAGAGACCAACAGACAGAGACAAAGACAGGTTGAGACAGAGAGACAGAGAGCGACAGAGACGGAGAGGCAACAACTTATATCAGACAGTCATTACGTTGACTATTTGATTTTGAATAAATATTCAACATTTTCGAAAATGTCCAACTCAGTTGTGTAAAAGGATAGCACTAATGCGAATTATGGATTAGAATATATGCATTTGGAACAGGTTCTTCATTGCTCTAAACAAGAGCAGACTAACATCAAAGCTTCACAAAAATATTGATAATATAATTCTTGTGATTCGTTCAAAACGAATCGTGCTCTAAAGACCAGGAAAGCAATCAATAACATTATGTTTAACAGTCGCGTATAGCTTAGAGCAGGTGAATCGGGTTCATGATAAATATTTGGCGTAAAGGAGAAATACGCATAGATATATAAAACATAAGCATTTAGTACCTGTTAATCATACTAATACTCAGATGATGAATTTATTGATGAGCGTTTAATTTTCAGTGATGTTAACATTTATTCTCATTCAACATATCGTCGTTTACATTACTGAAAATAATGTGGTTTTGTCATCTCATAATGTGCCCTTTATTAAAGCACATTTCGTATGTGATATATTTCTAAATAGTCTTATATGTTATAAGCCATCTACCTGGAAACTGACGGAATGTAATCCCCAAATAAAACAACGAAATGATTAAACAAATATGGAATCGAAGTATTACAGCAAATATATTTGTATTTAATATAAAATATTTCATATAAAATAATTAAATATTTTATAATATAAACAAAATAAATATATATTATTCAGGCCGCTCAATACTTCGCATCTAAAAATCCTTAGATGTAGGCTGATAACTAGACATTTTAGAATGTGTTGAGTTCGTAAGTCCATACTTAAACCAAGTGTATATAGTACTGCTAAGGTGTCTATAATTCAACATTTAAATGTTTGATAAGTCTATCGCAGTTACCCAATATAAATCAGGAGAGAACAGCATGGCATATTTTCAGCTAACATGTAATTTTGAAAGCAGTCAAGGACATAATTGAACAGTAAAGTATTAGAATTTGTACAAAAACAAAGACAAGCAGACATATTCAAATCTGATACTAAAATATTTAATAATGCAAAAGCATTCCTTTTCTATTACCATGCAAATATATAATTATTTAAAAAAGCTGTTTAAATTATTCGTATCACGATAATTTTATTTAGCATTAGCCCGATAAAAGAAATATACTAGTCTTAGTATACATTTTGTATTCATTGTTAAAAATGGATGATTCAATGTAACAATATTCGTCCGAACCTAAAGGACAGAATTTACATCAGTACCATAAATCTCTCACACCCTAGCATGGTGTTTATGATTTTGTGTTGTAATATCGGTTGATGCAGTTTAAATTGCAATAAACAAGAACAAAACATTAATTCGGAATTCAAAGTATATGGATAATTTATTAGTACTGCAGATTAAAGATAAAACTGATATTAAAATGATCTTTTAATCTCTACTCCTGACTTTCGACAGCTTAAGCATTGAATGTTTAGAATTAAAAATACGTTGAGCAATCACCATAATTTAATAGGATTAAACGAAAACGTAATAACAAAGATAGATATGTTCTAGTTACATATATTGGCAAAATTAGGTTTTAAAATATGGTTGATACTTTAATTTTCTTACCAGTAACTACTTTTAACTAAGCATACACAATATATATATATATATATATATATATATATATATATATATATATATATATATATATATATATATATATATATATATGAAATTGTTTTAAGTCTCTGTGTCATGCATTACATTGTAAGGTTTTTAAAAGAAGATTAAAACTAGATATTACAAAATTCCATTTGCAACAACGTTCTAATCGTCACAAGCTGATTGATCTACACCATAGCTGTCATAAAGGCAATTGAATCATCTTAGATTTCCTTGTTGCGGAAAACCCATTTTAACACATTGGTATAATAAAGAGCACTTGGTTTAAAACAGTATACAAAATAATTAATTATCTGTAAAAACTGAACTGATAACTTGCAAATAAAAACGGCAACTGAATCAGCTTTTGTTATATTTGTATTCGTCTGATTGATTAACCTGCAATTTTATTTAAATATATATACGTGCTTGGGTATTTAATATAGCCTTCCCTTTATAACTCACTTATCCTCTGCCCTTCCCAAATCAAGTGTCGTATATAATGACCCAGTATCATATCGGTGAAAATAGAGCCAATCAACAATTTTAAGCATCATTTTCGTTGTCAGTGACCCAGAATTGGTAAAGTTTGACTATATTTATTTCGGAAGCATTTTGGCTGTAGACCAGTGTAATTAGTAATATGACAATATAAATATCTGAATTTTTTTAAGCTTTCACATAAAAATATTACTATTTTGTTTACTTTTGTATATTTATAGTAGAACATAGAATCGTATTTTACAGAATTCACGAAATTGTGAAGCTTGAAAGCTGATTATATACTGTACGAACGGTCATATCAAAACTTAGTGTGCAAGCGATTTCCTTCGTAACTAGTTCATACAGAGTTTAATAGTGTCCTGCTTCGGGTGTTCATGAATCCAATAAAATAGGAAACTCAGTTCTTATAAACACATCTAGCTTTAAAAATAAGAACGAAACCCAAAAATTACTACAACATTTGTTTAACCGGTATTTAATTATATTAACAAAACATAAATGAAGATAGATGTCATTAACATCCAAATAAAATAAATTAATAATTCATCGGTAAATTCTGGAAACATGGCTACATGGTTACAGGGGATCTTCAGATTACCAATGGATGAATTGCTCTGGCACAAAACTAAGTGAAAATCGGTATTTTACAGTTTTACAGGGATTTAGAACTTGAAATTATCTTTATGAGACGTATTTCTTTCATCTTGGTTTTTTTTAATGGTATGTGTATATGAAATCAAACCATTGACTTGTTGGCTGACACAGTATATATATTAGAAGTAAAGTCAGAATTAACTTTGGTAATCTAATCTTCTGAGACGTTGATCACTCACTGTTGCTGAAACAGGCAAACGCCAGAGATTTCTTAAGATGATACTTTGTATTGAATGATGTAGTCACCTCTTTATAAGATGTGACATTTTGGCTTCTATTATGCACAATTAAATATGTTAACCTGAATTATGAAAATAGGTTTTGTTAAGTAGCATACAGCATCAGTTTTGTATCGTGTTTATTTGTTTACAAGTGAGTTATAGCAGTTGGATTACATTTGGATATAAGTTGTTGAAGAAATGTGGAAGACTGCGGCAGGTCAGCTCGCATTCGATTGTTAATGAATATGTCAGAATTATTGATTCCTTATTGGACAATAATTTGCTTTGTGTGATTGCTGCAAATGAAGTATCACTGTTCTCGTTAGCTTTCATGGATCGAAACGAATATTTTACACAACTGTGTGATTAATATAAATTCAAGTTTGAAAAATAGATTCAAATTAAATGCCACAGATGAATCTGCAATACTGAAGAACGTTTTAATGAATGAAGGTTACTCACAATGTGTATTAATGTTATCATTTTACAGTCTTTTTTGGCCACGATTAGAAAGAAGCAAGGCTTATTTTCCCAGTAAATGTTGCAATTGCATTTTGTGATCTCACATATTGGATAGTCTGTATTGCTTAATACAACAACGATACCTCCCTATTTTTAATGTTTGTTTTCGGGTGGTATGTTTTAGGTTTGTATTTTTTCCGTTTTTGTTTTACTATTGAGCTGTAGGTAATGTTTAGAAAAAATGCCCCCCACCCCCAAGTAGATTTCAAATGATATTGTGTTTTATATATCGAAAATTGTGAGCCATTACTGCTAACATGTAACATTTTCCCGCTTTAATTAACTAAACCTGTGTGGTTGCTTATAATATGCTATACGTTTTGTTTTTTATAAGTGTAACGTCCACTTTCCAAATGAGATATTCTTTCTATTTCTATCGTCAGTTGCGATTAAACCACATTTTCCTCTCGAGTTGCGACTTTTCTCTGACGATTTGTAAACAATTTATATATAGTCGTTTTTTTGTCTGAAATTCAGAGGCTTTGATACACAAATGTTTGGCCAAAACTAGGCACAATTCATTTTCGTGAAGAAAAAATAATATATGGAAAATTATAGCACAATTGTGCCACACAATTAAACTTTTGTGGTTATCTTGCAGCAAAATGGAGATGACCGATTCCTCGACAGAAATATTACCGAAAAATGTACATATAATGTTGATAAAGCTCTATTTAGCTAGGACGATTTATCAAGAGGAGAAGATAGTTATGGACTGACCTAATATACGTCGTACATCTACCGCTGCAAATTATAAAGTGTGCACATTATTTTCATATCCACGCATGTTAATTACTTCATCTATGTTCATGCTGTACAATCATGATTACGATTTAATTGCGAAAACTTTCATGTAATGTTCTCTGCAGTAAACATTCGTTCAACTTTATAGATCAAATGTGGTGTTCGTGCAAGTAAGAGCGCTACTGGCTTTCTTGGGGCCATGACAATAAGCCCAGACTTTTGGATGGGCATAAAGGTAAGTAATTACTGCTATCGATTGAGCAAATACAGCAATAACAAATTTTAATTCATCATTTTGACTAATACAAGACTGAAAGAGAGAAATAATATAACTCAGGTTTATTCTTTGTACATTGTTGTAAAGTCACGGATTTAATTACTTTTGTTAAAGCAGATATCGGCATTCTTTTTATGTGCATTTTAGTGATTGTTAGGATTGATATTGGATGTACTTTAATCACACACACACTCATACATACACACACAGACACACACACACACACGGACACACACACACACACATAGATATATATATATATATATATATATATATATATATATATATATATATATATATATATATATATATATATATATATACATATATATATATATATATATATATATATATATATATATATATATATATATATATATATATATATATATATATATATATATATATATTTATATATATAACGACTATATTGTCTTAAAACAAGTCATAGAAAAGAGAAGCGCTATAAGCTCTCCAAACATCAACACATAATTTATTTCACTAGAAAACAAACGTATCGTGGTGCTCATTAAATCCAAAATAATCCTAAAATCTCTAACACCAGTCTTAATAACATTTAAATGCTGAAAGTGTTGATGTGCATGAAGTGGCCTATGGCATATTAATGTGCCATCTATCCTGTGTTGAATCACTATGAAACAATACAAAAACATAATAATTGAGCACTTTGTATTTTCAGGGAAGAATTAATTTAATTAAATAATTTGATAAATAAATTCCAGCCCACATTATATACTACACAAAAATAATACAATTGATTCTGCTTTTGTCTTACAGCTAGAACGAATATTTTTTTAGTAAGCAGGATTATATAAAAAATTACAAAATAGAATAATCAGAATATGGGCCAAAGGTGCATTTCTAGAAAAAAATCTAAGTTATAATTAGAAGGTCTGTTACTATATTTATAATAAAGAACATGGTAAACACAATGTCATTTCTTCTATTGATAATGATCCTAATATTAAACATGTACCGATATAAAGAATATTAGCCACGCATTAGTTGTCATCATTACCATAAGTCATTCTTGTTGTTATTATTAGCACAATTGCTGTTATTGCTAGTAGTGGTAGTGGTAGTAGTAGTAGTATTGTCGTTTGTAGAATATAATGTTAGTGTTCATGCAAACTATTAGAGACAATAAGGAAAATAGCACTTTATTTTGAATAAAACCAGTATTACACATTCGTCCGATTTAACATATGTGACATGACGAATCACAAAGTACCGAATATCCTAGAATGTCATGTTTATTGTAATATCAATCTGATCACAATGCATAAGAATCCATACAACTGTTCTATAATAAATCCGAAGAATCTTTTTTTTTATATTGTGCCTATTTACAATTTGCATTATAAATAGTTTGAAGGAACGTTAATATTATCTCTCCAGAAAATATTCTACGCTGCCTTTACTTATTTTTAATTCAGATACTTACACCTTCTATCAGAATCATGCAGGGAAGTGTTGGTGTGGTACAGGTACAATCTACAGTACCTTTTGGGTGCGGAGATTCGTCCACTGTGCACAGCCTTGAGTGTGGTTTGGCGATTCATATGTCGGACGCACTTGATTCATACAACTGCTCAGGAAGCAGCATTTCAGTTGTTGGTAGCAATAACTGCGGGACAAGTATTCGCGGATATTCCTTCAATGACATTAACACTGGCATATTCCACACAGGCCTAGCAAATATCACCATAACCACACAGGATAGCAATGACTTTAATTTTGACAGAAATGTGTTTGTTCTCTCTTTGATGACAGAGGAACTTGGCACAACAAATCGAATCATGCAAAACAATTACATAGGAGATGTAACGGTAGGTTGAAATAAAAACAACTGAAAACGAAAAGAAAAGATAATATTCAAGTTATATTTATCTCTTTAATAGCAGGTAGTTGTTGGCTAAAACAGTGAATCGTTGCTGTAATTTGAGTATAAAAGGGAATTCTTCTGCCTCCCTCCTAACGAAATATAGCATACTCGTTCACCTTCGATTTTTAAAGAGCTGTTTTTAAGCAAAAGTATATTACTTGTATGGAGAACCTCACTTCGAGTCAGTCAAATCAGAATCATAACAAATGTTATCATCAACTCTTAATATTAGATATCAGTGCATTAGAAATGCACATGTCGTGAACGCAACAAAGACTCGTATTACAGTCAAGAGAGACATAGGATGAAGAACACAACGAAACGTCAGTGTAGATTAAATTTGTTGGTGTAATTAGTTTTGTTGCTTGCCTTTTTATTGTTTACATCAAAATTAGATGCATTTTAGGAGGAGACCTTTTATAAGGTCTCAATATAATTCTATAAAAATTTACAGTAGGAAACGACAAACGTTACATGTATTAAGTGGCAGAAAGGCTAAGAATAAATACACGTCCACACCACCAACAAACATAACGGCTCAATCAACCGTTTTGTGAAGTTAACAATTTATTGTCTATGTCGTTTACAACAACGTAATCATGTTTCAAACATATCAATTTGTGTTTAATACTTGTCAGAAAAACGTAAGAAGATAAAGGCCTTGCTGGAGTCCATTTCAAAACAAAATAGCATACTGAAATAAATGTATCGCAATATATTCGTTCCATAAGAATATTTTTAAACGGTTTCGCTTAACCCTATGCCATTCACTTAATTAGAAACACAGATGACCTTATTATCAGTCAGAATGACCAGAAGAAATGAAAGTTTGCTACGTTGTTTCCAGTGTTGTAAATAGGCCAGCGGAAAATTGTTTGATATCCTTTACAATGTAAATGTTTCTGTTTGAATGTTTGACATCTGTAGCGGAGCTGGTTTCCTTTGAGTCGTATACAGTCAAGTTTTAACAAAAGGGTAAGCATTTTCTCACTACCATTGCTGGCAGCTTTATGCATTGTACTATCAAGAAACGTAGCGTGTATCAAACAAGAACATAATCCATGGCAATTGAAAGTCGGACATAGTGGCCTGTGTTTTCTTTAAACAAAATGTCTTCTTGACAATTTAACCTTAGTGTCAAAAGTTATATATCTCTATCTAGTCTCTAGTCATAGGTATAATTCTACTTGGAAAGTAGACACTTTATTGTCGGCGTTTTATATTTTGATGTAATTAATGATCTGGTTGATTACACTCATATGTGCAAGACGGCAGCTAATCTAATTAGTCCAGTGAAAGTTTTTATGCATTTACCCTCCGTCAGAATCTACTTACGAAATTTGGCAAATAAGTCACATTTTAAATCTATCAACTTTAATAATGGTTACAATAATGTTGCCTCTTTTAAAGTCCGGGTCAATGCCATAAATCAAGATCAGGGGGAAAACTAAATTCAGAATGATACAAATTCTAACTCATCATGTTCAGATGAAAGGTGCAAAGTACAAGGTCACTGTGACCTAACCGGTGAATATGATTTCCGTATTATGGATCCGGTTCAAATTGAGTATGTTTTAATAAAATCATATAGATAAGATGGCCATAAAGTTACAATGAAGCCTCTCTATTTACAGATCTAAAGGTTAAAGTTCCATCTAGTAATGAACAAAATGCTCCAAATAGTATCCGTGTGACCCATATTTAAAGGAAATTACTTATAAGTGGCCTTGGTTAGAGGTAAACAGAGTTCAAAAGACAAGGTAGCTTTAACTGGATGCAATCTTGTTTCACTGTCCACACGTTCACTTTAATACTTTGTCAGTTTTCATCATTGCATGTAAACTATCTTTAAATGGAATTTGCGTTTTACAAGATATATAAATTCATTTTGAAACATAGATCCCTATACTCAGTATAATGAAGTACTGTCTGTCCATTTTTCATGAATATCATTAAGGTCACATCTACCATTTGTATATAGATTGTAATGATTCGATCGTAAATGAATTGACGCAAAGTCATTGTTTTCCTGCATATCATTACTGCAAACAGTGGTCACAAAGGCTAGACCAACTAAATGTGCCTTATTATCCTACAACCTCAACAGTTATATAGTTTTCTTGACAGCTGTTTCGAGTACTACAAGTGGAAGATTTTCATTTAAAACTGCATCCTGGCTTAAAACAACTTTCACATGGTGAATGTTCGCTTACCTTCAACCTTGGCAGTAATATAAAGACAGACGAAGCCGAGAAAAATGCCGAAAATATTATCTACATTTTTATGTTAAAAATCAATACATTGGAGTGTAGAATCTAAACGTGTGAAGTTAAGAGACGGAAAGACTGTGTGAGTACAAAATGTTAAGTAGTGTAAAGGATCATGCGAAAAACATTGCTAAAAATCCTTAGAAATTAGAATATGAAATGAGCCCTACTTCCGAAGCATTCATAATTTAATAATATTAATTAATTAATCCTATTTGTGTTTTTTTATATTTATATTTGTAAGAGCTGTTTACATTGATAATGTTAAATATTACTTTATATCAATCACATTTCCTTATATGTTTGATCTGACCATACTATTCGCTGAAAAATGTATAATATGCGAGACACAGGTAGGTCAGTATGACAGTGAATACCTACAAATAAAAATGCTGATCATTTTGTCACCCCACCCATAAAGAAGAAAAATAAATGAAATGTTCTAAAATTAACAACATTTACAGCTCCTATAGCTTGGTGTTTTATTTACCCTCCTCTCCATAGTAATACTTTCTGCGAGACAGAAAGTGTCAATTATTTAGGGGATGTGCTAATCATTAGCAAAATATTTAATTGTGTCCGATTCATTTTCCTATATTTATTTTCTAATAATCCAAAAAAGTGAATGAGCTATATATATTTTTCTAGATAGCATTTAACAACCTAATTAATTCCTTTCTTTATTTCTTCTCCACAAATATTAAAGTTTTAGCAAATGTTAGACAGTTCAAAGAATGCATGTGCCGTTAGCAGCGCTTTTGGACAATGTCAAGTGCCATTCTTCTCATACATTTCGAGTGTTCTTGGAGGCTCATTATATACATACATATATAGTTTTGTCGTTATCTTGTCAAATTACCACTTTCAGGACTTATGTCTATACTTCATCTTAAATTAATCATAGCATGTAGAATGTAATTAAAGCATTATTACGAAGTTACATATCAAATGAATAAAGTACATTTATAAGCATTAAGATCTTTACGAATTTACTATAACCAAACTATGTAATGTAAGTCTCGGCACGTCCATTGCTATTAAAGTCTTCAAAAAATAATTCTTTACACGCTGACAGTAAGGTCATAAGACCCTTTATACACGCTGACAGTAAGGTCATAAGACCCTTTATACACGCTGACAGTAAGGTCATAAGACCCTTTATACACGCTGACAGTAAGGTCATAAGACCCTTTATACACGCTGACAGTAAGGTCATAAGACCCTTTATACACGCTGACAGTAAGGTCATAAGACCCTTTATACACGCTGACAGTAAGGTCATAAGACCCTTTATACACGCTGACAGTAAGGTCATAAGACCCTTTATACACGCTGACAGTAAGGTCATAAGACCCTTTATACACGCTGACAGTAAGGTCATAAGACCCTTTATACACGCTGACAGTAAGGTCATAAGACCCTTTATACACGCTGACAGTAAGGTCATAAGACCCTTTATACACGCTGACAGTAAGGTCATAAGACCCTTTATACACGCTGACAGTAAGGTCATAAGACCCTTTATACATTCGGACAACATGATTCCGTAACTAAAATTATTTTTGGCATTATATCACCAAATGATTAAGCTTGACCTTTTGCGTCATGATATCAAGACATTTTCAAAGTTTTGGTTAGACATCAAAGTGTTTAATGTAACTAGTTGTGCATGTTAAGTCACAAAACGCAAACGAATAAACACTTCCAGCATTTAAAAATGGCATGCTTGACATGCAAGTCCAATCATTCTGTATGAATAATGAGGTTTAGTTTTAAAATCGTATTTAAAATATATTCCATTGATGGTGTTATTGAAGTGCATACTGATGTGCTCCCATGTACACCATACCCAAAATGCTATATGTCTACTCGATGGAATGAACATGGAAAAACCTATGTTAAGTTTCTAACGTATATAATTCTGCAAATACTCCCCATACGACTAATTAAGTTTACAATGGACAAACTAAGTTTCACATAAATCTAATACCACTTAAATAAAACTGACAGATGCATGCTAATTTTTTTGTACAGGTGCAAGTCGTAGCTGAAGCTAGTTGGGTGCGAAAAACTTGTTATTCGCATTTAGATCCCCATATGATGACATTTGATCAAAGGTAAGTGTGAATGACTTGGCCAGAAATTATTTAGCATTTTGGTTCGCATCAGATAGATGGATAAATCGGATTATCAACACACAATTGATAAATAATTACGCTTATAAAGTGTGAGGTTAATTAATGATATGCGAACTGGTTGTCGAATTAATTGTTTGTTATTCGTTGAGTAATAAATGAAAATGTTATTTGATGCATAAGTGTTTCGCTCAGTTTTAATTAATTCCAAATTTTTCTTTGTAGTTTTGTATGATGATATACATGTGTTTCCTTATTTTTTAAATGCAAGTGAAATATTTGGATCAATAAGAATTTTGTTTATAAATCATCCTGTGGAAAAACAAACTCAGCATTCAGTTATCTCCTACATTTTCCTGAAAGTCAGCCAATACCTCATCCTGGAATTATATTTGTAAAGTACCAAGCTTAGAAAAAGGTATAAGATATAACAGGTGCTTGGCATTCAATGCTTCTGCTCTATAAAGAAAATATTTTTTCCTTAGAAATGAAGCTGTAAATGATTTGAATCCATATGTTAACACGTAATTCCCCATAATGCGATATTGGGGTTTGAGATATATTTTTCCAATATTGGGTTAACCAGCAATATTAACCCGTGACAAACGCACCTGTGCAGCGATAAATACCCGTGGGCTAAAAACCACCGGGTCCGATGTAGAGTAGCTCAATATGATCTCCCGTCGTTGGCATTGCGCGAGAAAACTCAATAGGCGCCTCTGATAAGTTTAGTACTGATATAGGAAACAGAGTAATGTGAAAAACAGTTAATCCTGCTTGCAAATAATATCAGCTGTTCGTTGAATCACGCTCAAGGAAAATTAAATTATTTTGTTCACTGAGGAAACGTCGACCAAAGATTGAGATGCACACAACATGAAAGTCGAATAAAAAAAATGAGCTGTCAGTGTGAATAACGGATCCTAGCGACACGCATAGTTCCTTGAGAAGATGCCTCTGAAATTGCCAGGATGTCATGTGACACCCTAGGGCTCATTCCTGGATGCAGATTCATAATGCGTTAATGGACAATAATTAAATCAGGTTTCTTGACTCGAAGAATTTAGTGTGTAACAGCTTAATACAGCAGCGTGTCGTTAATTATGAAAGAAATGCTAACGACAAGTACAGCATTAGCGGCGACAGTTTTGTGGAAGAATATTACATTAAACAATCGCATAGAGTAATATATAATCGGAAACTATAGTGTTTGACAAGCTCAGCATCTTGAAAGAATTCACGTCCCTAGCCGATGTGAGATGTAAATTGCTCGCTCAGTGGTGTGTTTGTTCTGGCACAGAAATCACTGTTTAGCCTGCAAGAATCATATCTTTTTGTCATCATGGCTCAAGTATACTGTAATATTATTCAAATACTTATTTGAAACACTTTAATAAATTAACCATGTTGGCTGGAAGCCCTTTCGAGCAAGCACGACGGAAACTCGACGAAGAATATAGTAAAGCTCAGCAAGCTTTGTATGATGTAGGAAAGCAAAAGTCAATAAGTTGACAATATATGATTAGACGCAGCGATCGAGAGCCGTTGACGACCTTGAAGACAGTTTCACACTCAGTGAAGGCAGTGAAATAATCAAGCAAGACAGCGATGACAGTGGCGACGGCGGAGATATTAACGAGGGCGAAGAGAGAGAAAATCTACATGATTATCGTTCAGCACAAATTTATGAGAGATATTTACAGCATTCAATTCAGTGAAACATCACTAAGGTACGATATTTCTAATCACAGTTGATTATGGACGCCATATACAATATCATGATTTCTATAACAGAAAATAGATTTATAGACAAAGATACAGAAGATATGGAGTCAATCTGCAAGCAGTGCAAGACGTTTGAAAGCATCGGATATCTTTGTACAAGAGATTGTCATTTACGATTTGATGAAATACTTTAAATACTTTACTCTGGCCAGCGTGCAGTGTTTTGTCCAAATGCCAGCTTCAAGAAAACTCTCTTTGAGAAAGAAAAATCTATTACATGGTTATTCTCGTTTTCGGCCCCCTTGTTGGAATCATTTGTTTAGCAGACAATGTCTCGATTTTTTAAATTACCATCACAGGTGAAAGGTGTTTACGGCTATTGGTCCCAGGAATAAATGTGATCCACTGAAGAATACACTTATACTCTATAAGCTGTCAAAATCAGAGGATATGATCCGTCTGAAAATACGCCAACCATCGAAAATTATTAAAGAATATTAAGCATCATGCATATAGGTAGTTCAATGACATTGGCAAGCCGTTTCCATAGCGCCAACTGCAGCTCATTGACTTGCTGCAGTGTCTCTATTCCTGTCTCTGCAAACAAGTCAAAAACCATCCTGCGTGAGGCCACGATCACTTCAATCAATCACACGTCGATGGCGGCCCTTTCATGTTCCAGGTTTAGCTTGCTCACCTACGAGTACACGGTCTATTCTATGAAATTTTCTGAAACTCGGTTGCCACCAATTGGAAAATATATCATCTAGTAGGAGAGTAACACTGACATTGGGTACCATTTCCAAGTCCACCTGGAGTACCCGGACGAGCTTCAAATCACACACACTCCGATGTTCCCTAAAGCTTTATTGTTGCAGACCTAGCTTTCGAGTAACAATGCAATGGTAGGTACAGTGCAATGTATAAACTTCGCACGGTCGAATATATTTGTACCAAAATACGTTAGTCCCCGCTGCACACCAAGATAAGGATTTTTACTTATGCAATCACGACTGATTTCCTACGTGCTGGTGCAGATACCAAAACAGAATTTGACATTAACTCAGTATTCGGGGAAATGGCTTGCAATTCTTTTCGCAGAAATGCTCTACTAGGAGGCTTCACCGCTCGTTCGTCCACCAGTGACGAAATGGTAGTGCGGTGGTTGTCAGGTTTGAGATTGTGAATGCATCAACTCACCAAACAAGTTCATTAGCACGACGTTGTCCACTTTTTTGCCCCAAGTAGCGTACAGGTACCGGATCATTTGGTTTCCTACTCATTCTAACGCAGGCGGTTGGGGTGGAAAATCCGTTTTTACTTGACTGAATTGCACTTACAGATCTCACGTCGGTCGTGTATGTAATTTAATGGCTCAACGCTGCTATGACCAAGGGAAACTGCTTCATGCATTAATGAGACTGATTTGCAATCCGACACCAACTCTCATGGATCAACAATTCGTGCGCGCTTTGATGTCCAAATAATCATTCCACAAGTGTACACAAGCAAAGCGTTCAATGAAAAATTTTGATTTGCTTGCGTTAAAAAGTCAAATATTTCGTTCTTCATGAATTAATAGGCGTCGACGATCGCTAACAACTGGGAAACCGGCATCCAAAACTTAGATCCCTCAACAAGTATGGAATTTTCATTGGGTCACGTGCATAGCAACGCCACAACATCTTTTGTATTTTGAGAGGCACGGACTTGCACCACAGCGTTGAGTCGTTGATTCTATACATGGTGGATTTAATGGGTGCGCAACTGAACGACAAAGACGGATTATTATGTGGAAATCCAGGTAACTAAAAGCTATCTCACCGTTCGACGTGCAAAAAATGCAGATGAAATTCGTACACCAATGAAGTAGAATTCATCTACTGATCCACCGCGATAAAATTCTTAGTAAAAATAGATGAACACGTCCGCGTAACAGTTATTTGGCAAAAATCAAAACAATCATACACGACACAAACTAAAGACATAATCAGTGTAGTTTTGAGTGAATCTGGTGCCAGTAGCCCAGAATGCACAATGTCCTGAGACATAAATATTACCTGAGAAAGCAGTTATACTACTGGAAGCTCTTATGGATGAGTGTTGTCGTAGATACTATTTGTGGACTCTCGGCAGCTTGTGTTTTGCTATACTCAAGACTCTCTGGACTATCTCAGATAGGCAAATCGGAATTGTTGTCGGAGATATATTGATAGCAACTGGTGTAACTGGTGGTGTTGGCAAATTAATTTCGTTACGATTACATGCGATTATGTTTATGTTTCGATATTCTTGCTGCCGCAAAAGCTGTTTCAGTTCTATTGATAAACTGTACTCGCTGGTCATTGATAAGATAAAACAATCAACTCGGTCGAGCTCAAATTGCGTTCACCTAAATGAATATCTTCTATCGATTCCGCTAACAATTACGAAACCATGGGACAGAAATAAATCAAATAATTGTATGGCATGCCGTAAAAATCGAGTAAACGGTCGAGGATGGCAACAACTAAACTTCGGACCGCGTCTTTGTCGTTCAGGAATGTTTATCAAGGCACATGGGTGTTTGCCGTGGAATAAAGTCATGTGACATGAAAGGAGTCTACCATATATACTACTTCCCCTCTAGGATACATGTTTATTTTTATGGACTTCAGTATATAATTAGGTATTGTTGGATTTTATTTAGTTCTCTATTATGTTGACTGCCTCAAACCCTAACGCAAGTATGACCCTACGTACGTAGCACGCTGCATATCATAAACTCTTTAAAACTAAATTCAAATGAAAGACGTTTAAAATTGTATGCGGCATCTTCACATAATTGTCTTTGTATCTCCAAGAATATTGCGTTTAACAAACTTACAGTATCAAAAGCATTGCTTATCTGAACAAATGGCATATAAATACATACTAAAGAATGAAATAATTTGCAATATTTTTTAGATACTACGAAAACCAAAACGTACCCGGCGAATTTGTCCTCTATAAACACAAAACCTTCCAGCAGGAGGTAAGTTCATAGAAATATATGACTGTACTCCTTGATGATACGAATCACAAATGAATTCTATCTATAAACAGTTAAAAGAGCGACCGTGTATATCAATTTTGCTATGACTATTGTTATAAGGGAGGCAAATAAACATATATATTCATCACCCGGTCTCCGAACGAAATGCAGTATATGTAAAAACACAATTCGAAGACATAGATCTTGATATTACATACAGTATGCCCATTTCTTAGAACAAACAGTTTGTTCTCCAGTGAGGATTTTAATTTCATGTGTTAATGCGCTTTCTCTGTGTGGTTGCCTTTCGGATTTTTTGTTTGTTTGGGGGGAGGGGGTAGGTTGTTGTTGCTAGCAAGCAAGTACAAAAGCGTGCGTGCCTATTTATCTAATACTGTGTTGTGTTGTACTTACGTGCTATATATAATAAATATAAATACCAACCTTTTTATCCAAGCAAAGTAGTTGCATTTTGCGGAAATAAAATTCGAACCCACATGCAGGCACTGTAGAAGATACGTATATGCTATTTAATTGTTAAGAATATTTTCCCTGCCATATTGATTACAAAAGGAACATGAAAGAAGCTTAGATGATTAGCGTATTACTAAAGTTTGTCACATTCATATATTTTCAACTAGTATTTCCTTTGATGAAGATAAAGTTTTAAGACAAACACCATTATGGTTAAAGAGTTCAAATTTTGGATTATATCATATTTTAAATAGACTATATCGATTCCTACTTAAATGCATTGCCAGCCATGTAACGAAATCTGTCCGAGTAGTTAAAACGGTGAAGTTGCTATCGTGACATTTACCATTGCATTGCCAATTGCTTTACCATATGAGGAAGTATGTATAAAAACATTATAAATTCCAAAATTATTCTTCTTCCAAAACTTAGATAATACCTTTGAATAAATTAGCTTAGTAATGATATTTTAGGGAATATACTGATACTTAGAATAGCAAAAGGACCTGAGGGCTCTGGGGGGGTGTGCGAAATTTTGCAGACAAGCGGTCTTATGGATGAAAGATGTTATGCCGTTAAGCCCAAGTTATTTGAATTAATTTTCTAGAATAAACTATTCGAAAAGAAATATTTTAAAATATTTAAGGTAAACTAATACGTTTCCAATTACATTTGTAGATCTGATTCATATTTCTATTTTACAAAGTAAAAAAGGGCGCATGGTGCGTATTGCAATCAATCTTTTCAGACCAAAGACGGAAATGTTCATTGTCTAGGTTGTTTCACTAGGCAGCAATGTCTCAAGTTAGAAGTCAATTTGGTTTACATGCATCCTAAAAGTCTTCATTATCCCTTCTTGCAAAACGTTAGACTCTTGGAAAGAGCTAAGTAAGAGAATACTAGAATACTTGCTCATGTAAAATATGACGTTTGTCATTTTTACTCTGTCGAAAATTCAAAGCCAGATGAGGTTAGACAGAAATAACTTTATTGTTGTGATAAACGCAATGTTCAAGGTCTCAGGGTTTTTAGAGTATTGACTCCCCCTCCTTTCCCCAAATCGTATCTGCTGCGGTCTTTAATTTCCTCGCCATTAAGAGCATCCTGACTCCTATCATCAAGATTTTCGTTGTTAGAGTCATCAACAGAAACACATCATCCTCTTCATTAATATCAACTTCTCCTAGCAATAAAGCGATTGTTCACTTTTACCTGGTGTGTATATATGTGTGTGTTTGAGTGAATAGTTCCTCAACTTTCCAACTGTATAACTTTCTCCCTTTCTCCTAAACTCTTCAATGATGAGGCAATCAAATCAAAGTATATATATATATATATATATATATATATATATATATATATATATATATATATATATATATATGTATATGTATATATATATATATATATATATATATATATATATATATATATATATATATATATATATATATATACTGGGAAGATTACACACAGTTTGTACATAATAGAACGGAACAATAATGATTCCGACGCTCGTATAACAAGACGATATCAGTAGTATTTTGCGTTTCTCTCTCTCTCTCTCTCTCTCTCTCGCTGTTATATCTAGAGTGTTGCCTGTCTTTAAAAACACACACATAGACACACATTCATATATATATATATATATATATATATATATATATATATATATATATATATATATATATATATACATATAACTTTCATCGGTAAAGTGCATTTTATTGCCTATATACTCTAATTATTGAAGTACGTGATTTTTATTTTGTACTCATATGTTACCTATCAAATAATTGCCGTGAACAACCGCGTCTCAACAATCGAAGCAAAGGAAAAATGAAAACGTGAAGAACAAAAGAGTGATGTAGATGACGTTAACAATATTAAGAATAAAAATTGCATTATTATTATTATTATTATTATTATTATTATTATTATAACAACCATAACAGTGATAACTATAAAAATAGTTAAAGCAAATGCTAATGCTCTTAACACAGCTACCTTTGCAAATATTTCGATCATTAATAAGTCATAAAAATGGTATTAATATTTATCATCAACTCTAATCACAAATTTTACTTTTAGAATAGATATTCAATGCATTTACCTTACTTTTGATAATTCAAACAGCAACGATGACTTCTGATTCCTTTATCCCACATTCATTTGAGGGCATTTCCAGGTTATTCATTAATGAAGCTAGGGATAGGCATTAACGAAGGAAGATCAGACTGGGAATAATTGTCCAGACTTTTTGCAGTTAATGGCTTAGTTACGTTACACTCCAGCTCTCATTACTCAGATGTATAAAAACGCAGAGGTACAAGGTTTAAAGAGTGTCATTAGTTAGTACGGGCAATTACGTGTGAAACGAAATGAGAAAACAATTATAACACAATTATTTAATAAAATCAAAAGTGCAAGGGCAAAATGTATTATGTTGGAATGACAAAAGACAAAAAAGGCTCAGGAAATCAATAATGACATACAAACTAATCCCGATCATTATTCTTCAATATTTATTTCCTAGGTTGTTTAATCTATATGATATCACGCACCAGTTTGGATACGTTGAAGTTAATGAACAATCCTTAACAAATATATGTTGCATTCTTTCAGTAACAAAATATCAATACATCTTTTTACAGGTTCAGATGAAAACTTACCTATGTTACAAAAGCCCTGATTGGGTGCCGTATGATATAACATGTGCATGTGCAGTTTCCATCCGAGCAGGTGGTGAGTTATTTATCATCGATGTGTGCAAAAGTCCAAGTTTTATCAGGCATGCCTCCTGTAAGGAAAAGCTAATGGATGTCAGGAAAATACATGAATATAAATATGAGGTATTGTATGTGTATTCTTCTTGCAAAATAATCTTGTTTTACTTTATATGTGTATTGAAACATTTCTGATATATTTTCGGATTTTGATATAAGTCAAATGAACTTTTGAAGTCGAAACCAAGTCGTATTGTTTAGTACAGGTATATAGGTTCGGTTGTGTAATCTGGAGAATATATCTGAATGAGTTCCAAATGTGAACTGGTAGAAAATAAAGCATATCGAGCCAAAATTGGTCTTGTATCGCAGTATTGATTCGTAACGCCTTTGCAAAAATTATTAAAAAAGAACAACATAGATTAGTAATTCCTTGGAAAGCGATACATGTGAGAGCAAGTATCCTGCATTTGTTTCTGCGTTTGCATTTGCATTTTTTGCTGTTAAAGCCACGTGTGACAAATAAGTAACTAGAATATGTTTCTAACCCTTGTGCTATTGTTTGTGTAGGAAAGATTTTATTTGATAAGAAAAAAGGTAAATATTGTTTTTTTATACATATTATTTGTCACGTCAAAATTTTAACTGACATGTGTTGCAAAAAGAACGCGTCATACAAAATGCGAAATTGAAACTCTGCAACAGGAATAAAATCATAATTCCTCGTTTCTTATTAAGTATTAATTAAAACTAATTACGCATTCTACATTATAGGTCCATATGCCTTTGGGAACGATGGTTGTTGTAAACATTGAGAACTGGCCCGATCCCTTCTCAAGCCTAAATATAGATATTGCACCATCTGTTAAGGACGTTGGAAAAACAGAAGGATTATGTGGTCTATTAAACGATAACATTGTTGATGATTTTACCATGCCTTCGGGGAACTTCGCAGGGAATGAAGTCGAGTTTAGAGATTCGTGGACGTGGGTGTCTTGTATTATTTCCACTATTTGTTAATCAAAAAGCTAAATCATATACCCTCTTGGAGGTAATGTCAATACTGACGAACAGGATTACAATTAAAAGTGAATTGCGTTTGCCTATTTTTTCCTCAGGTGATATAAATTTTTATGTTATAATAATTCACTGAAATATTAAACTTATCACAGCTTTTTAATCAAACAAATATAGAGCATGAATACGTGGACTAGCACCAAGACAAATCATCGTAAAAGACATTTTTAGATACTTGATAGCAGAGAGTGTCGGGTGTTTAAACTTAGTTCAATGCCTGCCAATTATTAGGGAAAATATAGAGAATTAACATTTTTAAGGAGTTAGTTGCCTTGATTTTGATACCTGAATGTCAGTGTTGCTTGAGAACTTGTTCTTTCTGTTTTCTAAATTGAATTATAATTCTAAATGACTGACGATTTTCCATATATTTTAAAAATATTAACCTTCATTTGATTAGGGCGTGTTATCCTTTCATTTAGTTCCTCGCTTGCTCAAGTATTTCAATATAGGTTCGTATTCCGTGTATGTTGTTACAAGATCTCTGTGTTTTATGAACTTGATAGTTTGTATCGTTTATAAAAGAATGAAATTGATGAGCTGTTTTGGTTACATCTCTTTATATTGTATGATGTCCAATTACAACCACTGGAGACCTAATACCTAAATGGACACACTTGTAGAACACAACCTGTTAGCTTCATATTTACCCTGTACATTGTGATTGTTGTGTTTTGTTAATATTGGGATATTCCTTTGAAACATGAACACTATTCAGCATATGCCCCGTGGAGTATTTAATTTTTAAATTCTGAATACTCCATTCTAGTTGACGAACTTTCCCCGTTATCATCAACATCATAACTACATACATGATATCTATCAACACCGATATTATTATTAGTATTATTATTATTATTATTATTAGTATTATTATTATTATTATTATTATTATTATTATTATTATTATTATTATTATTATTAGTATTATTTATTATTATTATTATTATTGTTATTATTATTATTATTATTATTATTACTATTATTATTAGTATTATTAGTATTATTATTATTATTATTATTATTAGTATTATTATTATTATTATTATTATTAGTATTATTATTATTATTATTATCATTATTATTAGTATTATTATTATTATTATTATTAGTATTATTATTATCATTATTATTATTATTATTATTATTAGTATTAGTATTATTATTATTATTAGTATTATTATTATTATTATTATTAGTATTATTATTATTATTATTATTAGTATTAGTATTATTATTAGTATTATTATTATTATTATTATTATTATTATTATTATTATTATATTGTACTATTATTATAGGATAGACTCATCAAAGTCTTTTCTTAATGTGTTGAATCATGATCCTGATTACTGGAATGAAACGTTCTATCTCTGTGTCTGCCCACATGCACTTCAAACATCAACACTGCCACCTACCTCTGGAAATAAAACACAGCCACTGTGCTCGGCAAGCGTATTTCTTTCCTGCACCAAGAAAATAGAATTTTATGGTAAACAGTACGACGATTGCCAGGTAAAATCCAAACGTTCCGGTGTCTCTCATAAAAAAGAACTTCGACGGATGATGAGTAACAGATCAATCAAGAAAGAAACCTATTTTGCTGAACATGCCCTTAGGAAGGTAATTCTGTTTATGGAGATAGTATTTCAGATCTAAAACATAGAAATAATGCGGTGTTCATATTCGCTTGTCCGAAAGTGATATTTGGATCTGTTTGTACACAAGTAATATTAAATTAATGAATCCTTATTTTGTAGCACGTGCCTTGTATAGTGAGACCTAAATATTGCTATCTACCCATCCCTCCCTCCCTCCCTCCCTCTCTCTCTCTCTCTCTCTCTCACTCTACATATATATATATATATATATATATATATATATATATATATATATATATATATATATATATATATAGAGAGAGAGAGAGAGAGAGAGAGAGAGAGAGATGCATTCGACAAGTTGAGATAAAGTAGTTAAAACATAATAAAGTTAAATGATTAATTCCTGTAAAAACAGCCATGTTAAGGATTGCAAACATTTTTTTCTTTTATTTGTTTGTCTTGTCTATGTGTTGTATTTGCCTTTCAAAAAGACTCGTTAAAGAGTCGAAAGCGCTCAGGTAGTTAGATACTAGTTCCGCGCTGTTCATTGTCAGTTTATTGCATTTATTTTTATCAATCCCTGACACAAATGATCCATTGCTGGATCCAGTGCACTTGAAAGGATTGTTATTCGCCATATTATTTGTATTCTTAATAAACACACACACACACACACACACACACACACACACATATATATATATATATATATATATATATATATATATATATATATATATATATATATATATATATATCTATATATATATATATATATATATATATATATATATATATATATATATATATATATATATATATATTGCATGTTTCAATTACGATATTTGTATGGGATTTTAACCGTTTCAATGATTGTAAGAGAAACTAACATTTTAATAAATCTTATCTTTGCTTACAAAGGGTTCCCAGGTTGCCAAATGGGCTTAGGATCTTGTCTTTACAGATTACTCTCATTTCACCTTGTTCCGAATGGGTTCGAGTCTCACTGCAGAAATCGAGGGTATACGTGGAGGTTTGCCAGTAGCTTGGGTCGGCTGCTTTTACCAGGGTTTTCACTACTTTTTCCTCCACTAAATATACTGAATGCCATATATAGCCTTTCATGCGCGGTCAAAGGCGTTCAAACCACAAAATAATCAAGCAAGAATGCAAATGTGTTATAACTTGGAAAGTATTCCTCAGCTGTTGTTAGAATGGATTGTTTCACATAACAATTTGGGCATATGTGATATATTTCCACATATTGTTCAGATTGTTATTTTGCTTATACAAAATTAAATATTGCCTTCTAAAACTTTTTTAAAAGCTACTTTAAATAAGAGATTGTAAGCAAAACATATTTCATTTGAACTTTACTTCATAGACTTATCATATTAGTTGTTTGTTTTTATTCAGAGAACATCAGTAACATACACAGTCGAGGAGGCAAGAGTAATGTGTGAGAAACTTTTCAACCAAAGTTGTGTGGCTGTCAGTTTTGATGGTCTCTCTAACAGCAATGTGAGCAGAGAAAGCGCAATGCACGATTGTACACTCGATCTCCATGTAAGCACTGATAAATAAATAATAATAATAATAATAATAATAATAATAATAATAATAATAATGAGGATTTTGTATAGCGCCTAATCTTTAGATGTTCTAAGCGCTTTACAACATTAGGCAACACCTATAAGACAAAAAACATATAATGATATGATTACAAAAACAAACACCATGAAATTAGAAAACCTTTAAAAAAAACATGCTGCGAATATTTAAGGTAGGAAACATTATTAGATCTTTAAGTTTGTTCTTGCAGTCGAAATAAGTGAGTTTTGAGAGCCCTCTTGAATGTGATCGCTGTGTCTTTGTGTCTAAGTTCAGTGGGCAATTCATTTCACGCTGCTGGGCCCTGGTATGCAAAAGAACGCTGTCCATATGACTTTGTTTTCATAGTGGGAATAATGAGTATACGATTGTCAGAAGAGGAGCGTAAGTATCTTGCTGGTGTGTGCACATGGGTGAGGTCGGATAGGTATGTTGGACTAGAGTGAAAAGTAGCACAGAGAACAAATTTTGTGTTTGATTCTGGATCGAATGGATAGCCAGTGTAGGGCACATAGCAGCGGGGAGGTGTGCTCTGATTGTGGTACTCTAAGTATGATCCGAGCAGCTGTGTTTTGAACTTTTTGAAGTTTCTGGAGCAGATATTGAGATGAACCAGACATAATTGAATTACAATAGTCCAGTCTTGAAAGTACTAATGAACACACAAGTGTTTTACTGGCATCAACTGAAAGGTATTTACGAATGGAGCTGATGTGTCTCAGCTCAAGATATGCAGCCTTGCATATGTTCATGACATGTTGGTGCAGTGTGATAGTACTGTCCAGACTAACATATAGGTTTCGTACTGATTGTGTGAATTTGATGCTGCTGTAGCTGATATTTAATGTTTGAGGTAAAGGATGTGAATGAGAAATTCTTTGTGTTGTGATCAGAATGGCCTCAGTTTTATCATCATTCATCTGAAGCTTGTCACATGTCACCCTTGACTTCACATCAGAAATGCCCCTCTCTACACCTTGGATGGTAGCATCAGCTTCAGCTGGGTGGCTAGATTTGTATATTTGGGTGTCATCAGCGTACAATTGGTGAGACACTGGATGATTAAGCAATGATAAGCACAAAAAGTCAGTAAAAATAATAGAACTTATAGTAGCATTAAAATAATACTTCGTAGTACAAAGTGGGTGCAGTGTAATAGCATAGTTGCTTAATTATTGAATTCAAATGGATAAGTAATAGTCAAATTTTATCAGCATTCTATATGCCTTTAAACATGATTGTATAAGGGTTAGCTTTTTATTTCATGTTCAAGGTTAGTATTGTTCGCTGTATCATGTTTTTAAATTTATACTCAATTTTCGACCCATAGTTCACACTCTCATAATGACAATATTCTTCGAGAAGGATAAAGTCACTTCTTCCCGTTTCTTATACGCTTAAGTAAATAATAGTGAACATTTTGCTTCAAAGAGATAACAGTGCAAAATAAAATAATATGGCAGTTACAGGTAAGTTGTTTATGAATGTTCACAGATTGACACCTCAGGGGTTGGGTAATGATAAACCATCATTGCGGCTGCACAAACAGCTTTAGAACGTAACATCTTTAAACAAATGCTTTAATGGTTGTGAACCAAGCTTGGTAGCAGATGTTGCATCCGATTTTCTATTATCATTTCGGTTTGCCATTAGCATAATCAACGCCCGATGTTTTCATCGTTTACAAACACGATTAGATTGTGATACGAGTTAATATTTCTGCTTTCAAGCATAATTCGATCATGATACGACTTAACTTACTACGTAATTAATATTACTATGCTTGATCACGATTCTCAAAATTATTAAAGGTGTTTAACTTACTACTTAATTAATATTACTATGCTTGATCACGATTCTCAAAATTATTAAAGGTGTTTAACTTACTACTTAATTAATATTACTATGCTTGATCACGATTCTCAAAATTATTAAAGGTGTTTAACTTACTACTTAATTAATATTACTATGCTTGATCACGATTCTCAAAATTATTAAAGGTGTTTATTGTTGAATATTACCGGTATATTACTCAGTATAGTATGGGTGATAAATAACAACAGGTCATATCAATTAGTCATTTACAGTTTCCATGATTCGTTGAGAAAATTATTAATTAAAATTTAATACCTGAAACCTAATTTTCCTTGTGTGTTATTTTCTTTAAGCATTTTGGTGACAACTCATTGACTGCATAATTGTACACTAGAATGTCTAGAGTTCACAGAAAGTTGTAATGCCCGTGTGGTTATATTATCGTTTCTCCACTTATAAATATATCATAAATACAGATATCTAAAATCTGATATAGCACTCGTACATACTCTGCTTACATTTTGTTCCTGATGGATAAGGACATGGACTTTTACAGCATCATTGTCCAGCTGAAAGAGAACTTCCGACGAGTTAGTTTTATTTTTAATAAACTTTATCCACACGTACACTTGATGTTTTATTGCAAGCAATATAGCTGTTAAAAATAAGACACATATATTGTAGACAACTGCAGATCTACACCTTGTGGATATGCACTGTGCGAGCTACACTGAGGAAACCGAGAGATACATAAGACAAGACCGTGTGACTAGGATGACTTATGCACAAGAAGTTCAGGCGTTCTATTCGTCAACCTGTATAAATAATTGCAACGGACATGGAGACTGCATCAATGGTAATATGCATCTCTTCACGTGCATATTTTACAAGAGCTGTATTGTACGCATTGTGTTGGATATAACCGTAACGGATATCGCATTGTACTGTATTGATTATGTTGATTGTGTCATGTGAAAAATTTCCGGTACGATGGTATCGGGTATTACATCGGATTATATGTTTAGTTTCAATTAAATCTGACATATCTTTATTTTATGGATATCGTCCAAATACGACGAAACGTCTGTGACTATCATTCAGTATATTTGTAATAATTTTTTCTATCCGTTTTTAAAATGAGTAATCTGTCTAAACTACCAAACTGTACGATAGCCGTTTTTGAACTAATTATATATTTACCTTATAATTGACTTTTAGTTAGCCAAATGCGGTGACTTATTTTCAAACTTCTATGAATATGTGCGCTCCATGAATAACGTAGCACAATCATGAGCTTGGATCTGGATTGTACACATTGGTAAATATACGGCAAGTCAGATTTGCGTCTGACGTTTACATTATTTTTTTGGGAAATTTCAATTTAAAATTATCGAAAGGCACTGGTAAATTATTGATATTCGGATCCCTGCTATGTTCCATTTGCAGACCCTTTCTCCTTATAAAGATGGCCTGCTTAACTGCATATAAATCGATGCTCTTTGTTCACACAGCGATAAACAAGTGGAGATTTTTACAGTATCAGAAAAACTGCCGAGAAGTGGCTGTACATCAGGACCATGAGAAAGCATTGTCAAATCATATCAAAAGGTTTAGTAGACAGTGTCAGACAATTAGTCTGAAATACATTTTGTTCAGAAGTAAATACATACACAAAAGTAGTAATATAAAGCATATTGTACAGACATTGTCTCAAAATAGTACCAGTAATTAGAGTGAACTTGGGCAAGCGGATTTGGAGTCTGGCTAAATGCTTTAAAGAAACCTCTTATCCTGGGCCAATATGTGAACTATATTTCTTTGGGTACTGTTATCATCAGATACGTTATGTTGCTACATCAGCTGTGAAAGAGTTATTCTGAAAAGTTAATATTTCCATAAAGAACTGTTTGAAATGCATAATTCCTTTCTTGAAAATGAAGGTTATTGCATCCAAAGAAGTCTAGTCACATATCTAAGAAAAAAGGGAATACTCATTATCCCAAGTCAACGCAGTAGCATGCACCACAAAGCACCCACTCTGAGCATCAAAGATAAGTGGATCATCTTAAACGGAACCTTTCTAGTATGTCATTTTAAACGTGCTGAGTTGAGAAAAAATCAAATGGTAATAGCATAAAATGCAGAATCTATACAGTTCTTTGACACAATGCATATATTTTGCTCTCTTTAGGCACCTGTTTTTGTCAAGATCCATTCATTGAAGAAGATTGCTCCTTTTCAAAGTCGGATCCCCCTGCTTTGCTTGATACGTACAGCGGAGGCCTTTGTTCCAGGAACAACGATGAATGCTGTGGATTAATCCCTATTTATGGGAACCGCTTTGTGAACGGAATAACAAAGCAAAAGTTAGAGAGTTTTGAGGTATTCTTTATCGTTTTCGTTTGCTTTATATAAACTAAAATAAAATCTGTGTAAGTTAATAACTACATGACAATAATTAACAAGCAAATGTTGTTAATCACTGAGGGGTAGCTTTGCATGAAAGAAAGCAGTACGCCAGCAACATTAAACATTGGTGTTGGTCTTATGATAGTCACACTTCTCTACCTTTCTTATCCATTCAGATTGAAGTCATACTGTGCTTATATTCAGCTATGGTTGCACAAAATGTTTGTAAACTTTAGCTATGTTAGTAAACAATGAACGTTGTATTCATGGGATAAAACTCATGTACATGATGTTTCCATTTTAAAGGTGTTTCCCAACGGAACTTTGGAGATTGTGGGGACCAATGTCATGGACCTGCAAATCCTGAATGCCTTTGAAGCTGACATGATTGTCCCATGCGACACCCTTTCAAGACGGTCATCTAACTACAAGGCTACGAACAACACTGTTGTAATGGCAACTGGTGTCAGAGTATCATTAAGCAATGATGGAACTAATTACGGTGCAACACAATACTTCTACATCTACGATGCCGAATGCCAAGGCTATGACAAAAGCAATGAAATAACGTTTTATATATTGGTAAATACTAAAGGTTGTGGGATGTTACAAATGTCCACATAATAATAGTGTATGCTCTGAAGCTGTTCCAGCAAAAGACACTATAAAAATAGCCATTGCTTAAATGCAGTATGTCAAGAAAAACTAGATTTAATTAAACGATAAGGTCAAAACGTTCAGTCCATTACATTGAAAATTGTATACACAATTCTGAGATGTAACATTAAAGAAACAGAATAACCTCTAGGATCTGCAAACACAATTTATCATGTGGCAGTAACAAAAAGCAAATTGTAATAGAAAAGTAAAAAAATGCATGAACTGTACATCAACAAACGTATAGCTAATTAGATAACTTGATTAATAGTTTTACAGATTGATATATGAAATGATATAATGGCATTCAATTGATTTTACACGAAAGGAAGATATAAACAGGTTTTAACAAAATTCAGATATTCATTTTTCTCGTTCACCGCTTGTTTTTCATCTAACACAGGCCGGAAAATGTTATATTAATGGCGTGTGCTACTCCCAAGGTGAACATGATCGAACTGATTCCTGCAAAGCATGCCGACCCGAAACGGACCCTTATTCATTTACTGGTGGTGAGTTATAATAGACTGTACCTTCACTGAGGATACAATAGTTAAAATACCCTCGATAAATGTATATTACAGAATATATAAAAATGTGCTAATTTTTATCTAAAATGGGGTGACAGGAAATGGCAACGTCTGTCTGCTTTCTTTGCTGTCATATTGATCTGTAGAAGGATGGCGTTCAGTGTACATGTCTTATTCACTATTGAAAATATCAAGAAGCCAAATAAATTATATACTCAGCACTTAATACCACGTGTAGGTCGTCATGATTTAACATGTATTCATCTTGAATCGTGCTCCTCAAACTTTGCAGACAGACTGCCATGAGATAACAAGGGTTGAGCCTTACATTCACCTACAACAGAAAACTTCATAGGACGCAATGAATTATGATCTTCGACTGTGTTCCTAGAGTCTAAGACACAATTAAAAGTAATATTGTACTGATCAACCGAATCATACGGACTCCATAATATCTTGATTTCGTCTCCTCGTACTTTCACCGATGTATACGAAATCGTTGAGACAAGAAGATAATGAATACAAAGCAGCATGTTTTAAGATAATATCAGTCACTTTGACCTGAAGACCCACTGAAATATAATGTTTTGGGGGAATATCAGTCACTTTGACCTGAAGACCCACTGAAACATAATGTTTTGGGGGAATATCAGTCACTTTGACCTGAAGACCCACTGAAATATAATGTTTTAGGGGAATAGCAGTCACTTTGACCTGAAGACCCACTGAAATATAATGTTTTGGGGGAATAACAGTCACTTTGACCTGAAGACCCACTGAAATATATGGTCAGTGTATTTTCATGATTGGGAGTCTACACGTCGCAAAAAACCTGATTAATAAATGTCCCCAGATAATAAAGGAAGCTTGATCTTTTCGACAGCTGTATACTAAAGATCAGTTTAATATATCTGATTCTACTGAGGATATTCATGAAACATCTTTTAAGATATATTGAAGGCCGAGGTCAAATTTAGCATGACCAATAAGAAAAGCACTAGGTAGGATAGTTGTATTTCAATGTGGCAATCTTCTGATACTCGTCACTCATTTTTATTGCCATCTGTTGTAGAATCTTCATCCTTACCATATCACCATCTTCATTATCAGCGTCATCGTGATTGTCGTCATTATTATTTTCTCTTTGTCTTCCTCTTCGTTCATAGATAGTACAGTCATTACCAAAATATAAGAATATCTACCAGAGGACACATAATTTGCCCCATAAACAACAAAATTATTTCATTTACACAATAACCACAACAACCTTCACCACTCAGTCTTACAGTATTACTATTGCTAATTTTCATGTTTTTGTTTCTTAGCAAAAAGCTTGTTGATCGTCAATATAGATAATAAAAATAGTTCTGTCACATTTATATTTCAGAATGTACAAGCACGATAAGCAAATCACCACTGCACATCGAAACAGTAATCATTGCCTGTGTAGTGGGTGTGATTGGAACGATGCTAATAATTATAATTATAGTATTTGTCATCAGGATGCACTTAAAAAAGCAAATGAGGTGAGGCTTGGTATATTTTCCTAATTTTCGTTGTTAATATAAATTCTTCATAAATCGAATGCAATGTTCTGAGTCTTTTTTTTTTCTTTTCAGGTACGTAACTATTTTCTCTTGAATAGAATAGTTTCGATTTCAAGTTATGTGACATTATGTGTGTAACGAAAATCCAAGCATATCAATGCTTCCATCATGGATGGATGTGACCTACATTATCTCTTTGAATTAGCGATTATTTCCATCTCGCAACCATATCTGGAGATAGAGCGACCCATTCATATCGTACAGAGAGAGAGAGAGAGAGAGAGAGAGAGAGAGAGAGAGAGACGTAATAATTGCCAGATTCAACGCATACCCATTTGTTCTGAAAAGGCTTTAAAATATCAATGCATATTAGGAGTGGTAAATTTAATGATGTACACACTGTTGCTATTTTGTTTTAGAATATGCGGAGGCTCTAACACAAAAACTGACTTACACAAGCCGACGAAAAATATGTATGTCAACACCACACTTTCAATGGGAGGAGCCACCAAACAGCCACACGAAAATCCACTCCACAACAGTAACCCAAAAATGAATGAATCGTTGGTAGATGAAAGGTCTTATTCTCCAGCATCTGTTTCGATGACTTTCTCAAGGCCGACATAAACAATACAAACAATGTGTATCAAGTTTGAATATGGTGAAGAAGACAATATTAAAGCGATGGGTAGTCACAAGAAAAACCTTTTATAACTTTTTTAATATATTTTGTATTTTTGTGTACTAATTGACTGATGAATTAGAAAATCACACAACACACTGCAGTTTATCATCAGCTGTTAAAACTAAAGTTGAAACAGCGTCAGCAATGGAATGTATTATATCCTTCTAGCAGACTTGACATTATGATAAAATGTGCAAATACTAGTATATCCTGAATCATTTACAGGCACGAAGAAAGAGAATGAAAAAAAAAAATGTATGTGGAACATACTTCATTTCAGAATAACGATTTAAAATCAGTCGAAAACTGAACGTTGCTAATATTTGTTATCATAACTGACCTTATGTTTTCCAATAATCATGTATGTATACCTCGTAATGCGGAATCAATGGATACGCGCACTTCCTTGTCCAGTTCGACCATGTGTCCATTATGGTCACACAGTCCGTTAATAAATATAAATCATTGGAAAGTAAGGCATATGCAATTGAGTGTAAAGTTATAAATGTTTAGCGAATCCATTCTTGTGCCCTTTCAGATCTCTCTTGATTCATTTTCTGTTCTTTTCTGGAGATGACTCCAACACCAAATAGGATGTTGTTGCATTGGGGTCTCACGTGTATGTAAGTTCCCCCGCCCCATTTTAAAAACAAAAACATCGAGGATAAAAAAAATGCACATACCCTCATTGATTTATAATTTCTAACCTCACTGTAGCAAAAGAATTTCTAACAATGCTATACATATTGGGCTTTTAAAGAAACGGAAGCTTCCGATGTAAACAAACATACCTGAATGCGGACATGTATTCAAACAGATCTAACTCCAAAATGTTCGAAAATATGAAACATGCTTTTGCAAATTCAAAAGTCCGATTGTCAGCTATTGTGGTATTTACAAACTTATAAATAGTTAAAATAATTAGTATATTTGTCTACTTTATTTGCTCCATTGTTCACTACTTTGAACATTAAGAAAAAATCCTAAAACAATATTATCTGGATTGTGCTCTCAGCATTCTCATATATTTTATATATTTACTTAGAAATGCTTTTTAACAGACAAACATAAAACCAATCACCTACGAATTAATATATAATTTGTACAATTTCGCTATTGATTTGCAAACAATACTGGTGATGTTTTAATATATATATTGTCATGTGATTGGGTCCACAGCAATATAATTCATTGGTGTCATATGTAATGATTAATACTTTGTATTCCTTGATGAAGTTCATGTCTTGTATATTGAATGCGTGTATCCTTCTGTATTGCTTTAAATGCTAATAAACAATGTAATAATGTGTACTCAAACTCCTGGTTTGCTTTCTTTTTCTTGTTTCGACTGATTCCAATTCAAACGGGATTAGCCTGTGGATACTGAGCGATCATGGATTGAATCCTACATATACATGTAGAAAGATAGAGAAATTCCACACTCGGGGTCAGAATTCTATGTTAGACACAAGGTTTTAAGGAGTCAGAATTGTGATAACGAGAGTCGACTGTTCCTATCATCTATTGAAGCATAGTGAAGGATTTTTTTCTCTCCCATTTCTGAAAACAAACAAAACATGCGCGACGGTACAAACGGTGTATTGTGAATACTAATATAACTTTTAAAACTAAAATATTTATTAAAACTCTCTTTCCCTTAAGATAGAGAGTGAAAAGTTTCCACAGAAGAATTGAAAAATGCAGCGTTAACTTTAAATGACGAACACGCTAACTTTTAACGAATAATGGTACAAACCACTAAGGCAATGGTAGCACACTGCGTCGGAACTGTGTACTGCAGATAGCTTGTTCAAATGTGAACAGGTGAACAAATAAACTATACGTTCGTTTATAATCTTGATCGATAACAAAAAAACAAAAAAAAAAAAAACAATGAAATATACCTCGATTCAACTCTCATCTAGAATTCATTTGCCCATGTAAATAATATTGGGAAGTAGATTTTAAAAAAAATAAAACCTTCTTCATCGAAATAATTTTCATCTTGATTATTGTGAGAGGAAGGGCATGTGATGTTGAAATCGGGAAATGTTTGCCACATTTTGTGCAATCTAGTCGTAATCGGCAGATAAAGGCCAAGTAGGAGGCACGAAGGAGCTATCCTACACCGATGTTCCACACTGGAAATCACGAAAATACACACATTTGTGGAAGTAAAATCGTCATTAAGGAATGTTTCTCAGAGACTAGAAAATATTGGGCTTACGTGCCGAATATTGAAATTTACTAGATGTAAACCAATTTCTTTAAAAACACTTTTAGACCTAGAATCAGGTTGAGAGTTTATAGGTCAAGGCAGGCTTAGGATGGACTGTGTCTATCGACCAGATGGGTAATCTCTTTTACTGATATAAAGAGTGGATTTGGTAGTCATTAGTAACAAAGTCATGTCCTGACACTCACAGTTTAAAAATGTTACATTTTTCACCAATATTGATTACAATATTAAACTGATTCCAGAAATTAAACACCATTTTACACCCACACGTTTTCCAACAGGACATGTACGTATACATGTTTGATGTTCTGCAATATTTAGCAGTGTGACGGTTTCGTGATCCATGTCGAGTGCTGGTAAAGTTCAGATGCGATCAGACAAACGATTCATGACTGTAGGATTAGCAATATGCATCATATTTAGTCAAGTTTTGTTCTCGACTGTAGTCATTTTCTCTTGAGCGTTTTTGTGTAACAAAGTTATGATATCAATATGTAGATGAATAATGGCTGTAGTAATGTGCGCAGTATCTGGTCATTTTCTACTTTAGCACAATGCTAATATTCCAAACTGAAAGTTGCACCACTTCTGAGTATGACGTTTAAGAGTATCTGGAATATTTGACGTGGGTTATGTGATCAGTTATCGTCAGATTGGGGCATTCAAGGGTTATTGTGTATGCCAGTAATCGCATTATTGTACGAGTGACATTTACTCGTTCGAGACACACTGTCCAAAATGTTTCAAGTAAATGGTACAGAAGTACACATACTGTGAAGCTGTGCACGAGGTTTCAGATATGAACGTAATTTGTAATAATTAAATTGTGACATTTAATAGATTCTAACAACTCCACTTTATTTTGGCTTACAAGTTTATTTTAAACACAATTTGATTTCGACGTTTGCTCGTACTAAAACACGGTACTCACAGTTAGTTTGTAGTAAATATGTGGTGATGATGTCGCCTACGGTTATTACATAAATTCCAACAAGCAAGAAGACGTACTGTAGGGAGTGTAATACTCCGTCGAACTCGTTCGTGTATCACATTTACACAAAACTGCATTAAACCAGAAAATATAAAAAATACAGTTGACGATTCTAAAGCTACCTCTAAACATATTTTTGCATCTGGTGGTTTCTATATGTCATTTGATATGATGATGAATTGGCATCCTAACAATTTAATAAAAAAAAAATGTAATATGAGAGAAACCAGCAGATCAATAGAAAAATATGCAATTGTTTGAGTTAAATCAAATGAACATTTTCGTCGAATGCATAAGTCTCTGATTACATATTTATGTTAGAAATGTGATTTAGTAATGCATAATGATTGATAAGTTGACATTGATGCGACTAGGTGCTGGCCATGGGCAAATTACCGTTACATAAGCCATATAATTTGTGATGTTCCAAAAAGTGTAGACTATCACTTGACCTACATATAAAATATACCGTCTCTACGTGCTCCTCCTCAGAGTTTAGATTTAAATTTGCACCAGAAATGCAGCTGTAGAATTTGAAGGCGGAAATCTTAACCATGAGCTGAATCATTTGTGTAATCGTTCAATGATAAGTACAGAAGTGGAATTGCCTTTTTGTTCGACTACAGCCTTTAGACGAGATTTATAGAAAAAGAGGCAAATTCAGCCTTCATGAAGATAACACTGTTATCCTAGGATAAGCTTAAAAGTTGTTTAGATACTATGCAGAAAGAGTTGCTATAGAAGCTTCTGAACATGGCGGTTTACCATGGACTTTAATTGATAAGACAACTTATAGATGATAGGGACAGATTCGGAAATAGCAACGGGAGGGGATTCTAAAGAGTTATAGTGGATTAACGATGCCCCAGGCTGATACTTTCTTTCTGTTGCATAATTGTAACTATACAGTAACACAAACATTAATATTATTTAGCTGACAACCATTACTTCTGGATTGATTTGAAAAGCAGATCAGACTACATGATGTCGGCCTTTACGTTGTCAACGTAAACAAATTTAGAATCAAGATAAAACAAACTGTATATGCTCACAAAATTCATTTTGCACGTGCATGATGGCCAGGTAAATATTTAAAACAATCAAAACATATTATGATACGTTGTGTATATGTATTTCAAATATATGTTATGAAGTAACTAACACCGGGGAAAAGCAAACTTTGCACTAAATCTAACAGAGACTGAATATAACGACGCGTACGATTACGTCATTATCGTATGTCAAACTTTACTGTGCAACACGACTTAAGTATAAAGTGAATGCCACATCGTTTCTTGTTTACGTCATGATATTCGTGCATGAAGAAAAACGTCCTTACAATCATATTTGCGAACTCCCTGACGGCTAATCAGCTGTACAATATGGTCGCCTGCCGATGTATATTACGAAAGATATATTCAAAAAATATATAGTTGTGAATATTAGAATTAAGAAACAGCGAAAATTAATTGTACCCCTACTTCAAGCGAGATAACTTTTAGAATAATTTGTGCATGCTGCAGATCATCCTATAAGAGTTACTTCCCTTCAACAGTCATTTCTAGTTTTTTTTTTTTTTTCTTTTAAAGCTATAAAAGATTATGTCCATGTGACAGGAAATCCTTCCAGTGAGTTTACACTACAATTTACACATCTCAACAATATGAAAAAGCACTGTATATTTCAATATACATGCTCTTGTAAATTTTATAACAATGGTTTTAAATGGATTATGTCGGATTATCATTAAATATATTTTGAACCAGGGTAAAGTACCATATATGACCACAGCTTGGTACACATGTGTCAATCAGAGTTACGTAGAAGCAAAGATGAAATCGAAATGAATTCTTTGTTTATCAATCTTTTATTAATATTTATTTTAACTGCATATGGAAAATCTGGAATCAGTCTTGAATAGACGGACCTGGTAATAGTGTATTATATACGGGTCTGGACCTGATATTATATTGTACAGATCCTATTTAAGAAACATGCAAGTCTAAGACAGATATTTACTTCAGGTAAAACGAATATATATTACAATAATGCATGGTCGTATTCAAATTGTTCATTTGCTGAGTTTGTATAAATTGATTTTGACCAGGGTAGTAGCCAAAATTGTCTGGCTCACATACATAACTACACGTATACATTAAATGATTTGAGCTTTCATAAGTGGGCGTATTCTCTGGAGTATATATGTTTCAAGTGGTAGTTCGAATTTAGGAAAATGTTGAGTCGATGTGGTTAATTTGAAAGTTTTACTGTGTGTTTATAACAAATGTAATGAAATGGAAAATTTAATTAAGATAACTTTTTATTGAAAACGTTTAATGTAAAAGTGTGCGAAATGTTGAAGTGAGCAGCAGAGGGGGCGAATCGGACATTTTGTCCAATCGTTATTTTGCTTAATTATTACTTTCTGCACTCAGCGGATCCGGTGTAGTCAGCGCCTGGTAAAAAAAAAACGACGTCGGTCCATCCTACACGATGGTGACGTCATTTGGTTTAATTAACACCTTCTGCGCGCCGATCCCCAGCGTCGTCAGCGTCCGGTAAGCACAGCGACGACCGCGTCGATGTCATCGCCCCCTCTGCTGCTATGATCTTACAAACAAAGTGATCAATAACTCCTCCTCTTGTAGGTCAATTAGGTTATTTGACTGATCGGTAATTCTAAAATTAATTCTCGTTAAAAACCGATCATGGCATCGCATATAGACCGGATTAATCGGACTCTCAACGATTAAAAATCCCGGAGGGGCTGTTGGTGAAAACGAATAAAGGATATACCCCTGTTGAGCTTGATTTGATTGCTTGGTATCCACCTGGTAACTCCCTTCGATAACATCACACACCAGATTAATCGCTATCACCGATGCAATATTTACGTTGTATGGAGCAATATGCCTACCACCATCTCCGTTATCGTATCTGAGGATAGTTGATGGGGGGGGGGGGGCGTCCGCGGGTGGATTCTTAGGCCATCCTAGTATGGTTCTTATTGAACTGTTATAAATATCAACCATATACCCCGGTGTGCTTATTTCAATCGTCGACGATAACGTCGGTTCATGAACCGTAATAGCGATTTTTGATTCTTTTCCTGTGATCGATTTTATCCTGCGTTGAAATTCTTTATTGATTTGCTCTATTTGGTATGACCCAGTTGGTATTGTAACCTCATTCCAGTCTGGGGTCCCATCGGGCTTATTTGTCCATGCAAAAACCAGCGAGTTATTAGGTTGTTGTCCGTTAAATGCGTCCGCTCGGATATTAGGCCAACTGTGATATACTCGCAATTTTGCCAGCGCTATTTCCTTCACTGGAACCGGCGACGGGAAGTTCACACTGAATTCGGGTTTCGTTGACGTTATTGATATCATATTTGTTTGTACCGGAGTGGTGTTCTCCGCGATCCGCTGAAGTAATTGAGACCCTTCGGGGTTCAGCGACATTATTATTATTCGTTGTTTTTAGTGTCTAATTTCAACAACCAGGTGGTTCCGGCTTCCAGTTGAAAATCCTCGATTTTTGACATCGCGGAGCTATACAACTGGACCATCGTGGAGAATTCAACATCGGATATGAACAAATTATCAATCGATAACGAGATCACCCCGGATAATTTCGAGTACGCGTCGGATACTATTTGATGTTTTACTGTATACTCGTCGAGTTTTTTCTGAAAACACGATGATATCTTCCTAGTGATTGCGTTGGCAACTCCAGCAACTGTTGTCATCGCGGAGATAGCGATTGGAACAGCGATCGGGGTTATCGTGGTCACCGTGGATAAAATAACACCGGCGCCAGCTACTATACCCGATACCGAGTACACGACCGCGTCGATGGCGGTTATTTTTCTGCGGTATTTTTTTATTTTTGCACGGTATTGTTCGGAAAGCGTTTTCAAGTTCGCGGAAAATTCTTTTGCGGTATCGAATCGATATTGATGTGACGTCGGTGATACCTCTGATTCAATTTCCTTGGTGGTCATTTTTATTTTAAAAGCGCTAGTGTTTTTAATTACTTAGATTCGCTGCAAATTCCACATACCATGTAATGTTTGCCCGGGCTAGATTTCTATCAACGGCATAAATTGTAAACTGTTCAGTTGCGTTCCTGTCTATAATTGTTGATATTGTATTGTTAAACCCGGATGAACTCGACGATAATATATTAAACTGCATCATTGAAACCAGTGTCAATCGATAAATACCCTTAACAGTTGCGGTAATATTTACTGTATTCTGTGTAGGAGTCCAATCGAATGATCCATGCCGAATTGTGTATACTGTGTTGATGATGTTCTCATGAGGGATTTTTATTTTTTCGAATTGCTCTGCTACTCTCGGTAGTCCGTCTTTAATCGCTTCAACATCAGTTTTAATCGTTCCTATTTCCTGTATATGCGTGTCCACATCTTTTTTGTTCGCTGCAACCCTAGTAATGAGTGTATTTATTTCCTGTATATGCGTGTCTATACTTTTTTTGTTCGCTATAACATTAATTTTGAGTACTTCTATTTCCCCTTCATGCACGTCTATACTTTTTTTGCTCGCTATAGCATTAGTGTTAATTGTTTCTATTCTCTGTCTATGCGCGTCTACATTATTTATGATCGTTACAACATTAGTTTTGATTGTTCCTATTTCCTGTGTATGCGTGTCCATATTATTTATGATCGTTGTAACATCAGTTTTGATTGTTTCTATTTTCCGTCCATGCGAGTCTACATTATTTATGATCGTTGCAACATTAGCGCCGATTATTTCTATTTCCCGTTCATGCGCGTCTACACTCCTTTTGTTCGTTGCAACATCAGTTTTGATTGTTTCTATTTCCTGTCCATACGCAGTGATATCATTTATAGTTATTGTGATTTCATCCGGTTTGGCATTTTTTTTACCAAGGAATTTATCAAAGTTGTCATCGATCCTGTTAACATTTTTTCGTAACGAGGTAAATTGGCCCGACAGCGTCGTAAACTCCAAAATAGTATTTTTTATTGTTGCAAGATTCGGTTCGGTTACCGTCGGGGTTCCAAAAAAACTAGCGGTAGTGAGTTGTATATCGGTGACAGATTTTTTCACCTCGGTGGCAGATTTTTTCACATGCGCGTCAAGTTCGATCACGGATTCATTCAACCTTATAGTACCGTCTCGGATTAATTCTATTATTCTCTCTATCTCCACTATATGTTTACCTGGTCTGAGTCGTCCGTCGCTGGTATACAGCGCGATAGCGTTCTCGGCGGCATCACGCTGTCGTATTAAAACGTCATTCAGTGACACATTACCGGATTTCAATTTACCCTGGCGGTCTTGAAATACAACTATTTCGCCCGGGTCAACACTTGTTAGATTCAACATATCAGCGATTTCATCCTCAATTAGTTTTTTTATGTCGGCGGCGGCCGTTTCCGTGGATTCTTTCAGCGCCGAAACCGGTCGTCCCCAAATATCAATCATTATTATCTAATGTAATTGTCTCTAAATTTCCCACTAGTGTATTCGTTTACAACCACATGAGGTGGTTTTCGCGATGATGAAATCGCCGCAAGTACGTTTAATACTTCACGGCCACATATCGGTGGGTCACTTAACTGCTGTGTTGGCAGCGTGGAATAAAAAACCCGGGCCGAACACGCCCGGGCTGAACACGCCCGGATATACCGCATGAACTCTTTCGGCGGAGCTAACCCGTATGAATCAAAATAGACGATCGCACGCGGATCAATCGCGTACGCAACCCAATGAGTTCCCGCTCCGGAGGACCCATCGAGGTTAATTATGCCCGTTTCAATATTCCCTGGTGCCGCCGGCAATTGATCCCTCATAAAAACACCTCTGAAGTTTTTTATCGCTAGCGCGTTTGCGGCGTCTATCAAATCAAAATTAGACATTGGAGTCATTAAACGGTTCCCGGTAGTCTTAGACCCTTTCCCGAGTACCATGAATACGGGGTTCCCGGTAGTCTTAGACCCTTTCCGGCCACGGGTCGTTTTTTTTTGTAGCCTTTCCCGGTTGCCTTCTTCAATGCCATCCCCGCCGCGGTACCAACGGCTCCTAACGCCGCCGCCTTAGCCACTGCTGGTGCGGCCGCGGCAATCAATGCCGGAATCGCAGCTAACAGCGGAAATATCCCACCGGTCTTTTCCATGTTTTTAATTGCTGCGGCTGAAAAATCTATTTGAACACCCTTTTTATTCTTCATCGCATCATTGAAATGTTTTATTTGACGCGCCGTCAACGATATCTTATGATTACCACCCGCCATCTGTGACGGCTTCAGCGTTATTGTGGTCCCGCATTGTTTAGCCGACTTTGATCGTAATTTCTTGACTTGACCATCAGTCAACTCTACACTGACGACACTATACGACATTTTATTGTAAACGCGTTTTGTGCTTTCAATTACATGTTTTCCACTGGCGCATCAACGATTCTCATTCGTCCACCAACACCTTCTAGCAGCATTGATTTATCGCTGAGAATGACAGCAACCGCTCTATAATTAACACCACCCGGGGCTATACGAGCTCGGAAGTGTATATCAACGACGGATTGTCTCGTTAAATCAAGATGTTCCAACGAAAAGTAATAAATCGGATACAGTTTTTTAAAATCAAGTTGTGATATTTGCAAACCAGTGTCGACGTTTTGATCACGACCCATATATGACAGCAATCGATGATACACACGTGCGATATGGTTGTCGCCGTAATTAATCTGTATATCCTCGGATGGTTCCTGTTGTCCGTTTATTCTCAGCGAAACATCCCTGACTCCTAATTGATCAAATATCATATGGCTGTGTTCTTGATTACCCAATCGTTCCCTATTCTGCAGCGCTATGAATATATGACGCGGGGCTGAAACACCTTGTTTTGATGCCAAGTGCCATGTAAATGTATCGGCGACGTTATCCTCTTTAGCATCAGTGGTTACCGCTAGCCAACTCAACAACGATTTCCCTCCCTGTTCCATAAATGCTAACAATCGTGCCTCCGTGGTAACTGATGGAGTCAGCACCGGCATCCACAATGCCATTTTAGTTAAAACAACCTTACCGGCAGCGACGCCAGCAGCATGCCATATTGCATTGTTATCATCGCCCCTTCGCGTCAGCGCGATTGTATGCTTAGCCCCATAGACAACTTTTCTGACATTTCTGCAGAATCCAAATATGTGATGGAGTGGAATCGCGCATGAAAACTGTCGGCGTGGTCTTTTTAGCATCAACATTCGTGCTGCGAATCCCATATTGTAATTATCGTTAAGACTTTTTATAACAGTGAAATTAGCGCCTGGTTTTGCTCTGCGATCTGGATTGGTTGCTTCATCCTGGTCAATTGTGGTATTTTCTTTTATTAGCACGTTGATATACTGAAAATGATCAGCGTTATCGGCGGAGTCCTTCGCAAACATCATAGATGGACCCGCCGATCTTGTGTAATCATCCGAATATCTCGCTAACCCAATTATCGTCGTTGCAACATCAACCTCGCGTTCTATTGATTCAATTTCTCGCCCGTCAATAAGATATCTGGCGCTCTCAAATAACGCCATGATACCGTTGTTGACGAAACCAACTCGAACATGATCGTCATCTGCGTACGGTGCATTATCGGCGGCATTTGTCACGAGTTCTCCCTCGATTTCGATAAACGCTTCACACGGCAGAAAGTATTTACTGGTATCTTGGACCTGAAGTTCAATTCGCGATCGTAGGTCGGGTTGCGCTGCATAATAAGAATAATATTGATAATCACGGACAGAATCATCCCTGCGCACTGGGGCGTCCATATCAAACGCGGGATCAGCGGTTCGCGCAAACATTCTATTATTTATCATGTTGATGTTTTCAATTGAAATCCATCAACGTCGTTTTCGTCGTAAATTCTTTGAATTCTGTTTAAGACCACTCTCCCGCTATTGCGTTCATGGGCGCGTTGGTGGATGACTGAGCCGCCAACGACTCTAGTTTTTCTTCCACGGCGTTATTTATTACTTTACTGACATTTGCAGGCATTACTGTCGTTGATGGCATTACCGGTGGTTTCTGTTTTTTTCTCCTGGATTTTACCAACGACATTAGTTTGTCCCGCGCGGCTGAAAGCGCCTTTCCGGCAACATCTCCAATGGCACTAATACCCTTATCACGAATAACATCAATAGCCTTCATTCCTAATTGTTTGGCTAACGGCGCTACTTTTGGAGCCATTCTTGTAAATAACCCCGCAATGGTGCTACCGAGACCATCTCCATAGTACGCGCGGTAAACAGGCAATCGCGAGTTTACCACGTAGACGAGTACTGGTTTATCGTGGTTGTAGTGTATGATCATCCTTATTAAAAACACCAGTTTTCCAATTAATCATCCACGAGTTCGTCTATGAGCGTTCGATATGCATTAATGTCCATAATACCGCCTGCAAATAACCGCTTGCAAATATCAGCGGCCTCATTGATTATTTCCGGAGAGTTATTTCCGGCTCGTTTTCCTCCAATTAGTACCTCTAGCCGTGATATATCACTGAGAACACTACCAGGACAGGTAACGCCGTAGGATTCTTTACCAACAGAGTATCCTTTTCCTTTTTTTGGTGTTATACTCTTAACTTCCTTGTGGAATTCATCGTAATCGGGATCACCACGATGTGGTAATGCTTCTTTATGTTTACTCGCTAAATACACTATTCTTGCCCAGTCCTTTAACGACTTTATATTTTTCTCGTAACCGCTATTGATATGCTTCTTATCTCGTATGCTCTTAGCAAAATTGTTGGCAGCAAAATTAATTAATTCTTCCCTGTTGCTGAAGCCTCTAATTTGATCTATTGTGCTCTTCTTGAGTACAATACGGGGTATATTCCCCTCTTTTTCTTCCGGTATTTCTTCTTCCGGTATTTCTTCTTCTGGTATTTCTTCTTCCGGTTCTTTCGCAGTAGCACCTAGTTCTTCTTCATCGGCCATTGTAACATAGGGTTCTTGTGGTTCGGTTATAGCGAGTGGTGGCGGCCTCCGTGTTGTAGCAGCCGCTATTTTTGCAGGAAGTGTTTCTAAAGACCTTTTTGTTTGTTCGGTCTGAGCCGCTATCTTTTCAAGCGCACCAAGAACGGGTACTGTTGCCGCCGTAACATCTTTGGTCGCTTTAGTTACCGGGGCAAAGAGTTGTTCGCTTCCAACAGTAAAATCAGTTTGCATTTGCTGCCGCGTTTGAAGTTGTTCTCGGACCCTGTCTCGTAACGGTATGAACTTTCTAAGCGCTGCTAGCCGCTCTCTGGCTAGCCGAGTAGTAAGTGATTCGCCTACCATTATTGCAATTGCGAAGCAATTTCTAATTTCTCGCCGGAGACTCCGTCTATAATTCTTCTAATGTTTTTGATTTTACTAGAAATCTCCCTGCGTCGTTCATAAACACGTCCAAGTTTTTTTCGTATTATTTCAACGGCAGTGAATAGTCCAATGAATGCATTTGCGTCATTGTGGTACAAGTTTTCATTGATCGTATGTTGTAATCGTTTTATAAAAAAATACTCGCGGGCCAGGGTAAAACGCCCCCGTTTCGATTGTTCGTTAATAATTTCATAATCGGATAATATTTTTTCACTGTCGAGACCATCAGATAATTCAATTCCTTGATTTTTTAATTTTGAAATCTCGGCTAATATATTATTGATGTCTTCGATATTCATTATTCTTATAAAACATCTTGTTTTTAAATTAAAAAAATGAACCCCGTGTATCAATCCCGAGGTGTTTAATAATTCGTTAGACGTGACCTCGTCAGCGCCATAGGCGCCGGTGACTTCGTATCTACATATGAAAATCGAATTCTATGCCCGGTCTTTTTTGAGATTGCTGTTTGATATACTCGTTCTGCTACTTTTCGTATTGAGGCGATACAAATGTCAAAGTATCTACTGGCTTCATTCATCGACTGAAATATTTTTTCCTCGTGAGTTGTTGTATCAAATGACTTTACGGGTTTTGCTTTCTTTGGGTATTTACCGGTTTGGCCTTTTTTACTATTTTCACTCTGAGAGATGGCTTGCAAGTTTGTAAGAGAATTATCAGTCTTATTATTATTAATATGATCAATAACAAGCCCATTCTCGATTAATCCGTGAAAACATTCATAGATGATTCTGTGACAGAGATATTTCTTCTTTCCGGCACCAAACATTAAATACCCGTGATTATTTACGGTACCAACCGGCTTCTTCAGTTTGCGGTTTCTAACAATGCCGTCGCGAGACGCCTCGTAACTGACGAACACAGGATGCGGCTGAAATTCTTGGTCCATTTGTATAATAATACTATTTGTCTAATTTATTATTTGGTTTAATTATGAATCTTTCAACGTAGTCTTGGGGGGTTTTGATGACGAAGTCTGCGGTGGGATCAATGACGGCGTTTTTAATTCGCTTGTCATAATAGCGTTTTAGTTCCCTGTATCGCTTTCCGCCACAATTAATACACAACTGCGATTTTCCTCTTACACCGACGTGACAAACCAAGCACGGGAGGGGGCCAAGAGAACCATTACGAACGCTTTGTAAATGATACCCGCAGAATTCTCCTCTACATGATTTATTGCACGGGGTTGTCGACCCAATCATCAACCATTTGCAGTGATTCATTATACTATATTCTTTCATTTAAATACTTGTTTTAATTATATGGATGAGTTTGAGAGATTAGCAGTAATTAAGCCCTGGAAAAATATTAAGTTCAATCTCGATAGAGTCCTCAAGGACACACCAAAAGCGTTAATAAACGATAAAACCCTGTTGAATAAAATACGCGATTGTATCAATGAATTCAAGCGTGATGGCGCATCTCACAGTTGGTCAACATTTCGAATTGATGGCATTGTTGATGCTACCATGAACGACAACCGCGCAGCAACGATAATATCACAACTTGACGGTAAAAGGTATTTCTTCAGAGTAAAATTCATTGTCCGGGTGGAATCAGGCGATTGGATCATACGTGATAAATTTGAACCAGTTCTCAGCGACAAGAAAACAGTCATTGTCAGCCGCGACTCCAAGCCGGGGTTGTTAACCGGAATTGACAGACCATACTATGAACGAGCGTATCCTGAAACAGCAGTTGTTTATGGAATATACCCGTTAAATAAGAAACCTGATATCGGAAAACTGAAACCGATGAAACAGTCAACGGGGATAAATTGTGTAGCAGAACGAATAATAGAGCATTTTACAAATGCGTGTCGAGGAAACAAATTGACTGATTTACGACGTAGCAAAATCAACCAGTGGGAACTAACCGTAAAAGAGCGTGGAGCAACCATCAGCGACATAGCGAGATTAGAAACATCGTTGAGATTTCCAATAACCGTTACAACGATAACCGGTGAAGTATTATACGAATCGAAGTATAAATCGAAGGGAGCCCCAATCAAAATTATTGATCATAACGAACACGCATGGACGCCCGTGATCACAATATTTCCACGGGATAGAACAGTAAAGTATATACCCGAAGAATTTTTAGGAGAAGAATTCTTCCGGGATGGTTTTCTCGCGGAGAGGAAACTATTTGATGCTATTGCCTACTTGTGTAAAAACGACCCTGTATCAATGTGGTTACTTCGCAGCGCTGAAAACGATGCGGATACCTTTGATCAGTTTGTAAGACCAAACGGCGAATTATATCGTACTGAAGCATTTCACAACAGGATGAAAAAAACCGCCATGGAATTTGAAGAGCATGATGAACAACTGCTAACAAATTGTTTTACGATTCCATCGGTTGTAGCTCATGTTGCAGCAAGGAAAAATGCGTGGAGACCAACGCGCAAGGAATTTCTGCCGGATGTACAATCCAGTTGTTTGGAATACTATCACGGTGGACTATGGAACACTGAATACAACCGCGACGCTATGATTTCCGTTGATATGGTTGCCTGTTATCCAGCGAGTTTTCTCGGGTATGGATCCGCCGCTGAGTATTTCAAACGATTTGGACACCCCAGACATGAAATGACTCGTGTTGCTATTAATGGACCACTGCCTGATTTTGATTTAACCGGATTCGCTCGCATAGTATCATTTGAGTTCGCGGCAGGACTCCATCGCTGTTGCTATATTTGGATCGGTAGACACATAGCTGAAAAGAAGTGGCTGCCAATAGCGCTGCTACGGTATATGATTGATTGTAGCATGCTAGTTTCGTTGATTGTCAGTGACGCGATTATATCATACCGGGCGCAGACTGAAGTCTGGTTACCAGAACCGGAGCGTCTAGACAGCATAATTGACGAGTCCAGAAAAAACATTGATGCCGACGAGGAATATATCATCGAATGGTCCAGGAGGATATTCAACCAACGAAACCACGAGGCAAAAGATCTCGGTAGAAGAATAATTGGTAAGTTCACACAAGGTGGAAAAAACCATGACTACAAACGATATTGCTCACGGCTGATTATAGATGACGCAGAATATGATTTCGTAATCAAGGACGCAGTGGCAAAAAATAGATACGTGAACTGCAAAACAGCTTTCTTGTCCAATGGAACAAAGTTGGGTACAGTTGTTTCCTACAGCGATGGAGACAGCCCCGCGTATCCACATTTGAGGGCGTCTATGCTGGGTTACGCCGCTATCAATTTATTCTCGATGATAAATAGATTCCCCGATACCGCGGTTAGAGTAGCCGTTGATTCATTTTATATAGACGTAGCGTATAAGGAAAACGTAGCCGAGTTTACTAGTCCGGACGAGAGTTGGGGTACATGGAGAATTAAAAATGAAATACGACGCGATTATTCCCCGTCAGCAGATGTCACCGTTGAGAACAACTACTTACGCGGTGATAAATTGTCAGAATGGTCTAATGCACCATCGTGTTCTGATCCAATTTGTAGACACAAGACGGTTTATTTAAGCGGCTGTGGCGGGTCAGGAAAGACGACTCGGGCAATTGAATTATTTCGAACGCGGGCAAGTATAATCGTGTTTACACCGACCCATAGACTAGCGCGAGAGATAAAACAACGAAATGTTGACGCCGTTACTTATCACAGCTTTTTTCGATACAGCGGCGGTGAGTGGACTCCTGATCGAATGGGTGAAAAATTTATTCCCGACATTATCATCTGGGATGAGATATGTACTGTTTCGTTAGATACTTTACAAATGTTTCTTGAGTGGTTGTTGCGCGCGAATACAGCGGTAATCATGTGTGGGGACCATGGCCAACCACCACCATTTGTCGGCGAGGGTCCACATGATTGGTTGAGCGGGTTCGTGGACTATTATGAAGAAACCGATACTGATTACCGAGCACTTGATGAACAACTGCGCGAGGTTAAGAAATTAATCAGATTACAGCCGGATAGAATTCAGTGTGAAATAATCCGCGAGGTGATTCCGGAAACGCCGTTGAATGAATTCTGGGAAACATGGAGACCAAACGATTTGATTGTAGCGAGTAGAAAGATAGTCAGAGACACACTTCAGCGGAAGTTGTTTACGTTGCATAAGGAAAAGTTTCCAACGCGTCCAGTGCCGTTATGTTATAGACCCGCGGACACACGGCGGCAGAACATTGAAGTTGAAATTCCAGCCCCGACAGCGTCGGGAACAAAAAAACAAATTCTCGTGCTGAATGATATCGTGCTCGTTGATATCAGCGTCGTCGAGGACGCGCTACGTGCTGATAAATCCCCGTGGACGCTAGGATACGCAACAACAATACATTCCTCGCAGGGACTAACCATCACGGACACAATTGTTTGGATAGTTGATAATCGCATCGAATGGTCGAATCTAGTCTATCTTGCAGTGTCCAGAGTACGAAGGATAAATCAGCTTCGAAGAATTGTTATTGACGAAGCCGGTGACGGAGTCACTGACGAAGCCGGCGACAAAGTCACCATCGATGCAAGCGTCATTGATAGAAAACTCTCGGGTTACCGCCAACAGGATAAAAAAAAACAGCGGCGTTTTGATATTGATGCCGAATTAATAATCTCGCTACGACAACAACAGAATAATCACTGCGCGAGTTGCAATTGTATAATGAGTTGGCGTTATTCGGATAAAGACACTCGCCAATTTACCGTGGATAGGATCGATAACAGTCTCGGTCATGTCAAAAACAATGTGAGGTTGACCTGTCTTGAGTGCAATAGACGCAACGGCGCTAGTTAAGACCACGTGGGGGTAATTGAGTATCGTTAGGTATCACTTGTAGTTGCTCGCGTGTAAATCCGCGCTGAGGAGCAGTTGAATCCAGTCTATAGATCGGTGGTCTACCAGTTGATCGTGTTATCGTTGATATGTTATGTGTGGTAACACTCCAAATAGGATCAGTAGCTCTTTTTTTACCGCCTTCAAGCTCTCCTGGTTCATACAGATATCTGACAGTGACATCGCCGAGAATCGGCTTGGAAACGCTATCTATTTTTGATCTTCCGGGTATATACTCGTATTTAATCGCGTCGCTGGGCTTCATGTTGATTGCTCGGGTAATCTCGTTATTTAACGCTGCAATTACACCTGGCAACCTTTTAACCCATTCACGAGATCGTTTTTCTTGGATGAATTCCTTCGCGTATTGATATCCAAATAACCGTTCAGCGAGAGTCCGATTGAATCGTTCAACAATTGCCTGATCACGATGTAGCGCAGTATGACCTCGTCGTATCGCGACGCTATGATGTTTCAGCGTTGATAAAACAGCGCCGCGAAATTCACTACCGGGATCAACTTGTAATAGATTTGGCCAGCGCAGAGGGCCTCTTCGATAAATTCTTTCAAACGCAGCGGCTACTTCAGTTGCCGACTTTGTTTTTAACGGCTCCGCTTGTTTGTATCGACTCGCAACATCAACTACGGTTAGCGCGTATTTGTAACCGTTGTCATGCGGCAAAAATAGTATATCAGCCTGATGAACTTCATTAGGTACGCTGACATCAAAGCGCGAGAAGTTGATTTGTTTAGGCGGTGGTAGATAAATTTGCCATATAGCCTGTTTGGATAACCAATTAACCGCAGTGGTCTTTGTTACCTTTGCAGCGCTTGCGAGTTTACCAATTGCGGCCTTCCCCTTCCAGTATCCTCTCGGGGAATAATAGATGGAATCCATGTTGTTATTATAAACGCTAGCGTTTTCAATTACCAGCGCGAGAAGCTCCGCTTCCAATCATTAATTTACCTTTCATAGCCGATTTTACCAACCATGAAGCCAATTTTTCTTTGACGGATTTATCAGGAATAGCATTTAACGCGTGAATTAATTTTACGTCCGCGATATGACGCTGTTGCAGATCGCTACTTTTGTAAGCAACATCATGAGCATGACACGCCTTATCGATAGCGTTTATTGGATACTCACCGGGTTTGGGCTGATTTTGATCATCGAGTCTAATATCTAATCGTGTTCCGGGGCCACAGTAGTTATATCCTGGGAGGTGTTTTTCTCCTGGATACTTTGCCCACGGTGTTCCGGGGAGTTTTGCCAATTTGGCTGCGATGTCACCTCCTCGCTTTTTTTTAAAACATCTCCGGGTCTAATAGAAATAAATCTAAATTTCTTTGTACCGCATTGTACACACTTACCAGTAAGCGCCGATCTGTTATTTCTTGTTGTAGCGGTTGTCATATCATTTGTGCCAGTACGTACTCTACACTTCACACAATATAGATCCATAATTTATGTATAGAGATATGAATATAATTGATTTTTCGGCGACTAAAACAAGAGAACCAGTTAAGCATGTTGCAGCGTTACCAAACTCGATCCGGATGATTATCATCGGACCATCTGGATCCGGCAAGACGCAATTGTTACTTAATTTAATAATGAGATGGATGAAGTGGGACAAGTTGTATTTGGTTGCTCCTAGCGTAGATGATCAACGATGCTACGAGGTGTTGAAAGATTTCAACGAGAATGCATCAGCGATCGCTAAAAAAAATGTCATCGAGTTTATTACAGATATCAATGATGCACCAGGTATCGATGATATTGATGGCGACGTTAACAATCTAGTCGTGTACGATGATGTTATGTTAGACAATCAAAAAAACCCAGCTAGGATATTTTCCAGAGGCAGGCATAAAAACACTGACGTGATATATGTCACTCAACGATACACTCAGATTCCAAAAGTAATCAGAGACAACTGTAATATTCTTGCTGTATTCAACGGCGTTGATACACACACGCTACGAAATATTTGGCAGACATGGTGCGGCGGTGACATGGACTTTAATGTTTTTCGAAACTTTTTTAGTCATGCTCAGTCGACCCCACATGGATTTGTAACGATAAATTTACATGATCCTCGGACACGATATCGTATCGGACTTGACCAAATATTCGGTTAAATTGTAAATAGCCACTTAGCAGCAGAGGGGGCGATGACATCGACGCGGTCGTCGCTGTGCTTACCGGACGCTGACGACGCTGGGGATCGGCGCGCAGAAGGTGTTAATTAAACCAAATGACGTCACCATCGTGTAGGATGGACCGACGTCGTTTTTTTTTTTACCAGGCGCTGACTACACCGGATCCGCTGAGTGCAGAAAGTAATAATTAAGCAAAATAACGATTGGACAAAATGTCCGATTCGCCCCCTCTGCTGCTAAGTGTCAGAGTTCAAATTCATTCACGATGGTACTTTTGAATATGTTCAATTATGTTAAAAGACTGGTTAAAAGTTTCATCAACATATTCATCACCACTAAATATTAAATATTAACTGGAACCATTCAATAATCAAATGCCTGACGAAGGTTTTGTTAACAAACGATTAAGTTTTTCACTAATCACATCACGATCACGAGGCTGGTATATACCGATCTTTTGCTGAAATACATTCCGTTGTACTACCAGACTCAGTACTTAATATGTATTAGGTTAGGCTAGAACAAATAGTGAAGTTATCTCTGTTATTATTATTATTATTATTAGTAGTAGTAGTAGTAGTGTAGTAGTAGTAGTAGTAGTATTGATGACATTACTTATACAGTAATCTAATCTGATATAATTTCAGAAGAAATATATATTTAAACTATTCGTTCGAATTACTAAAGTGTTCATTGACTATTGGATTGATACATTCCTTCAGATTCTTGTTAACTCATTCAAAGACATACTGGGTTGTATGACATCTGGATTTTAAAGACTAATATAATTGGGAACATTCGATACTTTTGGACCTGAGATAGAACATTTTGGATTATTTGGAATTTAATTAATACACTCTTGCTAGCATAATGTAGGGAAATAAATTACTTGTTCATTTGACTTAAATTGTTGGTTTTACTTTCTTTCTATTATATAATTTAAGACATGAAGTCGTAACTATATATTTATATTGTATTTTTAAATAATAATAATAATAATAATAATAATAAATGCGATGACGGTGATGATAATGATGATGACAACATACAGCAATGATTCGTTTTGTCACTAATAATAGACCGGGACAGTTTGCAGAACTTGGACTTTTATTCCACCACTGACCCACCTTGAGCAACATGTATCGGGACATGTCCTCTTCTACCCGCTCTTTACACTGTAGAATGATTTTCTACGTGGTTATATCTTAACAAGGTCACTGTTTATGATATCATTCTCATCTCGATCATTTAATGATCGTTAAAAATATTTTTTTAAATTATATTTTTGATTAATGTATTTACATTATATTATGCATTCTGCCAGAGGACTTTCCGCTTCGAAGTCATGCCTATCCTTAGTCGTTATTTAAATAAATATGATATCGACACTTATCACTTAGTAGGCATGGTTTTCCTATCGTATATGCAGTTTCATATTTTTGATATTACCACACTCTAAAATATCACTTTATGTGATTCTGATTGGTCCTTAATAAGCTCATATATTTATTGTGTAGTGTTATTGATTGGCCGCAATCGTGGGAAAACATTTTTAACCAGCTTTTTGAAATGTTTAATTTTGATAAACATTTTTGGCCGCCATTTTTCGAATCGACTCGCGAAAAAGAATTGGTGAAACAGGTCTTGTCTGCTTCAATAGGGCTAATTTACCCCACAGTGGTTTGTTATGGCGTGTATAACGTATCATAACATGCAGAATGTCTAAACCACAAGACACATCAATAACAACAAGTAAAATTATGGGTATTCTTGTGTTGAGTTGGGGTTGAGGAATGCGGTATATCTTTAACATGAAATCCACCCTATATACAAACGTGGTTTAAATATGATTTACACAAGTAAATAAACACAACTTTGTTCACAGAAGAATGTGCAAATAAATCGGTCTCCAAACTGACAGAAGTTTGTCCAACCACGGCATATTAACACGATAAATATGTGATGCAATTCCTAGTCAAAAGGAAATTTGTTTCGATATTATGTAGCCGACTGTTCCAAATCAAAATCTGCAAATATCTGGTCACAAATACATTACATCAAATATGGCAACTTCTACATATAGTAAACATTTTTTTCACATGAATTTTGTAATGTCAGTGTAATCCTTAATTGTGAAAGTGACACTTGCAGTCAATGTAAACGTGGATAGTCAGCTGTACCGGTGATGCATCAAACAATACGACATCAGACACATTAAACATTCTGTGTTGAAAAATGATTTTATATGTGTAAAATATTTTGTTTTTTCGATTGTTCTTTGATTTATAGTGGTAAGAAAAGTATAATCTACTTTTAAACATCAATACCAGTTCAACTTTAGTTCGGACTATTTTTTCGCAGAACAAATGTAAGGTGCAGCATCTATCATAACGAACGAAATTAGGCGTTCTTTCCATGTAAATAATTTCCTCTGAAATAAACACTATGAGATAAAAGAATCTCAAACGATAATGATTTAATATTACTATTCTGAAACTCGTTGAATAATATACAGCTTTTGCGAGCCAGGCTCGCAAAAGCTGGACATTATTAAACTCGTTTCATAAATTCAATATTAAAGCATTACCCTTTTGAGATCATTTATGCATGAATTATAGCTCAAACTGGCTAACGTTCTTATCGTAAGGACCGAAAAACATCCGGCTTTTAAAAAGCTAGAAAATGAAGAATGGTAAGACAAACAAAGTTGCACCTTATGTGTAGAGGAAACTGATCGGCAGGCAAAATACCACGATTTATCGATGAGATAGGGTATATCATTAAAAGAATGTTCGGAAAGTTAATATCGGCAACGACATAGAAGGCTTTCGGAGTTCCTTCACGACGTCAGTTATTACAATGGATATTGTTAATGGTCATCGGTTCAGTGGTAAATTCTATCCAATTCTGTGTCAAGTGTTTGTTTTCGCTCGATATCATCTCTTGAAGTTTAATCTAATATTCGCTCTTTGAAGTCTTCTTTCAAATTACTGTTTAGACTACAATGTTCCTGAATAAACAAGTGCACCTTGGCGATACAATATATTCGACTGCATGTGTATGCCAGTCATATTCCTCCAAAAGAATATATTCCACTGCATGTGTATGCCAGTCATATTCATCCAAAAAAATATATTCCACTGCATGTGTATGCCAGTCATATTCCTCCAAACGAATATATTCCACTGCATGTGTATGCCAGTCATATTCATCCAAAAGAATATATTTCACTGCATGTGTATGCCAGTCATATTCCTCCAAAATAATATATTCCACTGCATGTGTATGCCAGTCATATTCCTCCAAAAGAATATATTCCACTGCATGTGTATGCCAGTCATATTCATACAAAATAATATATTCCACTGCATGTGTATGCCAGTCATATTCCTCCAAAATAATATATTCCACTGCATGTATATGCCAGTCATATTCATCCAAAAGAATATATTCCACTGCATGTGTATGCCAGTCATATTCATACAAAATAATATATTCCACTGCATGTGTATGCCAGTCATATTCATCCAAAAGAATATATTCCACTGCATGTATATGCCAGTCATATTCATCCAAAAGAATATATTCCACTGCATGTATATGGCAGTCATATTCATACAAAATAATATATTCCACTGCATGTGTATGTCAATCATATTCCTCCAAAAGAATATATTCCACTGCATGTGTATGCCAGTCATATTCCTTCTAAAGAATATATTCCACTGCATGTGTATGCCAGTCATATTCATCCAAAAGAATATATTCCACTGCATGTGTATGCCAGTCATATTCCTCCAAAAGAATATATTCCACTGCATGTGTATGCCAGTCATATTCATACAAAATAATATATTCCACTGCATGTGTATGCCAGTCATATTCCTCCTAAAGAATATATTCCACTGCATGTGTATGCCAGTCATATTCATCCAAAAAAATATATTCCACTGCATGTGTATGCCAGCCATATTCATACAAAATAATATATTCCACTGCATGTGTATGCCAGTCATATTCCTCCTAAAGAATATATTCCACTGCATGTATATGCCAGTCATATTCATACAAAAAAATATATTCCACTGCATGTGTATGCCAGTCATATTCATCCAAAAAAATATATTCCACTGCATGTGTATGCCAGTCATATTCATACAAAAGAATATATTCCACTGCATGTGTATGCCAGTCATATTCATACAAAATAATATATTCCACTGCATGTGTATGCCAGTCATATTCATCCAAAAGAATATATTCCACTGCATGTGTATGCCAGTCATATTCCTCCAAAATAATATATTCCACTGCATGTGTATGGCAGTCATATTTCTCCAAAATAATATATTCCACTGCATGTGTATGCCAGTCATATTCATCCAAAAGAATATATTCCACTGCATGTGTATGCCAGTCATATTCGTCCATAAGAAATAACAGCAAGATTCATCTTGTATCCCATTTTTCATCCCATATTGCAACATTCACAGAATGAGTATAACTTCAGTTATTACTTGTGACAAGGAAGTACATGTACCTATTTTGCTTGACAATAAATGGCATACGCGCTTATGTGACAATGAAAAGTTGTTTTTCCCGTCTATATCAGTGAACTTTGGGTATTTATAATTCGTTTGTGATCCATATTTACTATATATGACGACATTCAGAGCTAGTTCATCGTTTTTGAAAGCCGAAATAAAAACTTAATGTATATTAGGCATTTTTAGTCACTCCGTCGGTTGTACATCGTACATTGTTAAATCCTGTTTGCATGGGCTTTAGGTTACGCACAAAAAATACAAATAATCTACCGTTAAATTCCAATAACGTTGCTCACATATGACTACTACTTGCCATACTCACAATGGTCAGCAGACATCAAAAAAAGACAACGATTTTTGGCAAGGCAGTGTAATTGTTTCATGTCGCTATTGAAATATGATCTACCTATCAGGCTGGTGTTCCAGGAATATAATGAGCGATGGATCAGATTCCATAAAACTTAATGTTGAACCGGAAAAGTGATCTGTTCTTACAAGGTTGCGTATGTTTTCTTCTTTTTGTTTTTGTTAGATACTTTCAAATTAATAGAAAGAAAGAAAGAAATGCAGAAAAACAACAGAAAGACAGACAAGGATTACAATTCAGAAGTATATTCTATGGAACTGTTTCCGCTCGTTTAAACATTAATACAAGTCCGCTTCTACGTTCTCTATTTGATGTTAATTGTTATTAAAATACCTATCACGGTTAGTATCATTTTTATAAGTATTTGTTATGACTCGACCGGGGTTTTAACCTGCGACCTTCCGCATTAGAGGTGGGTGTCCAAACCACTTAGGCCACAGGAGCGGTGAACCAAAACCTCGTCGACCCTGTCGTCAATTAACGATGAGGAAGCTTGTACAAAATGAGTAGATCGGCAAAATGATATGTTGTTCTTCATTTTACATTTGATGCCTGGAAGATTGCGAACCGTTACGCTGATAAAGCCGCAATGCTTCAACCCTCAAAAGATTTCCCTGCAACTCTAATCCCAGCCTCACGCCTTTCTTTAAGCAATTAAAAAAAAATTGTTCCTTGCCAGCACTTTTTTTCTTGTCTGCTTGCTCCCTTAACTCGTCTTTTCATTTTCGGCAAAGTACTGAGATTGGCTTTCTGACGACACTGCTCCGTAACGCGTTTCCTATCTACTTTAACAGCTTTCGCTGCTTTATGTTGTTTTTTTTTTTTTTTCTCCAGCAAATTCAACAACTTTAGGCTTAAATTATACCGTGATTAAGTTTCTAATACATTTAGAAAGCTTTACAATATCACTGGACGCACCAGAGAAATTGTACGTGCATGGTATTTCTAATGCAACGTCAAAAACTTTATTTCCTGTAACCAGAGCATTAGTTTTACCTCCACCTTTCACATTATTTCCCTGTATTTCATACCGACATGTCCGAGAGTAAATGATTAAATATTTCTCAATAGTTGCACACAGAAAGTGTAATTTTCATTGCTGTCTTCAATTTGGCACAATTAGTCATCCACAATGTTTGCATTTATTACGTATTTATATAAGTGGTAACCACGAAACGAACTACTGAATTTAAAATCCATAGCGCAGAACACAAAACGTGTTCAGTTTACACGACTGCCCAACCAATCGTAAGCACACGACGTCATACAAAGCTAGGGGAAAGTTACAGCACTGGATAAGCTCTTACACGATTGATTAAATATAACCGTCATGTTGATGGATTGTTGCTGGGGTCCAATTCCACTCAATGCTTAGACAGTTTTCTGCCGGATTTTAAGGACGACGGTACTAATGCTAAAAGTAGTCTAATAAACGACCCCACCCCTTTGGAAATTGCAGCACCCCTGGGCTGGGCATCTATTAGAAGGTTTATGTATGTATGTATGTATGTATGTATGTATGTATGTATGTATGTATGTTGTATGTATGTATGTATGTATGTATGTATCTATGTATGTATGTTGTATGTATGTATGTATGTATGTATGTATATATGTATTAAAAGTATATTATTTTTTAATATCCTTGCAATGTACGTAAATATTCAGTTTGATCAATAGGCAGATCATGATTGCACCATGTCGTTACTATTATTCCGAACACTAGTTTACATGAAGTCCAACAAGAACAGAGAATTAGGTGTAATAGAGCTACAATCATAAACAAAGTCGAATTAAGTGAAACATGAAAGAAATCAAATTTTAAAAAGTTTATTACATTGTATATAAAATATTAGATTCTACGTGTTGCTAAACTGATCAAGAAGAAGCATGTCAAAATTTGCCCATGACATGTACATGTCAAAAAGACATCATATGGTTAACATCAGAACATACATAGAAACTAACATTTCCAAGAAGAGGATTACATCCAATGAAAGTGTGCGAATTGTACACACAAGTACATAAAGTTAATTTCAAATAGTTGGTCTTTAAAGTCAGCCAAGGTTCAGCTAGCTGCACAAATTACACTCTTTTATAAAATCGTTGCTAACTAAAATACCTTTTCCTTGTTTAAATAAGAATTTCATGGAAATGTCATGTTCTGAGTCGATCTACATTAGTAAGTGAATTTCTCTTGCCTTTATTTTCGGTAGAAAAATCATCTTTGTGTTTTATTTAAAAGCTACTATTGAGGAAATCACATGCCAGTGGCAATATGTCTTCTCTCTGTCACATGGTTTGTATTAATGGATTATATCATAGTCTCTAGCAAACAAAAGAAAGAAAAGAAAAGCAATCTTAAATAAATAATTTACTTGTATACGCCAGTGTTCTTCTATGTTTTAGGCATTCAATATGACCAGCTATTTTCCTTTCGCATTAAGATGTCGAACAGTAACACATGAATTCGAGAAAATGATAAATATTAATATATTAACCCAAATCCCCAAAAACCCAATAAAAGAACAACAAAAAGGCAACCAAAATCATACTTGGACTTTAGGTAAGATACAACAATATGATACAACGTATATGAATTGCTATACAGTTAAAGTCGTATCCGCAGGACGATACATACATTGTGTAAATAAATTCAAATTAGATCTAGAATAGCAATATCTTTGTGCCACTTCCTGCTTGATTTTTTAAACGTACTCATCAATTGGTATAAAGCTATACATTTTTATCTTTTTGAATTGCTTACTGATACTTCTATATAATAATGGATTGGAAAACGTTTTGGGTGAGGCTTACATAGTCTTAATATCTGTCCAAAGAAACATACAATGTTTTGGGGGTATTTAATTTATTGTACTCAGTATATGGAGTGTTTCCCATTTCCTATTTATTTTAACTTCAGCTTAAACGTTTATTGATTTAGCCCGCTGTGGTAGAAAATGTGTAAATCACATTTACAAAGCCTGTCATAATACATCTTCGTCTGCAATTAATTCGTTTGGAACGATACAGTGAAACAAGAATACGTATGGTTTTTCTTTAAATCTCATTCAAAATTTGCACATTACGCGCATCAAACATATTGTCATTATGAACATTCGTTAGTTGTATCGCTTTTTGAAGTACCTGTATTGTGTCCAATATATGATTTGTTACGTTTTGTTAGTGAACATTATTAACTAGTTTTGCTGTTCTCCTATCGTCAACATTGTCATTTGTCTATGTACTGCTATTTTTAAAATTGATTAGACTTTGCTATACATCGTGGCCAAATTAGGAAGGTCAATGGACAGAGACGATGGATCAAGATAGAGAAAATGTAAGCATAAACTCAAGCTTCATAACAGTAATTTCATCATATTCTTATGCCCAAATTATGTCTAATTATTTCTGCAGTATAATCATGTAAAAACCGATAATGGATGCTGTCAACGAGAAAGGCTACATGTGAAATCAGACTAATAAATATACCTAAATTAAAAATATTGTACATGGTTTCACACTCAATACACAAAACGCAAAACTATTTAATAAAAATGCAAAATCAAGCAATTATTCCAGTGTTATATTTCTACATAAATGTATTTTTTAGCAATAAGCCAAACCCAATTTCTGTTCATAAGGATTTGCGTGTTCCTCCCTTAATCAAACATTCCTGGAAAAGCTTATATATGCTTACTGGCTGTACAACTGAATATTCGCACTTTAAAAGAATTTTGGTATTAGTCTAAATATATTAAGTGCCCGGTATTCCTTACCATTTAATCTGGCCGTAACTATTCATTGATTTAACTATCTGTGTATAAATCACAAATATAAAATCTGCAGCAATCCAACACTACGAGTATTACTGTCTTATTAAATTTATATCTGCACCAAACTGGTTCCAAACAGTGAAACATGAATCCATCAGCCTTTTCACATCTCTTTTATGACATTTTTAATTTATACATCAAAGCATATCGTTGTCAAGGAACTTTGTGCGCTATTAATTAGTTTTGAAATAACCATTTGTATACAATATTCATTAGTTGTTTTAAAACATTTATTAGTGACAAATCAGAAAAGGTAATCAAAGCGCTTGAACTGTGTCTAACGTTGTCATTTAATTACATATTGCGAGCATAAAGCTTAAGCATTATACTTTAATATCCAAAGCATTAATAAGCAAGCAAGAAAGGGAATGCTTAATAACATCAATTTCATTAAGTCCGTGTTTCCAATTTAGTTTGAATTTGGTAACATAAATCTGAGATATACTTTTGAGGATATAAAAATAACAATCGATAATGTTAACAATAACAAAGAGATGAAATCAGAATATTATCAATACAAAAGTGTATTATGTGGTCTCAAGTGCAAAGACAAACAAAAAAAAACCTATTAAGCAATCTAATGAAGATAACGAAATATCAAAGAAAAACACTAATTAAAGGTAGAGTTCTAAGATAAAGAGTCAGTTTATATAGTTTTGTACAAGATGATACCACAATAAGTTACCCACATTCTGCCCCGTCTTTCCGATATTTTCTCTTCTATAAAAGAATGTTGAACTATATAGACTCAAAGTCTAAACATCCCATAATAAAGTCTAAACATCACATAATAAAGTCTTATTCTCTTCGCTCCTATCAGATATTGTTGCATATATTATCCTGTCATGTTTAATGATTAAACAGCTTTTGAAGACTTTCACAAAAATGAGAAATTTCAAAATACATCTTGTTTTATTTAATAGTAGCAGTTTAGAAGAATACTCTGAAAGAAGTGAAGATATTTTGCATTGATACCTTAACCTCTCCAGCTGATTTTTAAGGACACGTTTAAAGTAAAGACAGTGTATCAGGATTGAAACAATCTATGCTATACATAGCTGACAATAAAACTACATGTAACTGAATAATTAATTAAAACACCCAAATGAATCCTATCAATTTTTACGGAACTTTACATGTACACCGATATAATATTTATTCCTCTTTTTAATATGGTTAGTATGTATTATTTTGTTGTGCTAGAATAGAACATCTCAGAAGTTTTAGACAGTGTTGCCATTTGAAAACAAACTTTAAATAAAGTCGTCTTTAGCTCTGAAATGGGATGTAACGATACACATTACAGTTAGTTTTCAGGCAACTCCGTTTCAATGAAAATCTTTTGAAAGGAGTGAGATCCATGAATTTCTGGTCCATTGCTAATAGAAGGGTTCTGGACAACAGTATTCATTCGTCTTTTCTACCAGCCTGCAGTCCGTACTGACTGCAAAACAGCAAGGTCTTATAAAATTTCCTAGGGCCGGTAGTTGGCACTGTTACATCACACTCAAGCCTACTCTAGATTCTGAAGATTACAGTAGCGCTCACCTAATTACAACACTAAGTTAATGGAAAACGTGCTTGATGAAAACACGTTTATCAGTATCAGTGTAGGATTGTTATGAGATGGATACGTCTGTCTGTGACTGCACGATGAATCATACACATTGGTTTGCGTTGCATTGATATACTAATTGAAGAAAGTAGCTAACACATTTATCTTTAAATTCGATAAAATGATAGGTACTTTAAACGATATTGCATCCAATGTATGAATCATCAATAATTGGTCAATCATCTAGGACTCCTACAAAATACACATAGTTTGATGTGTAAACGGATACAATTTATTTGTAGAGTCAGTCATGTTCATTTGCATGTCAGCTTGGTAATAACAATATAGCGAAGAAATAAGAATGCTGAAGCACTTTTGGTGAAGGGTGAGTTGATACCACTTTACATATGATTGTATCTGTATGTGGGAATAAATATATATATATATATATATATATATATATATATATATATATATATATATATATATATATATATATATATATATATATATATATATATATATATATATATATATTTACCGTTTCTCTTTTTGAGGCAACACTTGACAGTTATGCTGACAATCACCAATGCAATCACAAGTGACCCCATGAAGACCGAAATTAATATCGGGGTCTTGTCCAGTGTGAAAGTAGGGTCGTTGCTGCTTGTACATTCTGCAAGGATCATATATATATATATATATATATATATATATATATATATATATATATATATATATATATATATATATTCTTAGTCAAAAACGATACTATCGCTCTTGTTTATACTGTGCAAAACATTAAGATATACTACTGATTAGTCACTAACGGCAAGATTTATTTTCTATGAATAGAGTGTACGGTGAGGTACCTAATTTTAGGCATTGAAATGAATCTCCCTAGTAAATAGTCAGATTTAAAGTTTAAACCATGCAATCGCAAGTCATTCTCGTCCCAAAGTTTCACATTTGTTGATTATCAAATTTAACAAAGTATATGGCAGCGTTTACTATCAAATGACCTTTATACATTGTTGCCTTTACGCTTGCTATCGTTTTTTTTAATTTAGGGTCATTGTCAAGTGAGACAATGAGTGGTTAATGGACGCAACGCAGGCTGGTAAAATGGAACTGCGCAGAGACAGAAAATTGAACACTAGCGTATCATGTTGATTGTCATTAACAACGATAATGTGAATTTGCACGTGTTAGATCATCTTTACGTGCGTGGAGTAGGATGTCACGTTTACCCCGACCCAGAGTAGCCCAGTTTGAAACATGTATAATCAAGGTAATTCTGACGGGTCATTGTTTGATGTCGAACATTGCCGAAGGCTAGCACTAATCCGTTACGTAAGACTGTTGTGGCTAGAATCGAAAAACCGGACATCGGAGTTGCGAGGCGCCCGATAGCCAGTTATCACATAGGTGTCGAAATGTTTCCAAGATCAAAAGAAATTGCCTGAAGAAGTGGGAGTGTCCTAACTTCTTTCCCCTGCAAACAGACAGACAGGTTGAACTGGCCGCTAAGACGATTGGACAGGGGCACAGCGCCACCAAATCAGAATCGAGATGGGGGGAGACCTTGATTTGGGTAGAATGATATCTATGAGTTTTCCGGCAAAAGTTAGTTCGCTGAGAGAAATTACCCAGAGAAGAGGTTAGCATAACTCCGAATAGCCATTCGTTATTGGCGGGAAAATCTTAGAGCGGGAAGGTCTAAGTACAGAAAGCTTCAAAAGGTCAGTAGATATTTGTTCGGTCTTTGTGGAATGCGACTGCATTTTAATTGTAGGTCGTATGTATACTTTATTATTACTAGAATCGTAGTACGAAGAATTACTTTGTTTTGTTAATATGTTTGCATATTTTGAAGAAATGAGTTGATATTTGTAAAGAATTATATAGCTTGCTAGCCGTCGTAAGAGTTAATATTGCAATTTACTATGTGGGTATTTTATAGTAGACTAACACATATGTTCATATGATTATAGATTTTGCCATTGTTGAATATCTGTAATGTTAAGACATGCGTCTGATTTTGTCAGATTGTAGTACGATGAGATTAAATATATATGTGTATATACTGACGTGACGCAATGTATTGATGTCTGTATAACAATTCGCTGATACTGCAAGAAGTGTGTGGGAATTTCGATGTGTATGCATGCGTGGCCGAAACAGTGACAGCTATCTGATGGTTAATTGTCGTTATAGTGTGAGGTGAGGTTCGATAAAACATTTGTTAACGCCTTGTGGTTTTTCACAGGAAGCTTTGAGGGACAGACCAGTTAAAGTTTGGTCCCGTTGTCTCGGATAGAGAGACGGAGGAAAGGAGGGAAGGAGAAGAGGGTGGAGTTGAAGTATGGGAGCAGAATTGGAGGAGGGGATAATAGAGAGGGAAAGGAGAAGAAAGGATAAGTTGAAGTCTGGAGCGAAGCTGGAGGAGATAGTAGAGAGGAAACAGAGACAAAGAAGGAGTTAGAGGAACGGAAAGAAGGAAGAATCAGCGGGAAGAAATATATGAGTAGATGCAAGGACAGGGGAAAAATCGAACTCACACTGTAAATCACGGGATGAATTAGGCTGTCACTTGGTCGATGGAAAGACGAGTGATTGGAAGTTATCGTTTTTAAATTATCACATTTATTAAATTGTTATTGATTGAATTTCATCTTCGTGTTCTCTATAATTTAACCGTCGGCATTGCTGACTGGGGGCTCAGAGCTGTAAACCTACATCGTCATTAATTTAACTTTCTAACCTAACGAGCCAGGGTGGAACTTTCATCATAATTTAATTAAATTATATTGGAAGTACCCCACCCCAATACGACAGAACGCCACATAGGTGATAGACTTTGTTCCGTTGGTGATCGACGTGTATGGATGCTCCTTAGCTAGAGAAGATCGGTCTATGTATTCCGAAGCAGTGTGAAGAATCTTCCAGTTCTGATAGTCGAGTGCTCTGTTTTGGAGTCAGATGATCTGGGAACCATTACAAGGACTGGATGAACATGGTTGGTTATTATCAAAGTTTAAAATTGTACCTTGTCAATCACGACGTAAATAAAGACCGAAAGAAAATCTATATTTAGATAAATATGCAACCTAGTTCATTTAACGTTTGAAAGATAACCAGATACGGATTATCATGCTAATATTACGTATATAGTAAGACTAGCTGTCCATGTACATGTATATTCACATGTATGACACACTTTTAACCAGTCACGTATGATCTAAAGATGTAGACCTAATTTTGCACTTTGTTCAATAGTCTTGTAATAATGCAGTTTAAGTATTCTTCGTGCCATGCTCATTGTTTATTTTGCTTTAAATCTCTAATATGAAAGTCTAAGTACTTACTATAAGTCGAAGAGAAACGATTGATTGTAGGCTGACATCGCTTGCATCTATCAAGGGAATCTTGTTCCCGTTCACTGTAGCACATGAAACATGTTCCCTCCTTTCAATACATAACAGAAACACGTTATCAATTTTCTAATCCATTTTAAAAGCCTTAAACGTTTAATTTGAACAATTCTAACGAAATATCTAAAACTGTATCATCATTCTATTAAGCACATTACCCTATTAAATTTGCTCATCATAGAATACAGTTTTAATAACGCTTGAGGTGGTGGAAATGGAATCATATATCCTGTAACCTTTTCATTAATTCCAATCACCGCTCCGGTGGCCTAGTGGTTAGAACGTCCGCCTCGGATGCGGGAGGTCGCGGTTTTGAAACCCCGGCTGAGTCATACCAAAGACATAATAATGATACTAACAGCTAGACGCTCAGCATTAAGAGGTTGCTTCTTAATTCTTTAAGCTACAGGATAATATAAAACTCAATCTAGAAATGTTATATATAGATACACATTATTATGAAAGTAAATAAATCTAGATGTCTTATATACCTGCAGGTAAAATTTGTATCCATCCGAATCATTTAAAATCCCCTGGCATTTGGAGTCAAGAATGAAGTAGGATTTTTAAGGGCCGAAGTTTGTACCATCATTCGTCAAGGACACTCGTGTTCGTGTGACAAATATGATGGAACTGTTGTCGGCGTCTGCTGATCGTCGACTTCTCTTTTTGCATGGCACATTAATTTGCCCCTCGAAGGGGTTTAAAATTGGAATGGATTGAATAATTGGTTCTTCAACGATTTTGGTTCCATTAAGATATATCTAGAAAAGGTTGTGAAATAATGGATAATGCGTCAAACATCCAAATGTATGGGTAAGGACAATCTATTGAAATCCTTGTTTTAGGGGATGGGGATAAGCTAAACATGCAGACGTGAAAAATTACCCAGCATACAGATTCGAGGGTGAGGAGGAAAACAAATCAAATCTTTTATTGTTAAACTAATGCTTATTTTGCTTATTCAGTACTTAAATGAGTTGATAAATATACTAGCTAATACAATGTTGACTTTATATAATAAAAATAAAAAATCATTTTTTACTGCATCATGACGTTTCACAAAATTAAACATATGTGAGAATTAAGTGATAATTATCTTTCATTTTTTAAGCTTGCATACGCCGAATTGTAGATACAAGCTCGGTCATGTATATTTAATACTTATTTACGCGATCTGTTTTCATCATGTAGTATGTTTTCATTAGCCTTTCGAAGAATGTTCAAAAGATAGTCAGACGACTTAAGAAATTGTGCGATTCTGTAAGTACTATTTCGTACGAATTTCTTGTTAGATGGAAAGAGATTGTGTTAGGTGAGGTCAAATGCTATGAAACTGTCTTGTTAATAATTGCATTTCGGATCACTGGCGTACTCGGTTTCCTATTGGGATCAAGACCGTTAAATGCTTTTATTTTTGACAGACATTTAACTTTGTTCCAGAAGACTTGAACTTGATTAGATAATAACTATAAAAATATATTAAAGCATGTCTTTACTTTTTATCAATAAAGGAATTTCACAGCTAAATTTTAATATTTCAACCATTGCATATCTGACGGAGAAACGTTTAATTTCTAAGTGTAATGAAAGCAATAATGTGCGAGCATTTCTTAAATATAACATTATAGAATGCGGAATGTTAGAATTTGCTACGTTTAGACTGCAGATGATATGAAACCTTGGTGCTTTCATTAAATATCTGAAACTTTTGTTTGGTAATGCCTTTAACGAACCGATATCTGTATATTGGAACTTCTCCTCATCCTCCTGACAGAGACCACCAGCGTTATGTATCTACTACTACAGGATACTCCCTCAATGACACAGAACAGTCCTCTTCGATGTACGAGGTGTAGCAAATGCATGATCCTTCATTAAATAACAAACATGAAAACATGTCTTTATTTGAATTGAAATTGAGTACAAACCACGAAATGTAACATATTCTCTTCAATCCAATATTTGCTGTTTTCATTTTTTTTTACTGTAAATGTCTATGTTATTCATTCTTATATTTGTCTCGCTATCCCATAATACTATTTTCAAGCAATGGGCTAAAAGCATGTTATCGATAGATTTTAAATTGTATTGTCCATGTATACGATAATATGAACCAAATAGGACGTGTACTTGTTTATTGTAATTTTATAAGAGCACTTTTGTATTTCCAGAGAAATTAATGACTTGAATTTAATAAGCTGAAGAAAATAAAGTTTCACCCCAATTGGTCACAACATAATACAACTTGAAAGACCTAGATCTTAAAGCACGAATGATCAAGTCCTTACAGTTACAATATACATAGCTCTTTACTTGATTTCAGGTTACAATTAGCATCTTCTAAAAACAAAGCCCTTTACCAAATGGGAAATAACCTCCTAGAATGATCATGATGTTTGCAAAACAATAACCTTGATTATGTATAATTCAATTGGGAAACTCCAAAACCCTGACCCCAAAAAAACCCACCTATTTACCTCTTCTTTTAATAATAATCCTGATATAAGCCCATACATATTGAGGATAATTTAGCTATGTATTATCTGTTTACAACAAATAAAAAAAAAACAATCAGGTCAAGCAGAAATGAACTTAATTTTGGGCAAGGTAGAGTCCAGAATACAGTGTCACATTAAAAGAACATGTAATTAAATAAAATAAAATTAAACTAACTAACAAACAAATAAATTAAATATACATAACGATGCAATTTAGCATAGTGGGTACGCAAGCCTTGATACAAGTCATTCATGTATTTCGTCGCGCCCGTAACAGTGGGCCGTAGACAGTGGCCGTGCCTTGTACGTGTACTTAACAACATCGACGGGCAATCTCAGAAACGTTGTACTGAATAGTATGATAATAATGATTTTGATGTTTTTTTTTATTATCTAGGTGTAAATCTTCTAACCCACGTGACTTTCCTTTTGCAGCGGCGCCTGTGTGTTACTTTCACGCGTGGGTATCTGCTCGTGAAATGAGTACAAAGCTGGGGTGCGTTTTTTGGGTAGAACCTAGATTAGTACAAACTACTACTCAAAAATGTTAACTTGCAAATACTTGTATTTTAATGTATTTTGCGTACATTTTGTGACATAAATAATTAAACACTAGGCGTAACCACAACTGCTACGAATGTTTGCAATACTACATTTTGTTGGTGATATATATAATCTTTGAAAACATTTTCTTCCTTTTAGGTCAATTGTATGCGAATTTTTATTTTATATTTATATTTAGACAAAACCAACCAACACTCTAAGTTCCTTATTTAACCTAGGCTCAAGAAGACAGTACATGGAATATCTAAACCGTACAGAAATAAAACTACTTATTGACCGACAGTCCACTGTAACAGGGAATGGATTTAGTCTGGATTTGTTTAAAAGTTGTAATCTAGAAACTTTGTCTCTTACCAATACATCAGTTGGCCTAATTAATTACCTGACAAGACCTTGGTAGTTGATTCTAGACCTTGCTTCTCTTACACTGTTTGATAAGTGAAGTTAGCATAGCTTTGTCGGCTTCATTAATCACAACTCCTGTATAACGTAATGATTCCACTCCACGGTTTTTAAGTACTTCAGAAAGAGAGAAATATGAGGTCATGTTATGTGCACGTGCAACAAGCACATTGTGAGAATATTGACATACCTCTATGCTAATAATAGGTGCTTTTCTTAACAATCGATTTGCACGTGTATCTAAGGAAACAAACTGCTGTCTAAAAACAAACTAGCTGCTTTCATGTTCTCAAGTAAGAAACTTGAACTAAAATACTTTGGCAGTTATTAAAGACGGAAAATAAAAGTTCTGAGAGACGACAATACTAGTTTAAAAAGCTCAATAAAATTTAAACAATGCAATATTGGATTTGTTTCTTCAATTTACTCTACGGTCCAAAAGTGAAACGAGCTAAGAAATTGAAGTTCTTTCAGCTGTATCGAACTTATACCAGGTAATTTTAAATATCTACATTTACCAACCAGGAACATCTGGGAGAACATTTTTCTTTAAAAATCAAACCATCTACAAAGTAAAACACTTTGGATCGGAACTAGTATGGATCCTGTACATGAGGATATGCTATCTTTAAGATGAAGTGGCAACAAAAAAAAAGCTATAGTAAACAAGAATACCAGAGAATCAGACAGAATATTGGGAAACCTCACCCCCTTGAATTCGCTAGAGCAATCGACGTGTATAATGAATTTTTGTTTTTTAAAATTTGTTTAAGTAAATCTCTCGTACGGCCAAAAATACGTTTACATTGAAATTGCATTTTGATTGTCTCTGTTTAAAACTTTTACTGCAATTTACCCCTGTAGTACCATATGTAAGATGCATTTATAAAGTAACAAATATACAACTTTAGCAATTTCAGTAGCCAGTAATGGCATGGCCTCTACGTTGTCTCATGAAGAATCAAAAGACTATGGTTACATGGACGTAACTGTGAGAGACTGACATTTTAGACATTTCCTAAGTATATAGAAATGTTCATAGTAATATCAACGCCAACTCTTAAAGCAAAAAAAACATCCACAATGATGTTATGGCATGCAAGCGAAGAATCAATGTGAGAACTCCTAATAAATGATGTTATGGCATGCAAGCGAAGAATCAATGTGAGAACTCCTAATAAATGATGTAATGGCATGCAAGCGAAGAATCAGTGTGAGAATTCTTAATGAATGATGTAATGGCATGCAAGCGAAGAATCAATGTGAGAACTCCTAATAAATGATGTTATGGCATGCAAGCGAAGAATCAATGTGAGAACTCCTAATAAATGATGTTATGGCATGCAAGCGAAGAATCAATGTGAGAATTATTAATGAATGATGTAATGTCATGCAAGCGAAGAATCAATGTGAGAATTATTAATGAATGATGTAATGTCATGCAAGCGAAGAATCAATGTGAGAACTCCTAATAAATGATGTTATGGCATGCAAGCGAAGAATCAATGTGAGAACTCCTAATAAATGATGTAATGGCATGCAAGCGAAGAATCAGTGTGAGAATTCTTAATGAATGATGTAATGGCATGCAAGCGAAGAATCAATGTGAGAACTCCTAATAAATGATGTTATGGCATGCAAGCGAAGAATCAATGTGAGAACTCCTAATAAATGATGTTATGGCATGCAAGCGAAGAATCAATGTGAGAATTATTAATGAATGATGTAATGGCATGCAAGCGAAGAATCAATGTGAGAACTCCTAATAAATGATGTAATGGCATGCAAGCGAAGAATCAGTGTGAGAATTCTTAATGAATGATGTAATGGCATGCAAGCGAAGAATCAATGTGAGAACTCCTAATAAATGATGTTATGGCATGCAAGCGAAGAATCAATGTGAGAACTCCTAATAAATGATGTTATGGCATGCAAGCAAAGAATCAATGTGAGAACTCCTAATAAATGATGTAATGGCATGCAAGCGAAGAATCAGTGTGAGAATTCTTAATGAATGATGTAACGGCATGCAAGCGAAGAATCAATGTGAGAACTCCTAATAAATGATGTTATGGCATGCAAGCGAAGAATCAATGTGAGAACTCCTAATAAATGATGTTATGGCATGCAAGCGAAGAATCAATGTGAGAACTCCTAATAAATGATGTAATGGCATGCAAGCGAAGAATCAGTGTGAGAATTCTTAATGAATGATGTAATGGCAGCCAAGAAAAGAATCAATGTGAGAACTTCTAATAAATGATGTAATGGCATGCAAGCGAAGAATCAGTGTGAGAATTCTTAATGAATGATGTAATGGCATGCAAGCGAAGAATCAATGTGAGAACTCTTAATAAAGATGTAATGGCATGCAAGCGAAGAATCAGTGTGAGAATTCTTAATGAATGATGTAATGTCAGCCAAGAAAAGAATCAATGTGAGAACTTCTAATAAATGATGTAATGGCATGCAAGCGAAGAATCAGTGTGAGAATTCTTAATGAATGATGTAATGGCATGCAAGCGAAGAATCAATGTGAGAACTCTTAATAAAGATGTAATGGCATGCAAGCGAAGAATCAGTGTGAGAATTCTTAATGAATGATGTAATGGCAGCCAAGAAAAGAATCAATGTGAGAACTTCTAATAAATGATGTAATGGCATGCAAGCGAAGAATCAGTGTGAGAATTCTTAATGAATGATGTAATGGCATGCAAGCGAAGAATCAGTGTGAGAATTCTTAATGAATGATGTAATGGCAGCCAAGAAAAGAATCAATGGGAGAACTTCTAATAAATGATGTAATGGCATGCAAGCGAAGAATCAGTGTGAGAATTCTTAATGAATGATGTAATGGAGCAGCAGAGAGGGTGAACAGACCATAGAATTCCGACAAACAAAATAAAACAAACAAATAAATCATCTCGTAGAAAGGTCCAGATTTTACAAATGAACTTTCCTTGAGATGTTTATTTTTGCAATGACCGATTGTGCTAATAAAACCTCAGTTCGAAATAGTAGCTGAAAAAAAAAGTACTCTACGTGTTTATTTATTTCTTGTTTATTTTTTTGACGACCAACGTTGGTAGGTACCCTCTCTGCTGCTATTAATTTACCACCATACCAAGTTTGATGAATATTTTTCAACGCGTTCTCGCTGTCCTTTCTCCTCATCTGTTTCATCTTCATCTGAATCTTCGGAATTTGTTCTATGTTTCAAGTAATATTCAAGTTCTGATGGTGGTTTTTCTATTTTTGGATTTATGTTCTTTCTGTGTTTATAATATATCATCAAACTTCTGTATCGATCTCCACCGCAATTTTTGCAAATCTGATATAATCCTCTAACGCCGTTGTTACATCCAACACATCTTCGTGGACCAGCATGAGGATTTTTCTTTATAAGATAATTATGTTTCTTGCAATATTCTCCACGGCACCTTTTGTTGCATTTATCTGTTGTTCCTTGACGCAGCCACGCACAGTTGTTCATTATATTAATGATATCTGTTTAATTCAATTTAATTTTATCATCACCCCTGTTACCAAAATATTTTATCAATACCCACACGATATCTTGTTCTTGGATCATGTAAATTTATTGTTATAAATCCATGCGGGGTAGCTTGCGCTCGTGAGAAGAAATTTTTGAATTTAATTATATCCATGTCACCACCACACCAAGTTTGATGAATATTTCGCAACGTGTGTGTGTCTACGCCATTAAACACAACTAAAATGTTGCAGTTGTCTCTGATCACCTTCGGAATTTGTGTATATCGTTGAGTAACATAGATCACGTCTGTATTTTTATGTCTACCTCGGGAAAATATTCTGGCTGGATTTGATTGTTTATCTAGCATCACATCGTCGTATACAACTAAATTATTAATAAATCCGTCTATGGAATCTACGGATGGTGCTTCAACAATATCGGTTATAAACTCTATAACATCATTATCCTCATCCAGTAATCGCGCGTTTTCATTGAAATCTTTAAGTACATCATAACATCGTTGATCATCAACGGATGGTGCTACTAAATACAACTTATCCCATTTCAACCATCTCATTATCAGATTAAGTAATAATTGCGTCTTACCCGATCCAGATGGTCCTATGATAATCATTCTGATGGAGTTCGGTAGCGCAGGATGATGCTTAACTGGCTCTCGTTGCCGAGTTGCTGAGAAATCAATTATATCCATATATGTTATAACATGAATTTATATTGTTTACGCTGTAGAGTTAAAACTCCAACTATTGATTTAGCTACAGTTACAACAAAAAATAAAAAAATAGCGTACGGTGGAAAATGTTCTGTATGCTGTAGAAAGAAATTTTCGTTTTTACCTAATAAGCGCGGTGGTGATATTGCTAATTTGATGTCAAAGTTTCCAGGTGCTCCATGGGCTAAATACAGCGGAGAAAAACATCTACCAGGATATAATTATTGCGGTCCTGGTACCAGACTTGATATCAGGCTCGATAATCAAGATCAACCAAAACCAGGCGAGGAACCAATAAATGCTATTGATCGAGCTTGTCATGCTCATGATGTAGCCTATAAAAGTAAAAATCTACAAGATAGGCATATTGCAGATGTAAAATTAATTCATTCATTAAATTCTATAAAAAATAAAAATATTAGAGAATCATTAGCTAATTGGTTAGTAAGATCCTCGATGAAAGGTAAATTAGCGATTGGGGCTGGTAATTAATAATGGAATCAATTTATTATTCACCGAGAGGATACTGGAGAGGCAAAGCAGCAATTGGTAAACTCGCTGATGCAGCATCGGTTAAACATTCTACTGCTAGCGCGTGGTTGTCCAAGCAGGCAATATGGCAAATTTATCTACCACGTCCTAAACAAATTCAGTACTCGTATTTCGATGTCAGTGTTCCTAATGAAGTTCATCAAGCTGATATTCTGTTTTTACCGCATGATACTGTACGTGGAAAAACGTACAAATACGCGTTAACCGTAGTTGATGTTGCAAGTAGATATAAAGAAGCGGAGCCGCTATCGGCGAAAACATCATCTGAAGTAGCCGATGCGTTTGAACGAATTTATCAACGAGGACTCGGACCACAAGGTGGGGACCACGAGGTGGTCTACGATGGCCACAGCTACTACAGGTTGATCCTGGTAGGGAATTTCTTGGTCCAGTATCATCGCTGATGAAACAACATAATACCAAAATACGACGAGGTCATACTGCAATTCACCGTGATCAAGCAATTGTTGAGCGATTTAATCGAACACTTGCTGAACGGTTATTTGGATATCAATACGCGAGGGAATTTATTCAGGATAAAAGATCTCGTGAATGGGTTGCAAGATTACCAAACGTGATAGCTGCATTAAATAATGAAATCACACGAACAACCAACATGAAACCCATTAGCGCGGTCACAAAAAAAAATATGCCAACACAACGAAAAGATGCTGGAAAACAAAAAATATTAGGTGATGTCACAGTCAGATATTTATATGAGCCTGGTGAACTTGAAGGTGGTAGCGCGAGAGCAACTGATCCTATTTGGAGTGTTACCACACACAAAATATCTACCGTGACAAGATCCACTGGAAGAAATGCAGGCGTTTCCAGACCTGCAATCTACAGATTAGATTCTGCTGCTCCTCAACGTGGATTTACACGTGAACAACTACAAATAATTCCCGCGGATACACAACTACCGCCGCGATCACTCCGGTGATTTCGATCACTTAACTAGCACTAGTGCCAGCACTCAAGGCGCTAGCGCCAAGGGTGCCTGCACCCCGACGTCGATTACACTCAAGACAGGTTAACATGGTATTTTCTCGTGTATGACCGCGACTATTATCTTTTCTATCTACGGTAAATTGTCTTGAATCATTATTCGAATACCGCCATAACATTATACAATTACAACTGGTGCAATGATTGTTCTGCTGCTGTTTTAACTCAATAATAAATTCAACATCAAGATCAAAGTCACGTTTATTTTTTTTGTCAGATTGTTTGTATCCGATTAATGTTTTTCTTATTATATCATCATCGATGATGTTAAATTTATCAACGATTTCAGGAATTATGATTCTACGTAATTGAGATATATTTCTGACCCTCGATACCGCTAAATAAACTAAATTTGACCACTCGATGCGATCGTCTACAATCCAGACTCGTGTGTCAGAAATAGTTAATCCCTGAGACGAGTGGATCGTCATAGCGTATCCCAATACCCATGGAGATTTGTCAGCGCGTAATGCATCTTCGACTACACTGATATCAACGGCGACAATATCATTTAATACGAGAATCTGTTTCCTTGACTCTGTCTGTCCTGGAATATCAACATTAATATTCTGTTTTCGTGTATCTGATGGTCTATAACACAACGGTACGGGTAATTCTGAATATTGTTCTTTATGCAGCTGAAATAACTGTTGTTGTAAAGCGTCTCTGATTATCTTTCTACTTGCTACGATCAAATCGTTGGGTCTCCATGAGTTCAAAAAATCACTCATTGATGTCTCTGAGATCACTCCACGTATTATTTCACACTGAATTTTGTTTGATTGTAATCTGATTAATTTTTTAAACTCCTTCAAATTTGCATCAAGAGCTCTATGATCATCATCTATTTCTTCGTAATAATCAACGAAATTTTTTAACCAGTCATGTGGAGATGGTCCAACAAAGGGCGGAGGTTGACCATGATCGCCACACATTATTATAGCGGTATTTTTCGTCAACAACCAATCAAGAAACATTTTTAATGTATCCAATGAGACCGTGCATATCTCGTCCCAAATAATTATTTTAGGTATATATTTTTCTCCCATCCGTTCAGGAGTCCATGTATCCCCGCGCCATCGAAAGAAACTATGATACGTGCACGATTGTACTTGCCGCTGTTTCATCTCACGTGCAAGTCTATGTGTGGGTGTCAGCACGATTATATCTGAATTTCTAAAAACATTAATCGTTCGAGTTGTTTTGCCGCATCCACCAGGTCCATTGAGATATACTGTCTTATATCTGGTTATTGGATCACTCAACGATGGTGCCTTCGACATTTCTGATATTTTATTACCCTCACGATAAAAATCTCTCACTGGAACATCTGCTGATTCTACATAATTGTGTAATAGTTCCTTTTTTATTCTCCACGAACCCCATCGTTCATCATTACTTGTAAATTTCATGACAAGTTCTAAATATTTACTTGAAATATAAAACGAATCTGTTGCGACTCTGACTGCGGTCTCAGGAAATCTATTAATCATCGATAATAAATTTATAGAAACATAAGCCAACATGGAAGATCTTAGATGAGTATATTGCGGGGATACGTCATTTATGTAACTAACGATCGTACCTAATTTTGTTCCGTCGGATAAATAAACACTCTCTCGATTTACAAATGTATTTTTCGCCGTTGTATCAGCGATTATAAAATCGTACTCGGCATCATCTAAAATTAATCGTGCGTGATGTCTTTTATAATCATATGCACCGCCTTGAGTAAATTTACCTATAATTTTTCTACCGAGATCTTTTGCGGTTTTGAGTTTATTAGGAATATCATCCTTAAACTCGCTGATAACTTCAGAATCTGACATGGGCAACCAAACTTTGGTCTGTGCATGATATGATATAATTGCCTCACTGGCCACCAACGATGTCAGTATCGCACAATCTAGCATATATCGCAACAAAACTATAGGTGCCCAACGTTTTTCACAAAAATGTCTGCCAAACCAAACATAACAAATCTTGTGAAGATTTTCGTTAAGCTCGAATGATTCAATACAGGCGAATCCAGTCAGATCAAAATCAGGTAATGGTCCATTAATTGCCACTCGCGTCATCTCGTTTGTAGGGTGACCAAATCTTTCAAAGTACGTAGAACAATCTCCGTATCCCAGAAAACTTCCTGGATAACATGCAACCATATCAACCGAAATAACATCATTGTAATTGTATTTGGTATTCCATAATCCGCCATGTCCATATTCGACGCAACTTGCGCGTACGTCCTCGAGTAAATCAAATCGTGTTGGTTTCCATGAATTTCGTTCTCTGGCGAAATGAGCCGCAACAGATGGAACGGTAAAACAATTAGTTAGTAATTTGTCAGTATTTTCCGCGTGCTTGCACTGTAAAAACGTCGCAAGATTTTTCATCTCGTCATGGAGAGATTCTGTTCGATATATTTCACCGTTCGGTTTGACAAACTGATCAAATTCACCCTCCTCATTACTTTTAAATAACCATACCGATACAGGATCGGTTTTACTTATTTCGTTGATAAAATCAAACATACTCATATCTGCCACAGATAATTCTGTGGGATAAAATCTAACAGTTCGATCGCGTGGAAATATTGTTACTGCGTTAGTCCATGCGTGCGCGTTATGGTCGATAATATTTATTGGAGCTCCCTTCGATTTATATTTCGACTGGTACAGTACTTCTCCCGTTATTGTCGCCACAGCTATTGGAAATTTTAATATTTTTCCTAACTCAGCAACATCTTTTATTGTAGCACCGGTATCCCTAACTGAATCAGCCCACGAGTTTATTTTTTCACGCCTTAAATCAGTTAATCCATTTCCACGCATCGCGTTTGTAAAGTGTTCTATTACTCGTTCAGCCACACAATTTAACCTTGAAAATTTCATCGGCGCTAGTTTATCAACGTTAGGTTTTTTATTTATCTCATAGATTCCATAAATAACCGCCGTTACAGGATACGCTCGTTCATAATACGGTTTATCAATACCCGTCAGTAGACCCGGTCTGGAATTTTTACTTAATATGATAGTTTTATTATTGCCAAGGACAGGATCATATTTGTCACGGATAATCCAACTATCTGTTTCTGTTAATACAATAAATTTTACTCTGAATAAATATTTTTGATTGCCCTCGTATTCAGCGATGTAGTTAATGATAGTTGCCGCTCGCTTGTCATTCATTGTAGCGTCCGTGACAAAGTCAGTGTTTCGTATAATCTTGAACGTTGACCATGTATGAGATGCACCATCCGTGTAAAATTCTTTCTTGGCGTCGTGAATTTTCGAGATCAAACTTTTATTTTTCGGATCAACCAGATCTCGTACTGGCAAGTCAGAAGATAATCTGTCAAGGTTGAATTTATACTTAACAGGCCTAGTTTGGGATAATCTTTCAAACTCGTTCATATAATTAAAACAAATATTTAAATAAAGAAAATTATATATATATATATATATATACAATGTCCCAATGCAGATGGTTGATGATCGGCTCGGTAAATCGATGCAACAAATCCTGTAGAAAGGAATTTTGTTGGATGCACTCACAAAACATACGACGAGGAAGTCTAGGACCAATACCATGTCTACGGTGTGGTATTGGAGTGCGAGGAAAGACAGAATTATGTGGAAAGTGCGGCGGGAAACGGTTCAGAGAGCTCAAAAGATATTATGACAAAAAAAATAATAGCGGTGAAAACGCTATAAAATCCGTGAAGGATTATATATCAAGATTTCAGACAAACAATGATTTAAACATATAATATTATTATAATGGAGCAAAATATATTTGTCCCACATCCTGTCATAACAAACTATGAATCAAATATTAATGGTGTCATCAGACACTGCAAGTTGAAGAGACAAGTTGGTTGTATTAATAATGTTGGTTATCTTAGATTTACAGTTGGGAAAAAACATTATTTCTGTCATAGATTTACGTATGAATGTTTCTTCGGAGTGATCAATGATGGTCTTGTTATTGATCATATTGATGGGGACACTCAAAACAATAATTTATCCAATTTACAAGCTATCTCTCACAGCGAGAATAATACACGCGGTAATACAGGAAGATGTAAGACAATCGGAAAGAGGGCGGTAATTTCTACAAACATAGAAACCGGTAAAATAATTATGTTTCGTTCGATGCGTTCAGCTGCTAAATATTTTGATATTCACCCGCAATCAGTACAAAGAGTGGCAGAAAATATATATAAAACAGCTTTCTCGAAAAAACATAAACAGAAAATTACATTTCAGTATCAATAACTATCATCACCACATTATTAACTATCATCACCACATTATTAACTATCATCACCACATTGAATTAATTTTTTTAATTTATGTCACAGTAGGTCCTCCATACACTACTGAATTTTTGATTACATAAGGGAGATTACTTTGTAATATATAGTTTTCTTCGTAGATGGTTGATTTTTTATGATCGTAATTAGTCAGTTTAACTAATTACATCGTATAGTGCCGACGAACCTAACTCATTAGACTCATAAGTATTATTTATGGTTTTTAAATATTTCCCCATCATACAACACATGATAATATTATTGATCCGTAGGAAGCTGTGTGTAAATAGAAACCGTTACTCATTGTAATTGACCTGCAGTTGTGTGTTCACTGAACTTACACTCTGGAAAGTTCTTTGACTGGTGCATTAATGCCACTGTTATTATTGATTTTCAGTCTGCTTAGGAAACTAGCTACAAATACAGAAACTATTATTCAGAAACTGTTATAAATACAGAAACTGTTATTCAGAAACTATTATTCAGAAACTGTTATAAATACAGAAACTGTTATAAATACAGAAACCGCTACAAATACAGAAACTGTTATAAATACAGAAACTGTTATTATTCAGAAACCGCTGTTTAGTGTAAATATTGGTTCCTTAGCTATATATTAACTTCCGAAACATATGTTCGTAACAATGTTTGATAGCTCGATCAGTATGGTATTGGACTGTGGCGCTCGCGGTCCAGGATCGAATCCCCATGGCTGACAATTTGTCGGTGGTGCGCATAATTGCGATTTTTATAATAGTGGGGGGAACCGCAAGAACCCCTCCGCTCAGCAAATTCACAACCACAATATTGACTGGTTGTTGATACATATTTTCGTATCACCTACTGGATTAATTATTGTGGGTGTGATTTTGCTGAGCGTACATGTTTGTACTGTCCTTAGTTAGTACCGTTTCATTCATAATCTGAGCTCGCTAATACACTCGATAGGGGCTCTCTTCATTCATTGTATATAACCATTTCATTGTATATAACCATTTCATTGTATATAACCATTTCCTTAGTTAAGTTATATGTTTGTGCCGTCCAAGCATAATCTGAGCTCGCTAATACACTCGATAGGGGCTCTTCATTCATTGTATATAACCATTCATTGTATATATGTTATATGTATGTCCGATAAACTTGGTAGATTGCGGTGGCAAGCTACGAGTTTAATGAGGGCTGTGCTGTCCTTGTGCTGTCCTTAGTTAGTTATATGTTATGTGTATATCCTCTAAACTTGGTAGATTGCGGTGGCAAGCTACGAGTTTAATGAGGGTTGTGCTGTCCTCCCTCTTGGGCCTCTAGACCGTTGTTTGGCGGGTTAGGGGCTCTCGTAGAGGGAATATTTGCCTAATGAACTTGGTAGATTGCGGTGGCAAGCTATGAGTTCTTGGCTGTGCTGTCCCTGAAACATCCCGACGAACTCGCTAATACACTCGATAGGTGTTCTAGGGATATTTTTTTTATTTTAAAGATTTATATATTATATAATGAACCATGAAAATATCAGTGATGTAATTGTCGCTATTAAAAAATTAAAAAAAGATGGAATTAATATATCTGATGAACTTAATCCTGAAAAAATAGTTTCTGACTTTGAGATTTTACAAGAACGTAAAACCATGGGGACACACACACTATCATCTGAATACAGGCTCATGAAACGGATTCAATCGGCAATGTTTCAGTCGCTAGCTACCGTAGAAGATGATCATGTGAAGGAGTTCGTTCCTCTTTCTACCGCCGTAGAAAGAATTAAGTCGTTATTATCCCACGAGTATGAGGCAAAGAAAACGATTAGTACTCGCATAAGACAATTAAGAAAAATAATGTCAGATCATGAAACGATCCAAGGTAACCTCGTTACTGGTGAAACGATCCAAGGTAACCTCGTTACTGATGATAATGAAAATGAAAGTTTTGGTAACTGGGGTCCAAGTCAACGCTGACCACGTGTATTGGTAGTCAAAATCAAGAAAGTTCTAACCTTGTCAAATTGTTCCTAACAAATTTTATTTATTATAAATTTTATTTATTATAAATTTTATTTTTACTGAGGATTTATTTTTTTTTTTACTAAAATCAAGAAAAATGCACAAATTACTTGATTCTGACGGGGTAGTTGGTAGTCAAAATCAAAGAAAAATGCACGAACTACTTGATTTCTGACGGGGTAGTTGGTAGTCAAAATCAGGAAAATTGAGCAATTTCGTTGTATTTTAGTAAAAAAAAAAAAAAAAAATCTCAGTAAAAATAATATTATTAATAAATAAAATTAATTTATAATAAATAAAATTTGTTAGGAACAATTTGACAAGGTTAGAAGTTTCTTGATTTTGACGGGGTAGTTGGTAGTCAAAATCAAGTAGTTCGTGCATTTTTATGTTTCTGAGGGGGTAGTTGGTAGTCAAAATCAAGTAGTTCGTGCATTTTTATGTTTCTGACGGGGTAGTTGGTAGTCAAAATCAAGTAATTTGTACAATTTCAGTAAAAATCAGGAAAATTAATAAATATTATTTTTTTTTGTGATAGAAATTTTAATTTTACTTTCATCGACTAGCTTTTTTAGTTGCCTGGGCCGATTAATTTGTACCAAACACAAATTTGTGCCAGTAATAATAAAATATTTTTTTAAGTTGATCGAATTTGATTCTGAAGATCTACGACAAAAGTCCTTACGACGGAAGTCTTAGGACAGAAATCCTTAAGACAAAAGTCCTAGGACTTTACATACAGATTTATCACAAGCTCTTCTTCACGTATGTCAATCAAGCGATTAAGGTGGTCTGTGAGTTTAAAATTGATTCGTGTTAACATATTATTGTGACACCGCAAATACACGGGATTAGTTGGTTCTTGCACGATTAAATTTCCAGGGGGAACTTGTGGTGTGAACGTGTATAGGATGTATCCTTGTTGAGCCTGATTTGATCTTCCGAGATCTATTTGATAGCTGCCATCGATTACGTCACAAACCAGATTGACCGCGACCGTCGGTGTTATATTAACGATCCGCGGAGATACGTGTCTTCCGCCGCCGTGTGGATCATTATCCTATCTGAGAACAGTTGGAGGTGGTGCTAGTTTTTTCCACGCATCGAGTATTTTAGGAAAAAACTCATCAATGACATCATTGACAGATTTTCTTAATTTATCCGGATTATAATCAGGAAACTTAAACGTTACAATGTCAGCTTCGGGTATTTTGTACTTGGCTGCGAAGGATTTTTTATAATTGCTTGATGACTTAAGAACCATATCTCTAATTCTGTTATAGATAACTTCAGAAGAATTAACTATATAATTTAAAACTTCTATGTACCTAATAATATTATCGCGCGCAGATGTTGAATCAAATAAATACTCTTGAAAACTATCACGTAAATTATTTACTTGTATTTCATGGTCTAAGTTTATTGAAGCAAATATAGAATCAATATTCAAAGCAATAACACGTTCATTAAGATTATACAAAAGAGCTCTAGGATCATATACAGGTGTTCCCCCCCTCCATCCTGGTTTTACTTCTATGTAATCTAGCCATTCTGAATTCATTTTAATATCATGACGAAGACTGGTCTTTGACGTAAAATCATCCCGAGTTGGTTCTGGTGGTCCTTTATGCACCGGGGGATTTTCAGGCCAACCTAGCACTGATCTGATTGAAGATTGATAAATATCAACGGCATAATCAGGCGAGTTTATTTCAACCGTCGAGGACAACGTCGGCTCATGAACGTTTATTGATATTTTTGATTCTTTTCCCGTTATTGATTTTATTCTACGCGCAAATTCCTCACCGATCTCTTCAATCTGGTAACTGCCGGTTGGTATTCCAACAACAACCCAGTCAGGTGTTCCATCGGATTTGTTCTTGTTAGTAAATACAAGCGAATTATTTGCTGGTGTACCATTAAATGATTTTGATCTGATATTTGGCCAGCTGTAATATACTCGTAATTGTGCTAGTGCTATTTCTTTTACTGGAATTGCAGTTGGAAAATTAACACTAAATTCAGGATTAGTTGAACTTACCGAGATCATCGTTATCTTTGGCGGAGTTGTGTTGGTCACGATCTGCTGGAGTAATTCTGTCATTATTGATACTTGTATCTTTAATACCTTCATCGTATATTTTGGTCATCATTGAAAATTCGAAATCAGATATAATTCCATCACTGAGACTCGCTGATAACAACGAGGATAATTTCGAGTATGCTACCGTCGCTGTATGTAATTTTATTTTGTAATCGGATAATTTTTCGTTCGTACAAGTACATATTTTTTTTGTGATGATACCAAGCACACCTGCAATAGTTGTTGCTGCTGAAATACAGATAGTTACAGCTACTGGTGCCATCGTTGTCAACGCTGATAATATTACACCGGTTCCAGCAACAACAGCGGATACTGAATAAACAATCACATCAACGATAACCAATCGTCGTCGATATTTTTTTACTTTTACTGTATATTGATCGACTTGATCTTTTAGCGCAGCCTGCCATTCACGCGCTTGATTGTATCTGTATTGTGCACCGTCCATATATATTTTTATGCAGTAACCAATTGAGGTGTTTCAGCTACAAATTCCAAACACCACCAGAAGGATGTTGCGGTTAATTTCTTATCAGCTGCTTCCAGAATAAATATTTCTTCGGTTCCGATATTTAATACAACAGATACAACCCCGGAAAACCTGTCTGTGGAATGACGCCATGGAAACGTTGTAAATATTTCAAATTTTGCAGCACTGAACACAGACAACCTGTACACGCCAGTGTTTGTTGCGGTATATTTGATGGTATTATTTTGTTTTGACCATGCTGCAAATCCCGATGATACCGTGCATACGATGTTTGTGATATGCCCGGGAGTTATTCCAGCTGGAATTTTAATCAAATTGGTTTTGCTGACAATCTCAGGAATTCCCGCTACGATGTTTTGCTGTCTTTGTTTGATCGTGTCTAGGTCAGTTTTGATATCAACGAGTTTCATGTCAATGACGGAAGGATTTCCAAAGAACTTATTTATGGCATCATCGGTTTTCTGAAAATTTCTTCGAAGCCTTGTAAACGCGCCCGTGTGAACATCATATTCGGCCCGTAGCGTGGATAGTTTTCCATCCACGTCGTCGACGTATAGTTTGTTTGCGACGTCATTGTCAGATTTTGGAGCTGTTACAGCTACTATTTTGTTCCCGCTCATGTTGAGTTCACCTGTCATCGTGTCACCGGTGTTTCTCACGCGATTAGCAACACTTTTTGCAATTTCATCTCTGATGGTTTTAAGTGACATACTTGAATCTCTGATTCTACCACCGTCAGTAAACACGGGAATATTATCCGTAACTGCACCAAGTACTCGCCGGACTATATCATTCCATTTGATATTGCTGGTTTTTAGTTTACCATATCGATCTTGAAAAATAACAACTTCATCTGGGTCAACTCCAGCCAGGTTCATAATATCAGCGAGGTCATCTTTAGTCGCATACTTTGACAGATCAACGTCGGATTTTATTTTCTTACTAGTAGAAGATCTTCCGTAAATATCAACCATTATAATAAGATCCGTTGTTTAAAATGCTTTACGCGCAACAAATCGGTTGCTTGTATAATCGTGCACGACTTTATGTGGCGGCCTGGATGATTTTGATATAGCGTCGAGTACATTAATTACTTCACGGCCGCATATTGGCGGATCTGTCATTGTTTGTGTGGGTAGCGTTGAATACCAAACTTTGGAACCTCTAGTTGTTGCGTGAAGTGGTGCGACATACTTGATAAATTCAACAGGTGGAGCTAACCCGTACGAATCAAAATAAACAATTCCACGCGGATCAATCGCGTATGATACCCAATGAGTACCGGGTCCGGAACGTTTGTCAAGATTAATAATACCTGTTTCTAGTTTGTTTGGTTGTTTCGGTAATTGATCTCGCATACAAACACCTCTAAAGGCAGATATTTTTAATTTTTTAGCAGCATCAAGTAAATCAAAATTTGATGATGGAACGTTTAACGAAATGACCCTGGAAGCCTTAGGCCTCTCCCCCAACGAGATCCCGGCAATCTTAGACCGCGTCCCTTTTTTTTGTATCCCTGCCCTGTTGCTTTCTTTAGTGCCATTCCAGCGGCTGTTCCAACAGCACCTAACGCGGCCGCCTTTGCTACGGCTGGAGCAGCTGCAGCTATTAATGCCGGAATGGCCGCAAGTAGTGGGAATATACCACCCGTTTTAACCATGTCTTTGATGGCGCTCGGGGAGAGATGAAATTGAACTCCAGTTTTTGATTCTAGGGCTTTATTGAAATGTTTAATCTGATTATTTGTCAACGATAATTTGTTTGGACCACCACTAATATGATCTCGTTTTAGTGATATTTTAGTTCCGCATTTGTTGGCGGTTTTTGATTGAAGCTTTTTTACCTGACCAGGAGTCAGAGTAACATTAACATGACTATACGACATTTTTATATAAAATATATTTTTCTAAATAACACGATTAAAGATTTTCCACCGGTGCATCAACGACCCTCATTCGACCACTGCCACCTTCAAGTAACATGGCCTTGTCGCTAAGTATGACCGCGATCGCTCTGTAATCAACACCACCGGTATTTAATGTTGCTTTGAGATGTATATCAACGACAGATTGTTTTGATAGATCAAGATGTTCTATGAAAAATAATAAATCGGATACAATTTTTTAAAATCTAGTTGTGATATTTGCAACCCGGTATCAACATTTTGATCACGTCCCATAAATGACATCAAACGATGATATGCACGTCCTATGTGATTTAATGCATAATTTAGTTGTACATTTTCTGTTGGTTCCTGTTGTCCGTTTATCCGTAAAGAAATATCTGTGAGACCTAGTTGGTCAAATATCATATGAGAGTGAACTTGTGAGTTTAAACGATTACGGTTCTGAAACGCAATAAAAATATGCCGTGGTGCAGAAACACCTTGTTGTGATGCTATATGCCATGTAAACTGACCGTTAACGTTAGTTTGCATACTGTCTGTGCTTGTTGTTAACCATGATAACAAGGATTTACCACCTGCATCCATGAAAGAAATTAATCGCTGTTCTTCTGCGATCGTTGGAGTCATTACCGGCATCCACAATGAAAGTTTTGATAATATTACTTTACCAGCATCACCAGCGGGTCTCCACAGAGCATCATTATCATCGTTCTTTCTTACAAGAACAACCGTGTGTCTAGCTCCAAAAATAACCTTTTTAACATTCCTGCAAAATCCAAAAATATGCGATAGTGGAATTGTACATGAGAAACCTCTATCGCCTCCTAGCAACATATTTCTACGTGTTGCAAATCCCAAGTTGAAATTTTCGCCAGAACCATGAACTACCGGCCACACGTCAGCATCAGCGGCATTGGCAAAATTTCTTGGTCGTCTTATTTCATACGGATCACTTTCAGGGTTATCGGAGTTATCTTTCACAAACATCATTGTGGGACCTGCTGATCTTGTATAATCATCAGAATATCTCGCCAGACCAATTATTGTTGTAGCAACGTCGACATCATTCTGAATTGATTCAATATTTTTTCCATCAATCATGTATGTGGCGCCACTAAATAATGCTATGATCCCGTTGTTGACAAAACCAATTTTTACTGGATCTAAGTAATTAGTATCATCCGTTTTTATAATTGTACCTTCTACCTCAAGAAAGGCATCAGCGGGTAAAAAGTATCTACTTGTGTCATGAACTTGTAGTTCAATTCTTCCACGTTGATCTGGTTGTTTTGCGTCATAGGAATAAAATTGATAATCACGTACAGATTCATCCTTAAGGACGGGTGCTTCCATGTCAAATGCTGTGTCGGATACGCGCTTGAACATTTTATTATAATTATTTTTCGTCTAACACCTTGATCACCGCCTTCGGGAAATTCCACCTCGGGAAGTTCCACTTCCTGATATCAAACTTGAGATATTATTTCCAGATTCACCGAGTCCTTGATCTGCTAACGCCGCTAGTTTTTGATTTGCAGCCTGATTTATTATTTTACTTACGTCTGCGGGCATCACCTCAGTACTTGCCAGTTTCACCGGTGGTTGTTGTTTTCGTCGCAATAATCGTGCTAGTCTTTCTTTGATCGCCGAGAACGCCTTACCAGCAACATTGACAATTGCACCAGGAGCTTTATCACGAACAATATCAATAGCCTTCATCGATAATTGTTTTGCAACAGGTGCTACTTTTGGAGCTATCCTCGTGAATAATCCTCGAATGACATCACCAAGTCCATCTCCGTAAATAACACTATAGATTGGTAATCGTGAGTTTACCGCTCTAACCTGTGTGGGTTTACGATGATTATCATGCACAATCATCTTATTTTATTTACCATTTATCTAACAACTAGTCATCAACGAGCTCATCAATAAGTTCTCGGTAAACGCCAATATCCATAATGCCACCTTGAAATAGTCGCCGACAAATATCAGCTGCTTCATTGGTTATTTCTGGTGAATTATTTCCAGCACGTTTTCCTCCTATGAGAACTTCTAACCGTGATACGTCATTGATGATATTATCAGGACATAAACCAGATCCTGTTTTAGGTTCATCTTGAGGTGTTTTAAATACTGGTGGTTGCATTACCGGAGTAAGTACTTCAGCGGTGGCCGGGGGTGAGTCACCTTCTCGAAATCCATGTGGTGAACCTGTCGGTGTAAATGTTACAACCGGTGCAGGAATTTTCTTCGGGGATAGTAATTTAATTAGCTCTTTAGTCTTTTTAATTTCCGACTCCAACCTTTGCTGTGGCGAAGAAGATTGTTGTTGTTCTATTTGTTGCAGAGGTGGAGGAAGCTGATACTGGGAGGACTCTCCTTGTTCTAGTTGTTCCCATCTCTCTCTATAAAGTTTTTTTACGTCTTCTTTAAGTCTTTCAAATTCTGAACCTCTAGCTTGTTTTTTGTTGTAATATACGCGATATATCCATTTAATGAAATTATCATCATTTATTTTTTCAAAACGGGGTTTTAAAATACTAGATTTATTAGATATACTATTTAATATTGCTTCAGGTAATATCTCTCTTTCAGTTTTTCTAATTTCCTCAACAACTCCTTCTTTAAATTTTGCAATTAATCCTACGTTTTCTTCTGCTGGTTTGGATTTAGATGCAAGTTCTTTTCTCACATCGGCGACTTCAGTATGAAGTTTTTCAATACCTTCAAGTATTTCCTCATCAACAGGTGGAGGTTGAGCTGCAGCTATGTCAGTTGGAAGGTCTCGTAAAATCTTCTTTGTTTTTTTAGTTCTTCTTGCTATTTTTTCAGCCTTCACCGCAGTTTGTTCTAATACCGGAAAAATACCCTTTTTCCTCTTCTCATCTTCCTCTTTAATATCTCCCCATATAGTTTTTTCAGCAGCCGCTGAAGCTTTCTCAGTAGCTGCAGTGACGGGTTTAAACAGTTTTTTAGTGTCCTCTTCATACTCAACTTGTGCTTCTTGCTGCGCTTGCAGATTTTTTCTAAATGAGTCTCTGACAGGAAGAAATTTTTTAATTGTTTCTAATCGTTCTCGTGCTGTTCTTGCAGTATGAGATTCTGGATGTACCATTTTTATTATAACATAATAATTTAATTAATATCAGCAGAAGAGGAGCAGCAGAGAGGGTACCTACCAACGTTGGTCGTCAAAAAAATAAACAAGAAATAAATAAACACGTAGAGTACTTTTTTTTTCAGCTACTATTTCGAACTGAGGTTTTATTAGCACAATCGGTCATTGCAAAAATAAACATCTCAAGGAAAGTTCATTTGTAAAATCTGGACCTTTCTACGAGATGATTTATCTGTTTGTTTTATTTTGTTTGTCGGAATTCTATGGTCTGTTCACCCTCTCTGCTGCTAATGGCATGCAAGCGAAGAATCAGTGTGAGAATTCTTAATGAATGATGCAATGGCAGCCAAGAAAAGAATCAATGGGAGAACTTCTAATAAATGATGTAATGGCATGCAAACGAAGAATAAGTGTTAGAACTCCTAATAACTCATGTAATGGCAGCCAAGTGAAGAATCCGTGTGAGAACTTCTAATAAACGATGCAATGGCAGCCAAGCAAAGAATCAATGTTAGAACTCCTCATAAACGATGCAATGGCAGCCAAGCAAAGAATCAATCTGACAACTCCTAATAAATGATATAATGGCAGTCAAGCGAAGAATCAATGTGAGAACCCTTTCAGTCGTTTATATCTCTCTGGAGAGAGATCGCTGGATCTTGTTACTACTTCAATGAAGGCTTCGTCTAGAGTTTAGTTGTTGCTGATGAATGATGGCATGATTATAAATAAATAAAAAAAAAAATATATATATATATATATATATATATATATATATATATATATATATATATATATATATATATATATATATATATATATATATATATATATATATATATATATATATATATATATATATATATATATGGTATGTACGCTGTATCAATGATATACCACGAGTTGTACACATTTTTCGTTAACAGGAAACGAGGCTTGCCCGAGTTTCCTTTTAATGAAAAATGTATACAACGAGTGGTATATCTTTGATACAGGTACATACTATACATATATTTTATTTATACCACATCAAAGTTTTCATTTTATAAGGGAGATAAAACTGACGGCCACAAACAGTGTACTTTAGGGGAGTGAACTCTTCACAACCCCTCTCATATATGTACGTTCAAAAAAGAAGTTCTGTAGTGATTCATAATTTTCTGTACACTTCACTCATATTAATTCCTATATGATTCTTTAGCAATATTAAATTAAATAAAAACACAAGGCTGATGGTTAACGTTCAAAATATTTTGAATAATGTGCATGTAAACATTGAACTTGCAGCGTTCGTTGTCATGAACAGTAGTAACAGGGCGGCCATTTGCATCTGTAGCAACAGTACGATTCGAGCCAGAAACATCAAAATAATGAAGGAACAATAGGCAATTAAACAATTTAACCTTAACCACATTTCATTGATATCGTTTATGTCCACATTTCGCTATTCCTACTGACTCTCAGGGTCACTTTCAATAATTATCATACGTTTGCGCTGTGTGGGCCCTGTTTGAGAATTCGCCTGTTGAAAGAAGTTGACACAGTTAGGGATCTCCTTCATGTTTTCCATTAGGTTCATGACAAACATATTTTGTGCGGTGAGGTTTGATCCGTAGAATGGGTTGCTGATAATCTGATTCAGCTGAATATTACACCTTTGGGAACTTGATATACTACAGTCTGTTGCTGTGCAGTTGGAATTTTCTTTGTTGTGGTGGTGGGGGTAGACAGCATCATTACTTTGGTGGCCGGTGCTGCTCAGGTAATTTTAGTACGTCTGATTGTTGTTTTCACTAATGTTTGAGTAGCTGTTTATAGACTGTACGTTTTTGTGGCCTGAAATTTGCATGATATCAGAATGTTTTTGTCTCCTTAACTTTTGAATTAAGTACTTTAGGCTACGTGTGTTTGTTAATTTCTTTCTTTCTGTAATATTTGCCTTTTCTTTCATTTTTTTTATTATTTTAAGGTGGCAATCAATGGAGCTGATGATGCTTCTTAAGCTGTTCGGTTCAAACTTAGAACCATCGTTTCTCCTAACAGTGAGTAAAAACCAGCCAGGTGCTGATATCTTGTGTAAATTTCTGAATTCATTTTTTGACTGCAAGAATTCTGTTACTAGCCTTACATCATAAAGTGTCTTTTTTAAAGTGTTTGCATTCTGCTTACTTTCTATAAATTTCAGTATATCATCAGGCTCATGGTGTACAAATCTGTCTTCCCTAACACAATGATCATTTTCATTTACAAATGTCTCAGCCATGTCTTTTTCAAACTCTCCAATTAACTAACAGTTTGGTAGATTAAATGTTGCTTCATCTTGCTCCATATCTGATGTCATTGTTTTCTTTTTTCCACAGAGTTGCAGTGTTTGATTTTTCCAGAGGGAGACTCTGTAAAATGCAGTGTTGACAGAGATGACAGCAGATGACACAGGGTTGAGATCAATACTATTTATTTCCTGGATTGAGTATGGTTGTTTGTCTTTGTAGTTGTATAAAAATGTTAGTTTCTATATAAAATATTTTACAAGAAAATCATTTTCTTCTTATTGTTTCCTTTTTAAATGTAATATTACAAGAAATTCATATCCATATTTAGAGAGTATAATAGCTATATTAACATGTTCATTATGCGTATTCATACGCCATGGGCAAATCACAATTAGTACATATATATATATATATATATATATATATATATATATATATATATATATATATATATATTCATAGATAATTAGTTTGATTACATGCACTGTAATGTAACATTTTATGTTGGACTTGACCTTTTCGAAAACTGAGTTAATTCCTGCTTGATCCAAGTTGACTTTTTCTATTTTTATGATAGTAAACAATTAATACATTGCTACATTATTCTCTGTCTGTATGGGTTTAAAATCAGTATTATTAATAACAGAACAAGAAAATATGTTAATTTTGGTCTAGGTTTTGGATTTTCTTAAGAGAATTATATAGCTTAATTGTTTTTATTTTGGAAACATCAGGATCATTATATAAGGTTATTTTCCATTAGGTAATATTTTTTGTTTAGAAAAGACTAACTGTGACCTGGTGTAAAGTAGAGAACTATATATATTGTAACTGAGAGGATTTTATCATTCGTGCTTTAACGTCTAGCGCTTTCAAGCTGTATATTATATGTTGTGACCAGTAGTTTTGGGCTGGAATCTATTTTGTCCAAATTATTGAATACAAGTGATTATTTTCTCTGGAAATACAAAAGTGCTCTGATAAAATTCTTGGATAGAGACATTCATTGGAATGTATAGTGTATTCACACCTAGAATCATATTACCATAATTCAACAAAATAAGTTCTGGCACATCAGCACTCTACAAGCTACAACATACACATCATCGCCTTCAGTTTTTGGATTTATTTTGGAATTTTACTGAATTTGGTTCAGTACTTTACATTAATAGGACTTGTGTCTGTAATTCTTGGATTATTTTGGGATTTAATTCGCAATACAGTAAACTCTTTTTTTCTTTTCATTTTCGCTTTGTATTCTAGGGAAATAAATTTTATATATATATATATATATATATATATATATATATATATATATATATATATATATATATATATATATATATATATATATATATATATATATATATATATATATAAATGGGATTTTCAAGGATTAAAAGAATAAAAATTCTACCTCCAGGGGATGAATTGTAAGTCATGTTCAGTAGAATTAATCTTTGTTAAGATAATGATCCACAGATGGCACGTGTTATGTCCAGTAAAAGAAAAGAAGAAAAATAAAACCAACTGTATTCTGTAAATAAACAGCAATTTGAGTGTGATATTTCAAGGAATTACATTAAAATTGTATATGATTTTAATATTGTCGAAAGATTTTGCCTTGACAGAAAAATGTATATTTCTAAAGTTTAAAGAATATACCTAATTAACATGTACAACTCCATGTGCGATACCTCAAAAGTCCATTAAACTGAATACACGTGACTACTTTCAAAGTTAAAACAAGAATCCTAATGTTTGCAGTATGCAAAAACAGTTCGTCTCACTTATCTCATGTACATTTGTCTCCAATTTACTGCTTCTTATTATATTAATATAGACTTATCTTCGTGGCTGGTGGATGTGTTTCCTTATAATAATTCCAAAAGCTATTAGTCATTTATGACAAAATTAAAATATAAGTACGAGTTATGTTAGAAAAAAAACACAATGTTTAATGGGAGATAACTCTTCCTATTTTTATATTTCTAGTTATCTATCATACGACAGGATATGCACTGAAAATGTTGTTGTAAGCTATATCCTTCTTACAGAGCCATTGATCTGCAGCGACGAGCCGATTTAATGCTTTAGGATCTACATGGGATTTATTTTCACCCTATAAAAGTATACTCGTTATGAATTATATCAACGAAGAATGTACTAAATATAACTTTGTTTCCGAGTGAATTTATTCGTGCATGTTATGGACAGAAGAAGCTATGAAGTACCTTCTTTCGTAATTAAAATAAAAATTAGCACTAATAAATATAGTGGAAAAATCAAACTGGGAATAATCCATAATTGTGTGAAGCGTTCCGTTTCATTAATATATATTTAGGCCAAGTTAAATAAACGATTATTAACTTTCACTGTAAGGTCTGATGATCCTTATAACAAATTATTTATTGTTGCTAGTACATGGAAATTATTCTGATTCAGAACCAATTTCCTAAGCTGTACAACTTAACTGTATGCAAATTGACATTGTGCCTTTTACGTGTCTTACGTGCCTCTGGAATTGCGAAGGATCTATCAATACGTGTTAATAGTCCTTAATAATAATAGTAAGAACCTGTTTTCTTGCTTGGGGTTATTTCCTATTGGATGGGTCGGTCAGGTGCATTCTTAGACGAATTAAATTATTTCTCATATGATAGGTCGTTCAGGTGGGTCATTTTTCGAATCAGTTTATTGCAGAATGTCAAGTATCGAATAGGAAAAGAATATTTAAGTACATAGGTATGTTTAAAGTGGGTAGAGTCTGATAATCAAGGTCATTCCAGTTTTATATGTTATTGTTTTAACACAAGTGAGCAGATGTTTTTAATGTTCTGTTTAGATATAATTTGAGAGTAATCATTTGGTTGTTAATTTATTGGAATTACAGTGTGCTCATTTACTCTGGACTAAATATGTTTTCAGTATATATATGTTCTTAGTATTTTGTTTCAGTTTAATAGGCTACTGTAAGTTACGCCTAGATGTTTGTGGAACACAACAAAAGATATGATGTCTTTTTTTAATTTACTTCAGGGAAACCGATTCTGGATAATTCGAGAATAACATTGACTCAGTTCTGGCTGGATTAAAGTCAACTAACCACTCCCTTCACCACTCGTCTGTATTCATTATATATTCTGCAAATCTGTATTTATTACATATTCTGTAAATCTATATTTATTACATATTCTGTAAATCTATATTCATTATATATTCTGCAAATCTGTATTTATTACATATTCTGTAAATCTCTATTCATTACATATTCTGCAAATCTGTATTCATTACATATTCTATAAATCTGCATTCATTACGTATTCTGTAAATCTGTATTCATTACATATTCAATCTCGTATGCATCATTAGATGAATACGTCAGAAAGTGTATATAGTGATGTTTGAAAATAATTCTTCTCATTATTTTATACACACAACTTAATACTGAAATCGGCCTGCAATATGAAGGATCAGTAGCAAATCCAGTTTTTAACTATTGTCATTACTTTCGTGGTTTGACATGACTATGCTAGCATTTTGTAAGCAAGAGGAAAGGACAAAATGACATAGAGTGTTTCAACTATGGATGCTATAGTTCCTTTAGGCATTTGATGACTTTGTTATCGACACCACATGCTTTGTGGGTGGATAATATGTTAATTACATCATAAAGGTCTTGTTCTGTTACTAAGGTATGCGTTAATTTATTATTTGTTTTCAAGCGAATTGCCAGAAGATTGACGATGTTGTCATCCACTTTCATTGTACCAGGCAAACCAAATTAAGACAATCTTTTTTTTCGACATTGGATAACGGTACATGGAGCGATTTACTCGCATTAATGCTCCTTAATGGAGCTATTGAAGTGAAAACGTTTCTTGAACAAAGTGACATACAACTTGCCAATAATCTTTAGAGTTTACACCAATAGAATAAAGTAACGTTATTTTGTACTGTGCATTTTTTCCGGTTATTGGCTTTTTCACGCAGTTTTTATATAGTCCACATTGATTTAGATAAGTACTGTTCAACGCTATTTTTCATGCTGTCTCGCTCCTTCTAGTTCTTAAAATTGTGTATTAATACCAACATTCTGTCCCTCATTCGAACGGTTATATTGCGAGATGCTATACAGGTTATTAGCAAATTGAATGATGGACGAAGCTAAATGCTGCAACTGCATCTATTACATCACCACAAGCCCCAAGTTTAGCTGTGCAGACTATACCTAGTATAAGGTTATTAAATGTTTAAAACTTCGCTTTATTATAAAGCCATTCGTCTCTCTTGTGGCTGGTGGTATATACATAAAACAGTGGAGTAAAAAGTAGGCGGCATTGTGTTCACTTACATTTTCATCAACAGAGATAATTCCAGAATGAAGGACATCTATAGTTGCTTATAAAATAGTAGTATCTATCAGCGTTGCAGAAGCATCTGTTGCGTTTGTCCGCTAAGTTATAACATCTTGTATGGACTTAAGAATAATCACCTCTCTGAGACTCCTGAATTGATCAAAGAGTATTTCCTCGTTTACGTCACCCATAATTATAATATTATCACAGAGAGTGACGCCTCGCTTAATATTCAAACAGTAGGAGAAGTTTGAAAGCTTGAATGAGGGATGGCAGATAACAAGTAATATGTATTTCTTACCTTTTACATATATTCTTACCCCTATCCCTTTCAAGGTTAAGTACCCATAAATCGACACATGGTTTTGAGCATCAAGTTTACTGCAATATGGAGCATTACACTTCCCAACGATTTCTTTTTTCCCACATGGTTTAGAATAACCGTCCAACTTTCGCTCATCATCGGTAATAGCAGTGTCAAGATGACTATCTGTAAGGGCAATAATGTCAAATCATCAAAATGTATAGTGACGAATCTATGGCGAACAGGTATGATATGTAAATATACAAAATATAACGTAGTATCAGTTGTCGACGTATTTGAAATATTGTAGTTGTAGGAATCACCTGAATCTGAATATAATGTAGATATTTGGCCTGGATTCAGCTGAGTAAACCCTGATAATGTAAGAACTAGAAACATCCATAATATACAAATAAACAAATTTATGTACTTAGATTTGCAAACATTATGAACCTCAATATTGCGACATATGCAAAATTCGAGGAGAAGCCAACGGAATTTTATCGTAATAGCGTATTTGCTCAATGTAATAAGGAGATTATTAAGTCCAATACCATTACAATTCAACCTTTTCTTACTTTTGTACAATTCTAGCGTGGAAAGGTCCTATTGTTATGTAGATTAAATTGAATTGTTTGTTAGTGTTTGTATTTCTTTTATTTTATTACTTGCTATTGTAATGTAACAGTGTATGTTGGACTTGACCATGTCCAAAATTTAGTTCATTTCTGCTTGATCAAAATTATTATTATTTTTTGTATTTTATTCTGTACAAAAAACTAATACAAAGCTAAATTATTATCTCTGTGTATGAATTAATATAATGTTCTTTATTATAGAAAAAATAAATATGTTCACCTGGCTCTAGGTTTTGGAATTGTAATCGAGGTTTTGGTTTTTATTTTTTTTCAACATTAGGATCATTCATTCTAGAAGGCTATTTTCCATTAGGTAATTTTTTTTTTAGAAAATGTTAATTGTGACCTGAGTTCAATTATAGAATTATATAATCTTGTAGCTGAGGGTATTATTTATTTCATGTTTTAAGTCCTAGCACAATCATGTTGTTTTATATGTTGCGACCGTTAATTTGGGTCTGGATTGTATTTCGTCAAATTATTCAAATGCTTATTGTCTCTTGAAATACAAAATTGCTGTGATAAAATTGTTGGATAGAGACATTTATTGAAATTATTACTGAATTCAAACCTGGAATAATATTACTATGAGTAACCAAAATACCGTTGACACATCAACACTTTATAAGCTTCCACAGACACATCATCTCCTTAAGTTTTTGGATTTTTTCAGTATTTATATTGAGTTTTATTCAGGATTTTAAATTATTAGGACTTGTGTTTGCAATTGTTGGATTATTTGGGGATTTAATTCGCAATACCGTAAGTATTTTTCTTCTCATTTTTACTTTGTATTCTAGGTAAATAAATTATTTGTTGAATTTTACAGAGATTGTTGTCTTTCACTATTTTATGTTACTTTTTTTAAGAGCATATACTCGTAACACTATGTTTATCCTATATAACGAATTAGAACAAACACAAAATCAAATCCCTGGTTTATACGCTGCTTGTGCAGTAATTTGATAGGTGGTACTAAGAACTCTTGAAAATAATGTTAGTCATTCATTATTCCCTTAGCTGACACAGGTATTGGTCTGCGTTTTGATAAGTTCACTTTTTCTTTTTTATTGATCAGTCAATAGGTATTAATCACAGTGATCCACTTTTTATTATTCGTTTCTCAATTATATTCAGGGTAACAAACGAGAATCAATCACTGATGAATAGTAACACTATTCTGAAATCTCCTCTTGTTTCAGAGTCTATTAGTAAATGGGAAGCCACACAGCTCCATATATTCTTTAATTTTGGTGTGTACAAATTGGGGTCACTATGATAAACGTTAGACCACATAAGGTACCCGCTGATAATGAGTGGTCGGTACGCTATTGTATTGTCATTCCTTAGACATATATTATTAGTCTAGCATATGAAAAAACTTTGGCTGGTCCTTTAGGAGTCAGTATAAATTAACACAAGATCTTGAAATGTTTTTACTGGTCAAACATTAAAAGTGATGTTTGAAAATGCTGTAGATCTTTTAATACTTGTCAAATGGTAGGACACCCAAAACAGACATTATTGTAGGCTCATCTTAAACCTATTCCTGCAATTGACCAACCATTTAGCATGATAATGGCACACTATGTCGGTCTGGTACTTAAGACCCAGTCATGTAATCAATACTTGTTTATGACAACGTGTGCGTCCACAAGCTTTTCCCCGGTAATTGTTTTAAAGAATATTAAAACAGAAACCAGATTAAAATCTTTGATCAATTACTAGTACACTTTTGGCCTTCCCAAGCCTGTCTAACCTTATCAAATGTCAAATGTTAGCAAAATACCGTTTAGGACCATTTCATAAGACCTAGTCCGGCAATCAATACTTGTTAACATTAATGTGTATGTGCACATGATTTCCAGAGTAAATTCTTTTAAGGAATATTAACACTAATACATATAGCAAACTCTTCAATTAAGTTCTTTATTTTTACACATTCAATGTCAACTTATTTCTCTGGAATTTTCCAGTAAACTATGCACAAATTAGTTATCAAAACGGTCTCAATCTTCTGCATACCCCCCTTAAAGTCAAGGCACTTTAGAATGATTTCATCAAACTTTGAAGACTATGATATTTTTGTATGATTATGAGGCTGGAAATGATTGGATGGAGTTGTTCATTTGTTGTTATTTACTCCTAAGGAATCAGTTCAGGAATTCTAGTTTTAGTCCTTTGAACTAGCTCTAGGATACAGACAAATACAATCCACCATGACATTGAATTTGTCGATTCGTCACCTGCGAACATCATTCTTACAGGATGAATCCTCTCAAACGGAAATGGTTGAAAAAAGCAATATTAGCTGGAGAGCGACTTCGAAGAACCGTTTTAAAGTAACTAGAATCCCCATGTATTCTTGTGCCGAAAGCAACGAATACTTTCCGTAGGTAAACGGACTAATGAAACGTTAACAGTGTCACTACAACAGAGTCATTTCCACCACCAAGAATATGAGATTGTACTGAACAAAATTGGAAATGCAAAATATGACACAAAGTTTGACCTTTTGAAAGGATTCTGACTATTTCCACTCACAGAATGAAAGGAAATAACGGCATTTGCAACTCCAGAGGGATTTGCCAAAGTCAAATGATGCCGTTTGGGATGAAAGGTTCTCCTTCAAGTTTCCATTGTTTAATGAATATGATAATATCTGGTAGAGATAATTGTGATGAATACATCGATGATGTCATCTACAATTATTGAGGGCCTGAGTGATGTACATTTGACAATTCATTTAGGTAATTAGAAATTAAGAATGTTCTAGAAGCAACTGCTTTACTAATGTGATGGGAAAATGACAATCAATCTGGTTATGTTGTTGTGTCTTAATTTGTTTGTATAAAGACTGTTTGCCTTAAAATCACCCATTCCTACTCTAATATCTGACTGGTCGTATCCGTCTTTTGACTGTTCATTATAATTATAAGTTGAGTTTTTCTTTTAGATTATTCACTGGAATTATAAAATGCTCTTCACTACTTTGCAACTATAGTGAATCCATTCAATCACATTCTGAATTATGGCATTGTGATACATCGGGACTGCTGTTACATTAGCACATTCGCCTCATAGGTAGCCAATCACTCCATGTTAAATTTCCCCATTTTAAATTCCCCTTATCGAAAGAGTTGCCCACGACCTTTTTGACTGGGATTTCCATCATGCCTATATTGGCCCGATCTCTTGTCGCTATGTTCCATTCCAGTTTCAATCCATGTTAAATTCACCATGTTAAATTCCCCTTGAGGCTATAGTGTCCAACGATCTTTATGACTGGGATTTGCATTGAGGCTAAAGTGACCCAAAAATCTGCTACTTATAAATCATGAATATAAAATAGCAGATGCAATGTTTATCCACTATTATAATACGAAATCATTGTTTATCAAATTTTACTGATATTGTTTTATGTTATGTATTTTTTGTTTCAAACATAAGGTGTAATGAAACTTTAGTAATACATATAGCTTGCAAATAATTCAGGGTTACGTATATTTTGTCATGATTATCGCTTACTGCTGATTTAATTACCACGTGCGATATACTTTCAGACAGGGGTATATTTTATTAAACCCATGATGTTTTAAACAAACCACAGTAACTTTTAAATAAATTACACATTTCCTGAAAATTAAAGTAGATCTAAAAGTAATATAATTGTGTAGTTGACTTGAGTTAGGTCGGCTTTAGTAAGGAGGTAAATATGAATATTTTTACAGTGTAACAGGTTTAAAAATTGTTTGGAAATGAAAGGCAATACATTAAAACAATAGGAAATAACACTGCACAATGATAATTAAATATAACAAATGAATGTTCAAAATGATAAACACCATACAACTCTATGATATTCAAATGTTATGCTATCTTATCCAAGCTGTCAATTAGATACACAATTTCAAACAGTTTTGATCTGTTCAATAAATGTTGGTCTATGCTATTTAGAAGATGTAAGGATTAATTTCATTCTATAATATAAAACTTGACAAGAATTGCTTTCTTCTCATCTCGATACCTGATTGTCAGTTAACCTGTACGATAACCTTTCAAGGTATTTCCCACACCTAAGATAACGGACGTAATGCAGCAGGATGGGATGATTCAAATATCGGAATGCAGTTCAAAAGCTTCCTAAACGAGAAATACAAAATGTCAAAGTTCGTAATGAAAATGACGCGTAGATAAATGTGGAGTCGAAAACAATATCTTTATTTTGTATCTGTCTCAGTTAATTTTATGGATTAAAGTGGACTTTATTTTTGACCTTTCACATGTGTATCATTGCGCATGCTACACACAGTAAACAAGTAGGACGCTGTGTACTGTCAGAAGACACGTAAAAATCTTGTATTTGACGCTATAATCGCGCCATAAGTTAGACTAGTATTTATCCGACGTCAATATATATAAAGGACGTTGTCAAGCTTTCTCTTAAAGTCTTACAAATAATTCTTTTGATTCTACATCTTACCGATCGACTTATTAATTTGATAAAAAAGAAATTTCAAAGCGATAGGAAGATAAGTGTGTCGTGCACGATTCGTATAATTTCAACTCTTTGTATATTGTGTGCTATGGACAAGGATGGTTAAAAAAGAACCTTCCTGAAGCTTATCATACATCGTGGAAAAAAGATATTTGACGGAGATTTATATTAGTTAACAATGAGACGACAAGGTACATTGAATTTCCTCTGTAATCAGTGAATGTAAGTATATTCAAATATATTATTAGGTTTCCTACATATCATTAAGTATGATGTCAGGTGAAAATCAACAATATGTCAAATTGTTTAGATAATTTTTTAATGGTAGCAAACGAATACAAATGATAGCATATCCATTCTGTTTGATTTTAATTTTTGCCGCTTTTTTTGCATGAGAGGTCCAGTAGTCCAATATTGTTGTATATGCCAAGAATATTGCAGGTAGAAACATGAAGACCAACGAAAATATTACATGCATGTTTCCAGTAGATTATCAAACATTGCTTATCATCGTAAGTCTTCCTGAGAATTGTTGTGTTTGTTTCATGCAGTGAGCATTTTATCAAATGGTCCGTGTGAGAATATTGGTCAATCGAGCTACGTTATTTCTGATAGTCAACCTTGTGTTATCATAAACATGTATGTGACTTTCTTCAAACAAGCCTAAATACTCGTTATTGATCGCTACGTAATCTATGACCAAGGTCTCCGATGTACTTAGAATGGTTGTTTGCATCGAACATTCCTAGGGTGGGAAGAGGAACCTAACAGGTAGGATAACGCTTTCGTCCATTACTTTTTTAAAAGGGTAAAATCCGCAATGTTTAACAAGTATAGAATGAGCTTAAAGAACATATAAACGTTACTTGTTACTCTATATATTCAGACCAATTTACAGTTGAAACATATCATTCCAGTAAAATTTGCATTTTTGAAAAGAAATGCATATATTTTCAAAGGTTTAAGGTCTCGAATAATGCATGAGTTCTCCTACTATTTCGCATTCTAAGACGTCTACGCAATTTATTACACATTAACTCAGTTTATTTCGGCGTGTAGGATGCATTTATAAGTTTGATAATTATTGTTATGTTATGTTTTGCAAATCTTGTTGGCTTCGCTTCTTTTTGTTATTTAGTTTGTGACCGTAGAATCGTAACACCAACTATATCAGAACAAATTATTCAAATTTATCAGATTTATAACCAGTCTGTCCCAGAATTCATTTGGATAAAACACAATGCAGTTTATGAGAAATTATTATAATTACACATCACTCTATTTATTGTAGCGCGGACACTACATTTGTAAATTATGTTTCCTAACTTAATCCTCAGTTTCTCATTTGATTACGAACATTTTGTGACAAAACACTGATTAATTACAAATTGTAAAGGTCTGGCCATGAACAAAATCTTTGTATCACTAATTGGAACCATACACTTTAAATGATATTCAACATTATGATCACAAATTGTGTGCCGTAGTACAAAATAAATATTCAAGACATCAAATAAGCAATAAAACGAAAAGAAAGCAGGATTGAAGCCACGAAGTAAGCGCTATGTTCTTTGGGCAATTATCTTCATTATAGGGAAATATACAATAATTGAACAGATTTGGAAAGGCCAACCAGCGTAAGATCTTTATCAAACCTTTTACAATAGGTTTTTTTCCATAGTTCTCAAAGGAATTAATATGGTCAACAAATGCGTGTTTGTCCATCAAGTCTTTGAGGACCACTTTAGTCATCTAGTGTTGTATCGGGGACAAATGGTATGTGAGTGCGTAAGTGGCCGATGAACCCAATGTGCGCCCTGAATGTTCTGTGGCATTGTGGACATGAGATGGCAGCAACGCTGATCGTGGAGTTACTGGCTCGGAATTTCCTGGCCTGCCTCCGTTGTTCTGCCGCAGTTGTCACATGTTGGCCTCACAAGCTGAAGCACCTTTAGTGCTAGAAAAGCGCCACACAATTCTGTCCTGGGCAGTTAGCTCCTACGTATCATAGCTAATGCCAAAGTTCTTCAATGCCTCCTCAGGGTGTCCTTGTATCGATTTATCTGGCCTCCTTTGTGGCGTTTTCCTTGTACAAGTTCGCCAAAAAAATAGTTTTTTTGGAAGTCGGTGGTCTGGCGTGCGAGCTAAATGGCCTGCCCATCACAACTGTGATTGCATCAAGATGGTGTAGATACTGGGAAGGCTTGCTTGGGGAAGGATCTCAGTATCCGGGATCCCGTGTTGCCACTAGATGTTCAGGAGTCTTCTAAGGCAGGAAGTGTCGAAGTGGTTCAAATTATTTACATGGCGCTGGTGCATTGTCCAGGTTTCGCAGGTGTATAATAACACTGGGAGTACTATCGCTCTGTACACCTTCAACGTTGCCTGAAGACTAAATTTTTATCCAAACAAAGTTTTTCAGTCACTTTTGGATTATTCACGAAATTCTCTCTAGATTGGTTCCTGGCTAGTAATAAACGTGTACACTATAGATATCGAATGCATTTCTCCAATAGTCACGACTTGTTAAACTAAGTCTGATGCCGTACAGAGATAATGGAGAGGAACATTAACAAGTCTTACTCAACTCGCTGAATAATAACATTTTAACGAGAAAGAGCAAAAATACCTCATAATAAAAGACTTTGAAACGTTTATGGGTTCCTTAATACCATTGTGCGGTTTGGCATGCCAGAATTACAATAAGAGTAGTATGATAATAGCGGATTTGCTTTTTTCCTGATACACGTCACATCCTCCATCTCCCATGAAGTTTGCTCATTGCAGTAAGGAAGCCACATCTTTTGTGCAACCGTTGATTATTAGCGTAATTAACATGAATATTCCACTAAGATGAAGTGACCAAACCAACAGACCTATAAACAGCTAGGGTCATACAGGATAGACCGGCAAAACCATCTAGGACAAATTGTGTGTTGGCATTTTTTATCTCCACTTATATTTTATGTAAACCCGCAACCGCAAGGTTTCATGTATATGCACGGAGTTGTCTGTGACCTTCCATATCCTCCAACAGTGTCTCTACTTCGGTCTCGCTAATTGCTTTATCCTCTATAGCCACCGAATACAGCTTAATGATTGAGTTGAGACTACTTTGTTCGGTTTTAGGCGGATCTGAATAAACACGAATGTGGTCTTATCAAAATTAATTTGCTACCACCACCAGAGACACCGGTTACTATCGATATAGCTCCGGAAATAACTATGATTGGCTACCTATGAGGCGTTTACTGTCTTACAAATACCAACTGTTGTTTTTGCGGCAAGACCACAAATAACATTCACATTAAACAAGCGCGTTTGTATTTCACGACCAATGCAGTTCTGCAGATGAGTTCATCTTTAATGTGTTGTTTCACTTCGATTATTTTTTTCATTTTGCGGGTTCATGATAGATTTTGTATTAATTTTTCTATTAATCATGCGAATCCGTTGTACAAATTTTCCACATGCTGACGTTGATCAAGGGCAACACGTATGCGCACTTCTAACCATTTATTCATTTTTTTGCACAACTATTTCAGAGTGATAACAAATATCTGCTTGGGAAATATTTATATTTCCGACGAGTGTGTGGTCCGGTGGTCTAGCACTCCATTCAGTAAAAGCGATCTCGAATGTATGACAAAATGATGTCTGAAACGATTGTTCTATCGTTGGCCAAACATTGTTACCCGAACAAGTTGAATAACGGTCGAGATCTTTTTTGTATCAGTTGAGTCCAGGTTGATGTAACATATCTGTTGGGAACCATATCTGGGGTGGATTCAGCGAAGAATCCTACTTCCTCGTTGTAGACACAATCATGAGTGATTTTGCACCAGCTGGGTCAGATGATGGCCGGCTTTTTTCACGTGGTCCTGCGATGATTCGATGGTGACCTCGAGAAGGTAATGGTTATTTCTCGCTTATTAGTAATATCAAACCATGTTTAAGAGAATGGAAAAGAAACCGGACATTTTATAACTTTGATAAGCTAATGATTTCCTTGTTCCTTTGGTTAATAATTCTTATAGTTTGCTCTATGAACATGCTATGCCAGGCGCCGCAACTTGTTCATTCATATTGCTTTGCTGTAACATGAGTATCATCAACTTACTTTGTCTTAAACACAACCATGACGTTATTCGGGGTTTACGATTCATCCGCTTTCACCAATAATTCTAACTTATTTAGGACAGTGAGTTTTTAACGTGAGAACAAAATCTAAATGTCAGCATTAGACGTTTAAAGTATTACATTCTCATCTTCAAAAATCACAAGTTTACCAGGGTCAACACCAACAGCAACACAACTTGTAAACTTAGTCAAATCCGCTTTGATGGTAAACCTGCTCAGATGTGTATCAGTACCACATCGTCGGGCCGAGTAACGTAAGTAAATATTAATTGACACGTTGGATAATATTGCGCATACTTCATTATGAAATCAATAAATGCCTGTTCGGTTGGGCATGAGGAAATTTTGCTTCCCGCCAGTGCATGAAACGCTTCAACAACAAGATGACCGCGTATTGGTTAATTCAACCGAGTTTGTAGCGGCATGGTTGAATAATACAGTGGCTGCCATCCGCCACGGGCGCTAGCTCCCCTGGCTAAATAATCGTCAACTTCAACTGGTGGTTGAAGTCCTTACGAATCAAAATGCAAACGATGCTAGGTGTCACTACATATGCAACCCAATGAGTGTCATGTCCTGTTGTTTAATCCAGGTTGTTAATATTGCTTTCACGTGCACGTGGCACCTTCAATATACGTTCATTGTGCATGAGGATAAAGCAAAAAATTTTAACCGATTTTACGATCGCGAGTAAATATAGATTGGTCAATTGATGGGTTAAGTCGTAGCTTTCTGCGTATTCTAGCAAGTAATCGAGTACCTGTTCTCGACGGTATTTGCCGATTCGTTCCTGTTAATTAAAGGCCGTTTCTCTTTTCTGGGCTGTGCGAGTCAACTGCCAATGGATTTGAAAGATCCACTACTGACTTTCTTTCTCAAAGCCATTTCGGATGCTATTACAGCAGCCCCTAACGCGGCCAATTTCGCAATTGCCAGCGCCGCTGCTGATAACAACGCTGGAATGTTTGCAACAATTGGCAATATTTCACCAGTCTTTTGCAATTGCATCACCTATTATTTTGGATACTTTTTAGTATAACCAATGTGGTACTGTGTTTGGCCGCATCAAGCTGTTTTAGTTGTGTTTGAGTCGAAGACGCTGAAACAGTTCAAGTTGATTTTCTTGGAGAAAGTTTCAATTTAACCACAACATTGTTTTATTGCGTTCTTAATTTTTCTAAGGCTGATATTTACTAAGGGCGGCCATTAATTCTGATAGGATAATATTAGCTAAAGACGTAACAATTTAAATTATGAATTTTCCATAGGTGCATGAAGGACCCTCATAACACCATAACATGAGTTGGAGAGGCACCAACACTTGCATGAAAATGCATACCAAAACTATATTGTCTGAACAGCACTTAGTATTTTTAATGAAAAACAATAGATCGGTTAGGAAATTGTACACTATGTCGATGTTTTGATGTCGGTCCATCTTCTATCTCGAATTGTCATGTGCCCGTTGGGTTTGATTTTAAGCACAATTTCATCAGAATGTTCCTAATGACCGTTTATCCGGAAAGAAACGTCAATCACTAATAAATTATCTTATATCGGTTTGCTATGCTCTTCGGTATTATCTCGATTTATCTTTTGAAACCCCACAAAAGCATGTGTTGGTGCGGTACGACCATTGAGTGGTATGTCCTAGAAATGATAACGTTGAAGCGGTTCCGACTGCACAACGATAACAAAAGTGATTTTGGAGTCACTTAATGGATTAGAACAGGCATTGACAAAGTCAATGTTGATAATTGAGCTTTACCAGCACGCCAAATCGCAGGGTTGGCGTTGTTTTAAATGAAATAAAGTGACTGTGTGTTTTTGCTCCAGGGATTACTTTGCCAACATCTCTGCGAAACTCAAAACGGTGACTGACGGATATCGTACACAAAACCTTTAATGAACACAAGAGAGTTGTGATATTTACATGTTTATCTTCATTTGACGAGAATGCTTCACATGGAATAAGCAATATAAAAGTGTCCGGTACTTGCTATTGTAGTTATAGTTGTTTGGGGTCCCTAGCTAGGAATGAATAATACTGAAAATTTATTTTGGAGCGATCCACCAGCACAGGCACCCCGTATCAAATATGGTATCTAATATATCTTTGAACTGACCGATGATGAAACATTAGTTTCCAATTATACATTGATAGATTCGTCTAATACCTTTTTCGATTCGGCAGTAATCCATTCCAAATGTCCAGACTTGAAATCACCTCATCTGATAGTCGTTTATGAGTTTAAATATATTAATTAGTGCAGAAGGGTCTGTTCTTCACTTTAATTTTGAAAACCGGCAATACGTTTGAAACAATATCAAGACTGGTTACGGCTGATTTGATGCAGTGTGAATTATTGATGCCATCTGTACACAATTATGATATGTTCACGTGATCTATAAGCGAAAAGATTTCACCTGTTAGAAACCCTTCTGGATTGCTATAATCTACGTTTTTAAATCACATAAGAACAAAAATAAATCGCATACTGATTTGCTCCATGCAAATGCTTATCAGTGACTTTGAAAACACTTTAAACATCGGAGCTTCGCTATCGGGTTCAGACTTCTTCCTCTTTTATCGGAAAAGCGTTTCCACATACAAATTATGTGTCCTCCATATATCCTGCATATGTAATTTCAATACATCGAATTAGATCTACATGTTTGCACATTCCTGTAGTTTTGTATTACATTTGTCTTTTGAATTGTAAATCTGGAAGTAGGGGCATAACAATTAAAAGCAGAGATACAATCAGGACTGCAAATTTCACCATAGATTATACAAACATCGGATTATGTTAACATAATGATCCTTCTTGTTTTAATGCTTATGTATAACTAGTGCGTTGGATCCACTGCAATGTCCGTTTTTGCAATTTGTCAATTTTAGACAATATTGTTCGATCGGCCATCGATATTGGACAAAGGCACCTTGCACTACTGATCAAAATAGATCAACATCATTTCACATAAAGATTTTACTTCCTAATATTAATAGTTTGCCAACTCAGACGGAGCTAAAGGTTCAACTACTTATCCAGTCTGTGTCGCAGGTCTTTTCAAATAAATTATCTCTAATTGACAAAAGCTTGCATTCGACAAAACGCACGACAATCCTTAATCTAACGCAAGACCTTGAACTGAATAACCGTATTCCTGCTCTGTATATATATATGCAGGGGGATTGGTGAAGGAATACGAGTTTATATGGCTATGGTACTGGCACGTTGCTCTGCTAATTTTCTTTGTTAGGTTTGGGTAAATGATACGTCAAAGAAAATTAAACTATTTAGCAAAAAAATGTATAGCACAGTACAATATGTATGATTGATCCTTACATCTTAGCTCGTACTCTTTATCAGGATTTAAAAAGAATTGAATTCAATTTATATGACTTGTTTTTAACTATACATTATCTTTTTGACTGAAATATTGATTTGCGTAAAAAAAAAAAAAACTGGTCGTATATTGTAGTAGTACCTCTTCGTTTCATTTCATTAAGAAGAAATTCACCATGATTGCTTAGGAAAAGTGATGATTGGCATATTGACAGGAATGTGTATATATATATATATATATATATATATATATATATATATATATATATATATATATATATATACATATCCAATAAACTGACAACGAACAATGCGAAACTAATAAGTCTTTTTCAAAGGCAAATACAAAACGTAGACAAGACAGAAAAATTAAACAGAAAGATAGTTTGAGAAACTTTACATGGCTGTTACTACAAGAATTCAAACTTTGAACTATATTATAGTTCGCCTAGTTTATTTTAGCTTGTTGTTCATATTGGAAAATATTTGTATTGACCTAGAAACTGATAAGCCATAACGAAATACAGAAGGCTATGGATCTTACTTGTCATGAGATAAATGACATTCACGTTTTGAAAAACAGACAATGTCAATTATTTCATCACATGTAAGATCTGTAGCCTTCAGTATGTCGGAGAAACTGAAAAGCTAAACAAAAGGATCAACCTTCATAGGTCTGATTGGATGACAAAGAAGCTGTACAGAAACCCGGTCGCAGAACACTTCTTCTTCCCTGGCCACACTTTCAATGATATAACACTTATTGCAGTTGCTCACAACCCCAATTGGAGTCCCCAAACTAGTAAAGAAAAGGAATCTTACTGGATACGCCGCCTTAGAACAATGAAACCAAGCGATTTAAACCAAGCAGACTAGAAAAAGTCAACCATGCACAAATAAAATTATCTTTTGCAGCCGACACATTTTCTTTTAAATAATTCTCTAAATTTGCTTGATAGCCTATGACTACTATAACAGTGAAATATCCGGGATATAATTTGCGCTTACATAAATTTACATGACATAACAGATGTCGTTATGGCTCATCAATTTCTAGGTCAATACAAATATTTTCCAGTTTGTTTTGTCTATGCTTTGTATCTGCACAGTTTATTACATGAAACTAAGGAATTGTCCTCGACTTTAAAAGGTTACAAAGAAAGACCTCTCTAATGCATTGCAAGTTTGATAATCCTCCTCACGGAGCGGTTAATGTTCCATAACAATTGGAAGGTAATGGTGGTTTATAACACAAAAGCCTCGTGGTATAAAATTCGTTTGAGCAAGGACCAACTGACATGATTGAGTGGAAGGACATTTCGACAGATGTTTGAAGAAAAGGCGAGGAGAACAAAATTCATTGCATGTGAATATTTCTTAGCTGGTAATGAATCTAAAGTAAAGGAAGAAAGCAAACTGCGATTTCAACAGAAACATTTCTCTCAGAAATGGATCCAGTATTACCGGAGGAGCAACAGCGGATTGTATTGCACGGTCGGCTTGTATTTCATGTTCGACGAATCTTGTTGTTTTATCGTGGTACCGACAAAGACTTGCGGTCTTAAACAATACAAGATTGGATGAGATGGGTCATAATTGTATGTTTTGTTGGCTCCTGCGTTTTCATGTGCATAACAGAGATGGAATTGACGATCGTAAGATTTGCGCTAGTAAGAACCACGCATGCAGGAGGCAGTGTTTAACGGCTCCACTCTTGCAATCTCTGTTGGGCTGTTCATATTATGATAACAGTAGCCAAGGTAAAGCACATCGAAACCATCCCGTAGACAAAAGAAGCGCCAGTATTGGTGTTGCATCAGCATCAGAAAGCTATCATTTAGACGGTCTGAAATTTCGCCAATAGCAGCGGCCACGTTGGCTATTCCGGCCCTGGTGGCTTCTAGCATGGCAGCGGCGCTTGCAGAAAGTAGCCTGGCTCTACAAATTGTCGTCGTTTAGGGTCGTAATCCTACTTTTGTAGGCAGATGGGTTCATAAATGCTGTTTTTGTTTTGGTGCAGGCACAACTTCTAGGAATTAATGTAGAGATTTGACGGGTAAAGCCTGTAACAGCTTGCACGTGAGGGATAGGCTTGTACCTGCAACACTTGCGAGGGACATACCAGACATTACCAGATGTTACCAGAGCCCTTTAAACGTGCATTGGCGCTATTACGTTCGCGGAGACATTACGTTGGTGAGAGACTGAAGTATGAACTGAGCCAGCGTCGTGAACCTCGACTCGTTACAAAGACATGGTAGGCGCTAGATCGCTTTCATGTCTAAACATCTCCGTCTGTATAATTTTGAATTATGCCTCCTGGCGTCTCCTCATACCCTCCCACACGAACTAATTTGTAATCAAGCAGATGACATCATATAGACTCCGCTGCCGGGTTAGCTGCTGCACCAATGCTGCGAATGGCCTACTCCACTGTTTAAGCTCCAAACACAAAATAACATCAACAGTCCTATATGCAACCATTATCCATCTTCACAGAAACAACAATGCATCTGCATTATATAAAAAGATGGGTTTATATTACATCATCCAACAGCATCGACGCCGGTACTGTGCCACTTAGCATTTGAAACCTCAATGCTGCAGCTGTAATGTTTGTGCTGAGAAGCTGGTTGCAACCCCGTGGCTGTGGATAACCCGGGACATTTGAATAGTGCATTGGTGTCCAACAAGGCCGTCGCAAGTAATCAACAAAATGTACGCGAATGCTGTTGATGAGATCCCATGACATATGTTCTGAAAGCGTGAACCCACAACATCACGTCTTTCTAGGAGCCTACCGAAGAGAGATGCGCGACAAAAATATGATGTAGATGAAACTATGTATACGCTTTCAAAACCGCTACAGATTCCCAGAGTTGACAAAAACGTTTTTCTTGATTAAACTCTCATTACCAAAACAAACATCCCCTATATCACCAAGGTCTATTCTGGCATTACATATTTACGATAATCATCATTTGTGTGAAAGTTATGTTGAACTATGTATAGGTTTTCATCAAAATCATATATTGATAATGACACCCGAAGTGCAACATGCGCAATTCTGTATCCGTGGATATTTTATAATTATTCTTACTGTTGGCTGTCGTTAATGTTTAGTGCTGAAGAAATGATATCCGACTCTAACTGCTGCTCTTGTAAACATTTCTGGTGTATGTATTCATTTTATGTTATTGTCGCATTTAACGTGGTGGTAACGACGGATTTTGTTTTGACTGAAAATGTTTTAGAGTTCTGATTTTTATTCACTGTCTTCTTTAGACGAAAAAACTGGCGTATTGTCGTTAATAAGGCACGTTTGTCTGTCTCTGAACTAGACTCTGGGAAGGTTTTTTTTCTCGGTAAAATTCTTTTACGGTTAGATGTGAACATGGAGACATGAACGCATGCAACAAGTAAACTTGCCTTCTAGTTGAAACCGTTTTCATGTCGTTTTCTTTTTACTTTGCAGCGTAACCTACTGCTAGAGCGAAATTACCGTTTAGGTGGTGAAAACTCAAATACAGAAAAAAAAAGAAATAGAAGTTACAAGATAGTTTTGATTTCTGCAATAAACTAAACAAAAATCAACTTCATTGGTAATTATATCTTGACAACCAGGTATGTTAACCTCTAATGTTTGATGATAATTGGTCATTCAACAAATGTTTGAGTATTATGATGGGAGATATGATAAACATATATGATAAATATAAAGTATGAACAAGAATAATAATTATGGCAGTTATGTATATTTATTATTTATGAAAATTTTATCCTTAACTGTAAATTGTTCTGATTAACTATGCAAAATTACGCTTACGTGCAGAAGTTCTATTTTAAGATAACAGTGTTAGTTTGCGTAGAATCTATAAATATATGCGCGTTTTACCTCTTACATCTGTATATAAATGCTTGAGCTGGACAATTTTTCATTATTATTTCTTGTTTTCTTCTTGTAACTTAAGTCTTCAGATGTATTTTATGTTGTGTTTAGAAAATATATGAATGGAAACATATGTTACAAAGTGCTCATGTGACTAAAATATCATTCTGGGTGTATTTAGAAAATATATGAATGAAAACATATGTTACAAAGTGCTCATTTGACTAAAATATCATTCTGGGACTTTTGTGATTTATTTTCATAGGAGTATTGGGCAATATCATTTTGATACACCAGGACTGTTGTCAGATCTGAACTTTCTAAGATTTACACTTATTAAGAATATTCGATTCCTTTGGACTTGAATATATATTTTTAGGATTCTTTTAGATTCAGTTTATATTACTGTAAGTTTCTCTTACATTACCTTTTGTTTTATAACTTTAATAATTAAATTATTTGTTAAGTTTTACAAAACATGTTGGTTTTTCTTTTTTTTTTCTGTTACTTAATTTATTACCATAGAGTCATGGCATGACTTTTAAATCTGAAGTATGAATAAGGATTTTAAAAATAAAATATGAATACTGCCTTTAAGTATAAAGTATTGATAATGCATTTTAAAATGAAGTATAGATAATGACTTTAAATATAAAATATGAATAATATATTTAAATATCAAACATGAATAATGCCTTTAAGACTAAAGTATGATTAATGACTTTTAAAAAAAGAATATTCTATTACGTGACAGGAATCTAACCCTTATTATCTTAAAACAACTGTTAAAAATAGCGATCTTATCATGAGTTGGGCAAGGCATTATATTATTGTCAAATCGTTCCACCGTAAATGTGCCCAATCTTGCATAATCACCTGTTTTGTAACAGGTACGTTGTCCGTTTGAAAGTAATATGTGTCTTTTATAATTAGGTTTGACCTAGATACAATGTCACTGGAGACAAACTTGGATAAAGCAAAAGTAAATACTGATGCAAAATGAGACTAGCACATCCGATAACTTCATTTCCAATACGGAAAGCATCGCCTTTCACAAACTATTAAATGGCAGGTACTTAGCTAGACCATTTTTGGTCATCAGCAATTATAGAATGACGAAGGCATTTTTTTTCGTTTGGTAGTGAACAACTAAAATGTGGTTTCGTATATTCAATGTAAACACTGGTCATAAAATCATGGAGTGATTTTTCTCATATCAAAGTCGTTTGCAATACCACGAAATGATTAAAATAATTGGTTAAAAAAGCATTATTTTGTTCTAGTAAAAATTGTATTACGATGGTGCGTATCTGTGTAAATGTAGTTACGTGCATGAATGAAACGTATATTTCTGTAGCGAACTTGATACAGTCTAGAATTGATCTATCGATACTTAGATAGTCTCAAATTACACAGCTGATAAGCTTAATAGTAGTACCCATTGGTCAAGCAGGAGAATGAATGATATATAAAGTGGAATTATTTGTGGACAAAGAACATTATCAGACGGGTTAGATTGTTTTTGCTTAATACCACCTCTATTATGTGTATCAAAATGTTCTGTATCTGTTACAATATTAACCTTTTCACAAATAGATGGTTTAAAAAATTATATTGAGTTGTTTATACGCTGTGATTTGATATTTTTTTATTTATATTTTGAAATGCTAGCGACAAGTTTTGATTCCTTTAAAAATAAGACATTGTTTGTGACGTAGATATTTTTATTTCCCAACTGATTTCTTCAGTTTCATTAATAAGCAGAAGTCTTGCATCAATGCGTGGATAGCTACATTCTTTGTAAGTAGGATGGATACTCGAACTGTTTCATGGAGTGTGAACTAATATAATACTGTATATCTACCATTTTGAATGACCTGCATTATGGTGTAAATGAACAGGGTAAATTGTAAAAAGTGCAATTAATAGAGAAATGCATGTTTGTGATTTTATGACATATACCAATTAGTGTAATTGCTCTATTTATTAGTAACGATATTTTATCCATACTGTAATTGCAATTGTTTTCAAAAGGTTTCATTATACTAGCTGCTTATCGAATTAGAATACTAACACAAATGCATCTTTCTTATTTCTTTTACTCTCTGCATAATTATGCCGCAGGCAAACACATTTTTCCCTCGACATTTAGATACAATTTGCATAATTTCCTTCGCTAACACGATTTGACATGACGGACGCATTCGCGAAATCGCCTGATTCCTCTTGTCCTTCATAATGCAATGGCTAATGGAACATGACGAGAAGGATATACAGGACTTTTTCAGCTGTTTTATTTGTAATTCGTATATATTTATATAATAAAAAATGAATGTTATAATTTCATACTCTGTACTTAACCTCCATTTTCGTCGACGTCATTGCAGTTGTTATTTTTGCTACTCCTCGTACATACCTTTTGGAATTTTTATTCCTGATTCTCAGTTATAGTCATTATCTACATTTGGATTTTATGTACGTGCATAGGGTGTAGTGTAGGATGTTTAGAACGTAAAATTACGTAGCATCGCTACATATATTCTTACGTACGTGATTATAGTTTCTAATCATAAAATTATTAGCAAATATGTTTACGAGTTTCGGGCTTTCTCCATTGGACGTGTCGGTCAGGTTGTATATCAGAAGAATTAGTATAATTTTCATTGGATTGATTAAATTATGTGACTTCTACGATGTTCGAAATTGTTGCTTTGTCACGTGGTTGTAGTGAAAATATGAGTCTTTTAGCATTTTCGACTGTATTTATGTGGCTCGACTGGGCAAATTTCGCACTCTTATTTCTTGTGTTCTTGTTGTAACATGAAGTTCGCACGTTTATTTTATGTTATAGTTAGAAATTATTTGAGAAGTAAAACATTTGTTTAGATTATTCAGTGTAAACAGAAAGTGCTCACTATTCTATTATTTTGTTACTATTGTGAATTATTCAAAGAAGTTCTGGACATCGCCATTTTGACAACATCACGATTCTTGGCGGACCTTTGCATTTCATTAATATTTCATTCCTTTGGACTTTAAATTAACATTTTAGGTTGTGTTTTTTTTTTAAATTCATAATACTGTAATTCCTCTTAAATTGTCATTTTATAACAATAATGTTTGTTACGTTTTACATAACTTATTGGTTTTGCGTCTTTCTTGTTATGTGGAATTTGTCCATATAATCATAACATCATTTCTGAGTCGATGATAACAGTTTCCGGATAAATAAGAAGAGAATGCATTATGTATTCTGTGCAACTCCGTTAGACTATAGTAAATTGATTTACAGTGTATGTGCGCAGTCATAATCTTTTGTATTCACCCATCTATTTAACATATCCTTCAAAGAGTTTCGTTTTACGCGCTAAACTTGATATACTCAGTGTCCTCAATATATGGATATTAGGATTTGTGGATGAAATGTTAAGAGAAGGAGTAGAGAATATTTTCACAGTGTCAAGTTATGATAGAGACATCAAACGCATTTTCACACACGCGTGAACATACCAACACATACATAATTAAATAATTGTTAGATGAGTCTTCTCCTTGAATGTCAAAGTCCTTTTCTGAAACGAGTTCAAGCAATATTAAATATGACACAGCAACTGCCTTTTCTAACTTATATCATACATTTGTGCCTATATGGCAAGACTGATAATGAAAGTATCGTTATAATAATGATCATATAATTACTGAAAGACACCTTGGTCTATCTATCGGACATTTAGTGTGTGTATTGGTGTATTTATCTCCATTTTTGTCAAAATAAGTATGACATATGTATGATGTAATAAGAACCCAAACCTTTAACTTTTTGTAATAGAATTTTTAAAAATGCTTTACATGGCGATTAAATAATTTTTTACGTTGTGGGGATGGACGATGCTTTTTGTGTCTTGTGTTGCCTTTTAAATGTAGATTTCATTAAAATAACATTTCTCAACTAATATAAAAATCATATCTCTGAATACTTTTACAATGGGTTCTGACTTCTACAGTTCATATATATTTTTCTACACTTAACAAGGTCTGGTGACAGGTTTTATGTGGTTTAAATTATGCTACTGGATAAGATAGCTAAGTCAAGAAGTAACAAATCTAGGAAGCTTTTAACAGTCTTAAAACAAAAACTAATACAATCTTTGTACTATTTACTATGATCTAAGATTAAATTGCATCAATTGAATTTATCTTACATTAATATTAATAATAATATTTAAGATTCTTTAGCGCTACAATATTATTCTAAATCAAATGGATTTTATGTTAGTGAATATCATAACGTCTGTGTTTGTGTAAGATTGTGTAAATAATGTGTCATGCGGGATTTAAGGCATGACATGTGTTCCGCTATCACAATTATGTATTTACCCCCTCAATATTGATCATGATGACTTATAGAGCTGGGGCAGTGCAAATCAATCTGCTAAATCAGTGCAAATCAAACTATTCATCAAATAATTATGGTGCAATATTTCTTATCACCCTGTCGTCCTGTGTTCCTCAGATATTAGGGTATTCTTATGCAAACAAATCTGATATCACATTAGGAAGTAAAATAACTGATTGGCTGCTTTCCGTGAGATCTTTTGATTTTTTTTTTTGAAGGTATAAGCCGTTAACTCACGTTAACTGGTGTTTGAAGTGCGGGTAAGATAACTTTATTTTATACAGTAAAGTCGTGAAATAAAATCTATACATTGCATATAATTGTTTGGTGTAAGTTTGAATAACGCGACATGGTGACCTGACAATATGTCAACATGTCATTCATCATTGCTAAATTTTTGTACTCTAGGCGGATGTAGCATAAAAAAGGAAACGTTTAATTAAAAGTCACCTAAAGTATTTCATATTATACAAGTTCATGCTAAAACCGGCCTTATGATATTGTACAAGAAGCGCTGGAAAACCCAACTCAAAGAATGAAGTCAAATTTTCGTACGTTATCATTATCCAGAGGTGAGATGCCATGTTCAAGAGTGAAATGTTCTATACGCAGGATAAACTATTAGCAATTTGTTCATGGATCTGGGGATGATAACGTATTTAAAGCAAGTTAGTTTCTCATATTATATAACTATTTCAAAGCAAAGACAAGATGAAGAAATGCGTTTAATTAATTATTCATGCATTTATCATAAATGATCAATTCCAGTATTATTTGCTGATCGACAAATGAACCCAAACCTTATCTATATATCTATCTATCAATATATAAATACATTTAATTCCGCGAAATAGTGTAAAGTTAGTATAATAATTATTTAGGACCACAATAGATTATTTGTAACATTGTAGGTTTGGTGACACAACCGTTAGAACTGTAGGTACAATTTTACTATTTTTACATGGCTACAGGAGCAGACCTGTTTCAAAGTGTTGTTTATCCCCACAAGTTTTCCTTATTCTTAAAGTAAATTATATGTTTAGCAAAATTTTAATTTTTAAGGAATAGAAAATGATGCAATTTAAATGTTTACCTATCATGTTATAATGAAACTGTGGTTGTTATATCTTTGTATGTACAATTCCTAAATTTGCCACAAAGAATATGTCGATAAACGAATACTAAAAGAAATTCAATGCATGGCGTAAAACATTTCAATTAATCTTCTCGAGTCAGTACCTGAAAATGCATTAAATCCTGTGCCATCTATTTTTTTTTTTCATGGACATTGCTGCAGCATTGAATATAGAAGTTGTGGCATAGCAAATTCTTTTTGTCTCCGTAGTTGATCAATTTCTGACTACCTGACCATTTTTGAAGTAACCGTTGTTATTATTACTTTCAGACACCAATAATTCAAAAACGTCTATGCCATTCGGGTACAAATTGTTTTTTTTTTTCATTTAACATTCAGACACCAATAACTCAAAAACGTCTATGCCATTTGGATACAAAAAAAAATTGCATTTAACTTGAATCTATACAACGTTGTTCTAAATTCGTTCTCGCAGCTCATTGATCCTGAATGTGTTTTTCTAAACAGTATTTTACAGGAATTAAACATGTACCAAAAGTCATCATTTTTTCTGACGAATTCAGATGCCAATGATTCAGTCATATATGTCACAAAGAATGCAGTTGTTAATTTTGTACACAGTAAATGTATCTGTTATTTCTAGATTATAAAATATCTACATTGTTAGTGGCCAAAGCCTACACAATTTGTAGGTCGAGAAAAATATCAAAAGAATGCATATGATCAGCATCGAGTCCAAGGAAACAGATTTGCAAAAATCGTAACTGCTGTAAACAAGTAATATATAAGAATTCTGGACCACTAATTATTTAAAAGCTGATAATAATAATAATAATAATAATAATAATAATAATAATAATGATAATAATAATGAAGACTTTGTATAGTGCCTAATCTTTAGAAGCTCTAAGCGCTTTACAGCATTAGACAACACATATAAGATTAAAAACATATAATGATATGATTACAAACACAAACACCATGAAATTAGAAAACATAGTAAAAACATTCTGAGAATATTTAAGGTAGGAAACTTTATTATGTCTTTAAGTTTGTTCTTGCAGTTTTGCGAGCACTCTTGAATGTGATCACTGTGTCTTTGTTTCTATGTTCAGTGGGCAATTCATTCCACATTGCTGGGCCCTGGTATGCAAAAGAACGCTGTCCATATGACTTTGTTTTCATAGTGGGACTAATAAGTATACGATTGTCAGAAGAGGAGCGTACGTATCTTCCTGGTGTGTACACATTGGTGAGGTCGGATAGGTACGTTGGACTAGAATCCGTCAGTGAAACTTAGCACAGAGAACAATTTTTTGTTTGATTCTGGATCGAATGGATAGCCAGTGTAGGGTACAGAGCAGCGGGGAGGTGTTCTCTGATCGTGGTACTCTAAGTCTGATCCTAGTAGCTGTGTTTTGAAGTTTGTGGAGTAGTAATTGAGATGGACCAGACATAATTGAGTCACAATAGTCCAATCTTGAAATTACTAATGAACACACAAGTGTTTTAGTGGCATCAACTGAAAGATATTTACGAATGGAGCTGATGTGTCTCATCTCAAGATATGAAGCCTTGCAAATGTTCATAAGATGTTGGTGCAATGTGAGAGTACTGTCCAGAGTAACACCTAGGTTTCGTACTGATTGTGTGAATTTAATTTTGGCGTTGCTGATATTTATTGTTTGAGGTAAAGGATGTGACTGAGAAAGTCTTTGTGATGTGATCAGAATGGCCTCAGTTTTATCATCATTCATCTGCAGCTTGTTACAAGTCATGCATGATTTCACATCAGAAATGCACCTCTCTACACCTTGGATGGTAGCATCAACTTCAGTTGGGTGCTTGATTTGTATACTTGGGCGTCATCAGCGTACAATTGGTGAGACACTGGATGATGATATATGACACTTGAGAGCGAGTGAGTGTACATAATGAAGAGAACAGGTCCAACAACAGACCCCTGTGGAACACCACAATATAGATCAACTGGGCTGGAGTGTATTCCATTTGCAGATACAGTTTGTGTCCGGTTGACCATGTGGGACTTGGAAGTAGTATAGATTTGTTCCTTGACATTAGCTTGTTAGTTATCTCAAAGAGCTCTTTGCAGCTGAAACTTTCCATGATCTTAGTAGTGTAGTGGGCTGATTTCGCTGCATGGAATTTATTTGTGACGTTCTTCTTAGCGGCTTCATAGATTTATTTTGCACCGTTACCATCTTACCGTTTTAATTTCAACCATTTGTTCTTTTATATCGCTGATCGATATAGGACCTTTTATAATTGTTAAAAGATTATAAAAATAACATTTTGTTTGGCGCTAAATAGCATAACAGTGCTGATGCGCCGCTAAAATAAAATCAATCAATCAGTCATAGATTTGCTTATGAATAGTGAGTTTGATGGAAAGCCAAAGCCTTTCAGCTTTACGGCGGTCTCTTTTAGCGGTGCGAAGCTGGTTCCTAACACTGCAATACCATGGAGAAAACGTTTGAATTGATACTCTACACTTGGTAACTGGGACATATTTGTCGAGCAATGAACGCAGGCAGTTATCAAATTGTTCTGCTGTAGGAGGTAAGCAAGTTGTTAGGTTTTCTTGGATGTCATGCATTGGTTTGGTTCTATTTATCATACAGAGGTTTATGTTAGTAGCAGATCAAGGTGAAGGGTTAGGGACTGATACGTCAAGATGGCATATAATGCAGAGGTGATCTGATCCAAGTTCATGGGATACCAGGGAGGACCGTAGAATGTTATCATCAGGTCTATGAAGAGTCCAGTCTAAAATGTGACCATGTTTGTGGGTGGGTTGGTTAACGGACTCTTTGAGGTTGAAAACATTAACGGAATCTATGAGTTTTGATGTGCTTGGATTTCCGGGACAGTCCAAGTGAAACTTGAAATCTCCAAGAATAATCAGGTTGCCACCTATCGAATTTCCATACTCCAGGAGATTCGGAAACTGCTCCAAAAAGAGAGATTCAGTCAGCTTGTTTTTTCTACTAGGAGGAGGGCGGTATAGGCAGAAAAAATGGACTGACCTTTGCTCCAGTGTGAGTGTGGTTTGTTCTAGTTCAAACGATGTGTGGTCGAACTTGAATGTTGTGGTGTGGTTAAGACGTTTGATCACGGAGTTCTTTGCGATGACAGCAATTCCACCTCCGCGAGAGCTACGGGGAAACGACTTGATAGAGTAACCAGTGGGTGTTAGATCCGCACACTTGGGCTCATCGCCTGATGTTTTTATCCCTGTTTCTGTCAGGAAAGATACGTCAATATTATGGTCGTTGATAAAATTAACTATTTCTGTGCGCTTTTCCGGTGGTCCTACTGATTGGGCATTGAATAATGCAATACGCAGAGGCATCTCTTGGATAGTTGACACGAAGTTTGATGAATTAATAGGGATTTGAATTAGTTATCTAAATTAACGGTCGAATTTTTAAATTGTCTAGCCGGAAAGGGCATATGGGAGATAACTGGAATTATGTTTCCTGTTCTACGCCGGCCAGCTTTGAAACAACGTTTCTTTTTCCGCTTCTGTTTACATTTAGATAATGATGAATGTAGTCCCAGTTTGTTTAGTCTAGAGCACAATGTAGTGTTAAGAGCCAAGGAGTGGTCATTTAAAGCAATTAATGAGGGTCCATCATAGCATAAACGGGTTGATTGGCGAGTATCACGTGATGGCGGTTTGTTCAAATGGAAGTCGTAGAAGTGGAGCAACACAGCTGAGAAAAAATCTAATTGTTCTCGTTTCCAAAACAAGGAGATGAAGAAACACATACGAGCTGAAAAGCCAATACATAATGAACACAAAAACGTAGATGAAGACTGGCAACAAGCACAAATATAATGAAAATGGCACAAAAAAACGGAACAGCTGCATTAAGTCGGTTACGCGATAGCGGCCATCTTGTTGATAATCATTGAGGCTATGACTGGTTGTGTGTCTCAATGACCTCTACCATGAAATGTAATGTTGAAAATGTTTTTATGTTTAACGTTATGGGTCTATGTACACTCAAATGCAATATGATGTTAAAACTATATTTGAAACCAATACTCCTTTTCGAGTAACCATCAAATGGTATTTACTGGCCATCATACAGTTATCTTCTTTCCAAAGCCATCGATTTTCTGTAAGGAGGGGGACCAAGTAAATACCATTCAGTATGCATTTTCCTGCCATTCATTATAGCATCGTCACATTTACTAGCCAATGAAATGTGGTAGCGATATACGCAACCATACTTAAAAATATACAAGCATACTTACAAATACGCAAGCATGCTTACTAATACGCAAGCATACTTACTAATACGCAAGTATACTATCACTCAAGAGTCAAATATAAAAAAGACAAGGAATGAAATAGCACACACAGAATATCACACAAAAGAACGTTAGCAAGTTTGCACGCACAATACCCCCAACAATACTGATACACTAGAGCTGAGATTATTTGAAAAGTTAAACGGTTTGGTCCTTCATTTTTCACTTTTAAGCTCAACTGTGTTTATCACAAATTTCATCTTAAAACTTTTCCGGTTTCAATTTATATTTTAAATTTCTTTTCTCAAATTCAATCTGCCAATTTTTCGTTCCAAATGTAACTTTTTCAAATTTCAATTTTTACATTTTCCTTTCCAATTTTATTTTTATTTGTTTACATTTTTTATTTCATTTTCAGACTTAGTCTCCCATTTTTATGCAATTTAATTGTCAATTTTCATTTTTAACTTTACGATCTAATTTTCATTTCATTAGCAAGTTTCATTTTCAATTGGGTTTTTTTTTCGAATTTCATTTTCACATTTGTGTTTTTCATTATTCTTTTAATTATTTCTTTTTAATCTCCAATTTTCATTCATTAACTTTCAATTTCATTTTTCAATTTCAGATTTTCGTTCTGTTTTCTTTTTCAAATTTATATTTATTTGTTTTTTCATTGTATTGTAATAAAACTTGCTTTTTTAAATTGCATTAAACATTTGTTTTTCAATTTCTTTTTCAATTGGTATTTTCAGTTTGTCACAATTAATTGACATTTTAAACAGTTTTTCTAAATTTTTTCTTTTTTGATATTTTTTAAAAGTTTCATTTTAGATTCATCACCTTAGTTTTCATTTTTTCCAATTTTCATCTTGATAAATGATTTCCAATGTTCAAATTGATAGAAATTTTCTTTTTCATTTTTTCAGTTCTTTTTTCCGAAATTTTACTTTTTTATTGTGTTGAAGATTCATTTTAAAGTTAAAAGTTCAACTTTCAATTTCTGTTTTCACATTCGTTTTATTTACATTTTTTTAAAAATTTTCAATTGATAGTTTTGATCTTATTTTGAAAGTTAGTTTTTGTTAATTTAACAGTTTAATATTCTTTTCTAAATTTTGCTTTTATTAATATCTCCTATTAATTTTCAATTTCAATTTTCAGTCTCACATTTGGCATAGTGACATTGCGTTATATACTTAAAAAAAATCCTAAACTTGTGACAAGCCAAATACTGACAGGGTGAAATTACAATATTTTTTTTTGCTACTGAAAAAAGTATAACGTAATTAATTTACTCTTTTGTTGACGTTGATCAAGATGAAACGAAAGGAAATTATGCATTGTACATGAAATGTTCGTACGTGCTAATAAATATATCCTGTTTCAACGATTAGTAGGGAAAACTACAGGAGGAACGTTGTCAAATTGTGCTGATCGGTTATCATAACGTAGCTCACCGTCTTAAAATGTATTTTGTCCGATGACAAATCGTTCTCTATCATATTTTAGGACAGATTGTTTGTTATCACTTGTTTTGAACATAAGCTGTTCATCACATTCAAGAGACATTCGCAACTACGATTGATTCTACCAGCATTTTTATTTCCCTATCGAATTTAATCGGTGACTGAATTTGATCTTTGTGTATTCTCATAAGTATAACTTCGAAGGAAACACACCTGCACAAACACAGCTTTGTCTCATGGAAACGATTTTCACCAAACTGTCATCACCGATCACAAAGACTTATAGAAGCTTTGAAGGAAACATTAACAAATTATTGATTTAAACAAGAAAAGAACTTTAAGTTGCCAAGACACCCCTTTAAATTCGCTTATCGCTTCGGTCGAAGGTTTTACGTCCTCATCTACACCGCAAGAAGGACAAGGCAGAAAGAATCCTCGAGAGGTTTTCAAATTTTATAGATACGAGTCGAAAGGAAATACAAATAATAATAATAATAATAAAACATTTCTGTGTTTCTTACGAGATGAAGAAATGTATTAATGTTACTTCAGGCTTCTTGTGAATGTTAAACTCAGAGCTTGATATGTTTGCCATACCACCGACGATGATGAAGATGCAAGAATCCAACAGGTAATATTTTATCTCAACGAAGCCATTCGAGTCTCAGCGCTTCTACGTGTCGAAGAAAGAAGTTGTGTACCAGTCTGTTTGAACATAATTTTGCCCAGGAAAATCACTTAAGCCCTTACCTAACACTATTTGAAGCCATATGACATTTATCTTCCAACAGCACCGTGTTTCGTACAACAAGTATGTATTAATATTTGCATTATGTGGATTTAATTTTACTCCAGACCAGGTCAGAGACGAAAAACAATTCAATCCCATAAAATCGGGCGAATTGTGTGTGGAACATCAGTTTGCAGTAGCTCTGGCGAATACACAGAACGTCAAGTTATAAGCAGAATTTGACAAAACCTTTATGTTCCCTTCTGACAGGTTCTTTCACATGCCTCTCTATCGATCTAGGTCATGCTTATTTTGATGTCTGTAAACCTAATCGGAGGGATGTTTTTCTTTGCGTGCGTGTTGTTCTTATATAAGGCGGTGAGTTGTAGAGATTTCCTATCCGCCTTTTCTTGTACATAAGTGTGTGTGTATGTTTTGTGTGTGTGTGTGTGTGTGTGTGTGTGTGTGTGTGTTTACATTTCATGCTCATCTTTTTCATGCTACCATTCTTATGTAACAGTGGGTTTGTGATTATGTAAGTGCAATGCGTTAGTTCTTTTTGGTTGGTTAGCGTATAAGGTCTTGATACCATCAACGGTGTTGCATAACATAATTAACACGGGTGTTAGTAACCAAATGTGGGTGTTATATGGTAGGGTGTGTATTCGATTTTATGCTTAACTGATTTTATGCCATTCTTTCGCATATTTGTAAAAATAAATTTGCAAACATGCATATCTTTACAGCATATTTTAAGGACAATTATTGAATCTTCTCTTTTGCAGTTTGTATAGCGGGAAACAACTCATTTTACTTTCATGAACTCCTGAAAATATTAGAGTATGAACATAGTTATCCATGCCTTAATGTTCGCTGTTGTGAACCTGCAAACACATGCAGGTAAGTTTGAGTTTTATACCAATTTTGAGTCATTAGGTAGAAGCATTAGATAGACGGATGACACGGTTGATCGATATAATGACAGATCAATAGATTCACTGTTCTATCAACCGATTGATTGATTGATTGATTGACTTATGTCACTGGTCTTCAGTCATTTGTTATTTATTGTTATTACCATAGCTAAGCTTATCTAAAATATATAAATATGTAATGCATACAAAATAATATATTACGATCCATATTTAAACATTAAAATATATATTTTTAGAAATGATTTTCTCTAAGCTTCCTTCCTCCTTTCTGATTAGATTACCAATAAGCGTTAGTGTTCTCATTACAGTTGTTTTCTTTGTTTTGTACGCTAATATTATAATAATACCAGGTCGCATTAGGATTGGCTGATTCACGTAATATTTATATCTTATAGGATTATAACGGCCAAGGTAATTAATTAACGGTCGTTTAATTGCAAATACTGCATTCCTTTTAATTTAATCATGTAAACAGTATTGCAGGATGGGTGCTTCTTCTACAGAATGTTAAAGAATGTAGAAGCTAGAGATGAAACCGATATCACTGTTGATAGTAGAAAATATGTATCAGACGATAACTTGGTGCCTGACTGGTATTCCATTCCACCAGGTACTCGTTTGTCTACTAGTCCTTCTCAGCTTAAGACTGGTTCATGTGGAACATACTTCCCGATGTGGATTAACGGTAAGTAGAAAAAAGAAGCTTTGGATAATTTAGCAATACATCCCACCCACTCTGCATTTGTCTCGTTTAAATATTCTTAGTTAGAAAAGCTATCTTTGGATAATATATGGATGTATTCTTGACTATTGATAGCCATAAAACTTTAACATATTTAATTGCAAAGAAGATCACAGAATCCGAGTTAGTACAGGAAGACGATGTTTCAGATGCATATTCCAGAACTGACACAATGAATTATATGTTCTATATTGGTGTTGTAAGAGTCAATGAATGGTATGATTATTCCATAATATCGATGTGATGTACCCAAACGATTATGTTCACTAGAAACTTCAATATCTGGTATTTATCACAGCTCTCTCTTGGTGAAGTATCGCTTTTTTCAAGCCCAAAATTTGCCCCGATGATAATCGGTTAATATATTTTGAATGACCAAATGAAATTGGTAAGACGATGGGCATTGTAATGTGAAATCGTCCTCAAATAATCTTTCTTACTTTCAGCTGTATCATTAATGTACGTTAAAACGGAGGGGGGGGGGGGCCTAATATTTTTCCTGAGATATTCCTTCATTCAGTTGTCCATGGTTCCGAGGATTCAATTCCTGCTATGATTATTTGAGTCCTGTTTGCTAAATAATCAGTCGTCCATGTCAGTAGATGCACATTAAATCTATAGCTTTTATGTTTATCAGTTAGTCCTCTTGGGCTAAGGATATGTCACATAATAACTCACTTCGGCTAATGGTAACTTTAATATATTATATCTATAATGTGGATGAATGACCAGGGATAGAATCAGACCGATTGGTAAAAATAAATAATTTTGAGAGAAATATATACACGCATTAAAACCAATATATATATATATATATATATATATATATATATATATATATATATATATATATATATATATATATATATATATATATATATATATATATATATATATATATATTCTGAATATGTTATACTTGAACACAGAATAAATTAGATTGTTATCCTTAAAGCATTAATTGTTTTACAAACGATTAAATTTGTTTTGTATCATAAATATTACAATCTAACAGGTTAAACATAAATATTATAATCTAACAGGTTAAACATAAATATTATAATCTAACAGGTTAAACATAAATATTATGATCTAACAGGTTAAACATAAATATTAAAATCTAACAGGTTAAACATAAAGATTATAATCTAACAGGTTAAACATAAATATTATAATCTAACAGGTTAATCATAAATATTATAATCTAACAGGTTAAACATAAATATTATAATCTAACAGGTTAAACATAAATATTATAATCTAACAGGTTAAACATAAATATTAAAATCTAACAGGTTAAACATAAATATTAAAATCTAACAGGTTAAACATAAATATTATAATCTAACAGGTTAAACATAAATATTATAATCTAACAGGTTAAACATAAATATTATAATCTAACAGGTTAAACATAAATATTATAATCTAACAGGTTAAACATAAATATTATAATCTAACAGGTTAAACATAAATATTATAATCTAACAGGTTAAACATAAATATTATAATCTAACAGGTTAAACAATTTTACGATTATTCACGTGTAATTTACCTCTGATTAATTTGAGATCCTCTTATAAGTACATCTGACGTATATATAAAAAAGATTTATGCTATATTGACTTTGTGCTTTTCACACCTCTGCTATGTCAGCGATTTTAATTCGACCCGTGTTATTGCTTCTTCCATTTTCGGTACAGGCACGCATCCAATTAAGCTTTGGCAGGAGGTGACAGGACGTGCATGCAGGAAAGCATTCAATGAAAATTGCGATTCACCATTTGCAGTCAAGATTAAAAACTGCAGAGCTCACTATGTGTATTACCTGAAAAACACACCACTGAATTCAGCATATTGCATCGGTAAGACAGAGAACGAAACTCACCTATGTAAACATTTTGGAAAAAAAAATATTAATAAAAGCTAAACTATATATAAGCGTGTTAATTTTAGTATTATGTTAGGCCGTATCCGCTACCCGATGCATCCACGGACGGCCGTCCTCTTCCCTAACTACCATGACATGCTATTTACTATTTTGTCGAAGGGTTGCAATAATGAGTGTGTTAGTCAAGCAGCAGAGGGGGCGAATCGGACATTTTGTCCAATCGTCATTTGGCTTAATTAATACCTTCTGCACTCAGCGGATCCAGCGTCGTCAGCGCCTGGTAAAAAAAAACGACGTCGTCGTCGGGGGGATTGTCCGGAACGTCATTTAGTTTAATATTCCTTCTGCACTCAGCGATCCCAGTGTCGTCAGCGTCGGGTAAAAAAGCGCGACGACCGCGTCGATGTCATCGCCCCCTCTGCTGCTAAGTGGCTATTTACAATGAAAATTATTTACAACTAACCGAATATTTGGTCAAGTCCGATACGATATCGTGTCCGAGGATCATGTAAATTTATCGTTACGAATCCATGTGGGGTCGACTGAGCATGACTAAAAAAGTTTCGAAAAACATTAAAGTCCATGTCACCGCCGCACCATGTCTGCCAAATATTTCGTAGCGTGTGTGTATCAACGCCGTTGAACACAGCAAGAATATTACAGTTGTCTCTAATTACTTTTGGAATCTGAGTGTATCGTTGAGTGACATATATCACGTCAGTGTTTTTATGCCTGCCTCTGGAAAATATCCTAGCTGGGTTTTTTTGATTGTCTAACATAACATCATCGTACACGACTAGATTGTTAACGTCGCCATCAATATCATCAATACCCGGTGCATCATTGATATCCGTAATAAACTCAATAACATTTTTTTTAGCGATCGCTGATGCACTCTCGTTGAAATCTTTCAACACCTCGTAGCATCGTTGATCATCTACGCTAGGAGCAACCAAATACAACTTATCCCACTTCATCCATCTCATTATTAAATTGAGTAACAATTGCGTCTTGCCGGATCCAGATGGTCCGATGATAATCATCCGGATCGAGTTTGGTAACGCTGCAACATGCTTAACTGGTTCTCTTGTTTTAGTCGCCGAAAAATCAATTATATTCATATCTCTATACATAAATTATGGATCTATATTGTGTGAAGTGCAGAGTGCGTACTGGCACAAATGATATGACAACCGTTACAACAAGAAATAATAGATCGGCGCTTACTGGCAAGTGTGTACAATGCGGTACAAAGAAATTTAGATTTATTTCTATTAGACCCGGAGATGTTTTAAAAAAAAGCGAGGAGGTGACATCGCAGCCAAATTGGCAAAACTCCCCGGAACACCGTGGGCAAAGTATCCAGGAGAAAAACACCTCCCAGGATATAACTACTGTGGCCCCGGAACACGATTAGATATTAGACTCGATGATCAAAATCAGCCCAAACCCGGTGAGTATCCAATAAACGCTATCGATAAGGCGTGTCATGCTCATGATGTTGCTTACAAAAGTAGCGATCTGCAACAGCGTCATATCGCGGATGTAAAATTAATTCACGCATTAAATGCTATTCCTGATAAATCCGTCAAAGAAAAATTGGCCTCATGGTTGGTAAAATCGGCTATGAAAGGTAAATTAATGATTGGAAGCGGAGCTTCTGGCGCTGGTAATTGAAAACGATAGCGTTTATAATAACAACATGGAATCCATCTATTATTCTCCGAGAGGATATTGGAAGGGGAAGGCCGCAATTGGTAAGCTTGCAAGCGCTGCAAAGGTAACAAAGACCACTGCGGCTAATTGGTTATCCAAACAGGCTATATGGCAAATCTATCTACCACCGCCTAAACAAATCAACTTCTCGCGCTTTGATGTCAGCGTACCTAATGAAGTTCATCAGGCTGATATACTATTTTTGCCGCATGACAACGGTTACAAATACGCGCTAACCGTAGTTGATGTTGCGAGTCGATACAAACAAGCGGAGCCGTTAAAAACAAAGTCGGCAACTGAAGTAGCCGCTGCGTTTGAAAGAATTTATCGAAGAGGCCCTCTGCGCTGGCCAAATCTATTACAAGTTGATCCCGGTAGTGAATTTCGCGGCGCTGTTTTATCAACGCTGAAACATCATAGCGTCGCGATACGACGAGGTCATACTGCGCTACATCGTGATCAGGCAATTGTTGAACGATTCAATCGGACTCTCGCTGAACGGTTATTTGGATATCAATACGCGAAGGAATTCATCCAAGAAAAACGATCTCGTGAATGGGTTAAAAGGTTGCCAGGCGTAATTGCAGCGTTAAATAACGAGATTACCCGAGCAATCAACATGAAGCCCAGCGACGCGATTAAATACGAGTATATACCCGGAAAATCAAAAATAAATAGCGTTTCCAAGCCGATTCTTGGCGATGTCACTGTTAGATATCTATATGAACCAGGAGAGCTTGAAGGCGGTAAAAAAAGGGCTACCGATCCTATTTGGAGTGTTACCACACATAACATATCAACGATAACACGATCAACTGGTAGACCACCGATCTACAGACTGGATTCAACTGCTCCTCAGCGCGGATTTACACGCGAGCAACTACAAGTGATACCTAACGATACTCAATTGCCCCCACGTGGTCTTAACTAGCGCCGTTGCGTCTATTGCACTCAAGACAGGTCAACCTCACATTGTTTTTGACATGACCGAGACTGTTATCGATCCTATCCACGGTAAATTGGCGAGTGTCTTTATCCGAATAACGCCAACTCATTATACAATTGCAACTCGCGCAGTGATTATTCTGTTGTTGTCGTAGCGAAATTATTAATTCGGCATCAATATCAAAACGCCGCTGTTTTTTTTTTATCCTGTTGGCGGTAACCCGAGAGTTTTCTATCAATGACGCTTGCATCGATGGTGACTTTGTCGCCGGCTTCGTCACTGACTTCGTCAACAACAATTCTTCGAAGCTGATTTATCCTTCGTACTCTGGACACTGCAAGATAGACTAGATTCGACCATTCGATGCGATTATCAACTATCCAAACAATTGTGTCCGTGATGGTTAGTCCCTGCGAGGAATGTATTGTTGTTGCGTATCCTAGCGTCCACGGGGATTTATTAGCACGTAGCGCGTCCTCGACGACGCTGATATCAACGAGCACGATATCATTCAGCACGAGAATTTGTTTTTCTGTCCGGCCTGGAATTTCAACTTCAATGTTCTGCCGCCGTGTGTCCGCGGGTCTATAACATAACGGCACTGGACGCGTTGGAAACTTTTCCTTATGCAACGTAAACAACTTCCGCTGAAGTGTGTCTCTGACTATCTTTCTACTCGCTACAATCAAATCGTTTGGTCTCCATGTTTCCCAGAATTCATTCAACGGCGTTTCCGGAATTACCTCGCGGATTATTTCACACTGAACTCTATCCGGCTGTAATCTGATTAGTTTTTTAACCTCGCGCAGTTGTTCATCAAGTGCTCGGTAATCAGTATCGGTTTCTTCATAATAGTCCACAAAACCCCTTAACCAATCATGTGGACCCTCGCCGACAAATGGTGGTGGTTGGCCATGATCCCCACACATGATTACCGCTGTATTCGCGCGCAGCAACCACTCAAGAAACATTTGTAAAGTATCTAACGAAACAGTACATATCTCATCCCAGATGATAATGTCGGGAATAAATTTTTCACCCATTCGATCAGGAGTCCACTCACCGCCGCTGTATCGAAAAAAGCTGTGATAAGTAACGGCGTCAACATTTCGTTGTTTTATCTCTCGCGTTAGTCTATGGGTCGGTGTAAGCACGATTATACTTGCCCGCGTTCGAAATAATTCAATTGCCCGAGTCGTCTTTCCTGACCCGCCACAGCCGCTTAAATAAACTGTTTTATGTCTACAAATTGGATCAGAACACGATGGTGCATTAGACCATTCTGACAATTTATCACCGCGTAAGTAGTTGTTCTCAACGGTGACATCTGCTGACGGGGAATAATCGCGTCGTATTTCATTTTTAATTCTCCATGTACCCCAACTCTCGTCCGGACTAGTAAACTCGGCTACGTTTCCCTTATACTTTACGTCAATATAAAATGAATCAACAGCTACTCTAACCGCGGTATCGGGGAATCTATTTATCATCGAGAATAAATTGATAGCGGCATAACCCAGCATAGACGCCCTCAAATGTGGATACGCCGGGCTGTCTCCATCGCTGTAGGTAACAACTGTACCCAACCTCGTTCCATTGGACAAGAAAGCTGTTTTGCAGTTCACGTATCTATTTTTTGCCACTGCGTCCTTGATTACGAAATCATATTCTGCGTCATCTATAATCAGCCGTGAGCAATATCGTTTGTAGTCGCAGTTTTTTCCACCTTGTGTGAACTTACCAATTATTCTTCTACCGAGATCTTTTGCCTCGCGGTTTCGTTGGTTAAATATCCTCCTGGACCCTTCGATGATATATTCCTCGTCGGCATCAATGTTTTTTCTGGACTCGTCAATTATGCTATCTAGACGCTCCGGTTCTGGTAACCAGACTTCAGTCTGCGCCCGGTATGATATAATCGCGTCACTGACAATCAACGAAACTAGCATGCTACAATCAATCATATACCGTAGCAGCGCTATTGGCAGCCACTTCTTTTCAGCCATGTGTCTACCGATCCAAATATAGCAACAGCGATGGAGTCCTGCCGCGAATTCAAATGATACTATGCGAGCGAATCCGGTTAAATCAAAATCAGGCAGTGGTCCATTAATAGCAACACGAGTCATTTCATGACTGGGGTGTCCAAATCGTTTGAAATACTCAGCGGCGGATCCATACCCGAGAAAACTCGCTGGATAACAGGCAACCATATCAACCGAGATCATAGCGTCGCGGTTGTATTCAGTGTTCCATAGTCCACCGTGATAGTATTCCAAACAACTGGATTGTACATCCGGTAGAAATTCCCTGCGCGTTGGTCTCCACGCATTTTTCCTTGCTGCAACATGAGCTACAACCGATGGAATCGTAAAACAATTTGTTAGGAGTTGTTCATCATGCTCTTCAAATTCCATGGCGGTTTTTTTCATCCTGTTGTGAAATGCTTCAGTGCGATATAATTCGCCGTTTGGTCTTACAAACTGATCAAAGGTATCCGCATCGTTTTCAGCGCTGCGAAGTAACCACACTGATACAGGGTCGTTTTTACACAAGCAGGCAATAGCATCAAATAGTTTCCTCTCCGCGAGAAAACCATCCCGGGAGAATTCTTCGGGTATATATTTTACTGTTCTATCCCGTGGAAATATTGTGATCGCGGGCGTCCATGCGTGTTCGTTATGATCAATAATTTTGATTGGGGCTCCCTTCGATTTATACTTCGATTCGTATAATACTTCACCGGTTATCGTTGTAACGGTTATTGGAAATCTCAGCGATGTTTCTAATCTCGCTATGTCGCTGATGGTTGCTCCACGCTCTTTTACGGTTAGTTCCCACTGGTTGATTTTGCTACGTCGTAAATCAGTCAATTTGTTTCCTCGACATGCATTTGTAAAATGCTCTATTATTCGTTCTGCTACACAATTTATCCCAGTTGACTGTTTCATCGGTTTCAGTTTTCCGATATCAGGTTTCTTATTTAACGGGTATATTCCATAAACAACTGCTGTTTCAGGATACGCTCGTTCATAGTATGGTCTATCAATTCCGGTTAACAACCCCGGCTTGGAGTCGCGGCTGACAGTGACTGTTTTCTTGTCGCTGAGAACTGGTTCAAATTTATCACGCATGATCCAATCGCCTGATTCCACCCGGACAATGAATTTTACTCTGAAGAAATACCTTTTACCGTCAAGTTGTGATATTATCGTTGCTGCGCGGTTGTCGTTCATGGTAGCATCAACAACACCATCAATTCGAAATGTTGACCAACTATGAGATGCACCATCACGCTTGAATTCATTGATACAATCGCGTATTTTACTCAACAGGGTTTTATCGTTTATTAACGCTTTTGGTGTGTCCTTGAGGACTCTATCGAGATTGAACTTAATATTTTTCCAGGGCTTAATTACTGCTAATCTCTCAAACTCATCCATATAATTAAAACAAGTATTTAAATAAAAGAATATAGTATAATGAATAAATGCAAATGGTTGATGATTGGGTCGACAACCCCGTGCAATAAATCATGCAGAGGTGAATTCTGCGGGTATCATTTACAAAGCGTTCGTAATGGTTCTCTTGGCCCCCTCCCGTGCTTGGTTTGTCACGTCGGTGTAAGAGGAAAATCGCAGTTGTGTATCAATTGTGGCGGAAAGCGATACAGGGAACTAAAACGCTATTACGATAAACGAATAAAAAACGCCGTCATCGACCCCACCGCCGACAAAATCATCTAAACTCCTCAAGACTACATTGAAAGGTTTATAATTAAACCAAATAATGAATTAGACAAGTAGTATTATTATACAAATGGACCAAGAGTTCAGACCTCACCCTGTGTTTGTTAATTACGAGGCATCTCGCGACGGCGTTGTTAGAAATTGTAGACTGAAGAAGCCGGTTGGATGGAAAAATAATCAGGGATATTTGATGTTTGGTGCCGGAAAAAAGAAGTATTTTGTTCATAGGGCGGTATTTGAAGCATTTAACGGATTAATCGAGAATGGGCTTGTTATTGATCATATTAATAATAATAAGACTGATAATTCTCTTACAAACTTGCAAGCTATCTCGCAAAGTCAAAATACCAAAAAAGGGGAAACTGGTAAATACTCAAAGAAAGCAAAACCCGTAAAGTCATTTGATACAACAACTCACGAGGAAAAAATATTTCAGTCGATGAATGAGGCAGGAAAATATTTTGACATTTGTATCGCCTCAATACGAAGAGTAGCAGAACGAGTATATCAAACAGCGATCTCAAAAAAGACGGGTCACAGAATTCGATTTTCATATATAACATCAAAGGGAGATAACTCGTTTTGTGATAGCGTCGCATGACAAGAGTTACGTCCCTTGAAGTCCAATTAATGTTGCGATTAATTAATCATTTTACGATGAAAACTAATGAAATACACGCTGTTATCTAACAGCTGTATTCTTTTTTTTAATGTTTTATTTGAGTATTTGGTTTCATTTAAATGCCGTGAAACACCATTAATAAGTATTTAAGGATTCAACGATTCAAGGGAATTCAAATTAACACACACCTTGTGACTGACGCCGCTGTATTAGTCACTTTATATATAAGATGACTCGTTATAAGCCTGGGGCTTTCGAAAGCCAATTCAACTAATCAAAACTAACCCACGCTCTTGACCCGGGCGTGTGGTTGTCTTTTGTTCACAATCATGCAACCGGGTTAATTTAATTGGGTTGCTTTTGATTGGTTGAATTGGCCGTAGAGTTCCGCCCCGCCGTTTTATGTTTGTGCTGTCTTGTGTCGTCCCATCATCCATCAATCATTTCATTGTAAATATATTCATCCTTAATTAAGTACATGTAGTGATGTCCCCCAAGCATATCTTCTGGGCGGTCTACGATGACGTTTGTCACCCTAGGCCTCCCTCCCGGAGATGTATGCTTTGGGGTTCCAAGATGTGAATGTCCTTAATTAAGTATATGTATATGCCTGCAATCTGCCACAACACTCGAGTGGAGATTTACGGCATTGTACTGTCCATGTATGCCTGCAATCTGCCACAACACTCGAGTGGAGATTTACGGCATTGTACTGTCCATACAAAAAACGGGGTCAAAAATGACCCCCAATAATTTTATTAAACTTTAAACTTAAATTTTATTAAAAGTTTTGATATTAGAAATAAGATGTTTATAAGAATATGGATTCCCAAGACATCAATAATATATTAACTGAGATTTCAAAATTAAAAAATCAAGGAATTGAATTATCTGATGGTCTCGACAGTGAAAAAATATTATCCGATTATGAGATTATTAACGAACAGTCGAAACGGGGGCGTTTTACCCTGGCCCGCGAGTACTTTTTTATAAAACGATTACAACATACGATTAATGAGAACCTGTACCACAATGACGCAAATGCATTCATTGGACTATTCACTGCCGTTGAAATAATACGAAAAAAACTCGGACGTGTTTATGAACGACGCCGGGAGATTTCTAGTAAGATCAAAAACATTAGAAGGATTATAGACGAAAACTCCGTGGAACCCCCGATGGTACACTCGGCGGAAAATTAGAAATTTGCGGAGCAATTTGCAATAATGGTAGGTGAATCACTTACTACTCGGCTAGCCAGAGAGCGACTAGCAGCGCTTAGAAAGTTTATACCGTTACGAGACAGAGTGAGAGAGAAACTTCAAACGCGACAACAAATGCAAACTGATTTTGCTGTTGGAAGTGAACAGTTATTTGCCCCGGTAACTAAAGCGACTAAGGATGTTACGGCGGTAACTGTACCCGTTCTTGGTGCGCTTGAAAAGATAGCGGCAGAGACAAAACAAACAAAAAGGTCTTTAGAAACACTCCCTGCAAAAATAGCGGCTGCTACAACACGGAGGCCACCACCACTCGCTATAACCGAACCACAAGAACCTTATGTTACAATGGCCGACGAGGAAGAACTAGGCGCTACTGCGAAAGAACCAGAAGAAGAAATACCCGAAGAAACACCAGAAGAAGAAATACCGGAAGAAAAAGAGGGGAATATACCCCGTATTGTACTCAAGAAGAGCACAATAGATCAAATTAGAGACTTCAGCAACAGGGAAGAATTAATTAATTTTACTGCCAACAATTTTGCTAAGAGCATACGAGATAAGAAGCATATCAACAGCGGTTACGAGGAAAATATAAAGTCGTTAAAGGACTGGGCAAGAATAGTGTATTTAGCAAGTAAACATAAAGATGCATTACCACATCGTAGTAAATCCGATTACGACGCATTCCACAAGGAAGTTAAGAGTATAACACCAAAAAAAGGAAAAGGATACTCTGTTGGTAAAGAATCCTACGGCGTTACCTGTCCTAATAGTGTTCTCAGTGATATATCACGGCTGGAAGTACTAATCGGAGGAAAACGAGCCGGAAATAACTCTACGGAAATAATCAATGAGGCCGCTGATATTTGCAAGCGGTTATTTACAGGCGGTATTATGGACATTAATGCATATCGAACGCTCATAGACGAGCTCGTGGATGATTAATTGGAAAACTGGTGTTTTTAATAAGGATGATCATACACTACAACCATGATAAACCAGTACTCGTCTACGTGGTAAACTCGCGATTGCCTGTTTACCGCGTGTACTATGGAGATGGTCTCGGTAGCACCATTGCGGAGTTATTTACAAGAATGGCTCCAAAAGTAGCGCCGTTAGCCAAACAATTAGGAATGAAGGCTATTGATGTTATTCGTGATAAGGGTATTAGTGCTATTGGAGATGTTGCCGGAAAGGCGCTTTCAGCCGCGCGGGACAAACTAATGTCATTGGTGAAATCCAAGAGATTCTCAAAAAGAAAACAGATGCCATCAACGACAGTGATGCCTGCGAATGTCAGTAAAGTAATAAATAACGCCGTGGAAGAAAAATTAGAGTCGTTGGCGACGACTCAGTCGTTGGCGACGATTCCGATGCGGCAACCAACGCGCTCATGAACGCGATAGCGGGAAGTGGTCTACGACGAAGAAATCGCAATTGAAAACACCGACATGAATAATAATAAAATGTTTGCGCGAACCGCTGACCCCGCGTTTGATATGGACGCCCCAGTGCGCAGGGATGATTCTGTCCGTGATTATCAATATTATTCTTATTATGCAGCGCAACCTGATCTACGATCGCGAATTGAACTTCAGGTCCAAGATACCAGTAAATATTTTTTGCCGTGTGAAGCGTTTATCGAAATTGAGGGAGAACTCGTGACAAATGCCGCCGATAATGCACCATACGCAGATGACCATCGTGTTCGAGTTGGCTTCGTCAACAACGGTATCATGGCGTTATTTGAGAGCGCCAGATATCTTATTGACGGGCGAGAAATTGAATCAATAGAACGCGAGGTTGATGTTGCAACGACGATAATTGGGTTAGCGAGATACTCGGATGATTATACAAGATCGGCGGGCCCATCTATAATGTTCGCAAAGGACACCACTAATAACGCTGATCATCTTCAGTACATCAACGTGCTGGTGGAAAGAGATACCGCAACTGACCCACAGGCTGAAGCAGCCAATCCAGACCGCAGAGCAAGACCAGTCGCTAATTTCAATATTATAAAAAGTCTTAACGATAATTACAATATGGGATTCGCAACACGAGTAGGGATGTTGCAAGGACCACGCCGACAGTTTTCATGCGCGATTCCACTCCATCACATATTTGGATTCTGCAGAAATGTTAGAAAAGTTATCTATGGGGCTAAGCATACAATCGCGCTGACGCGAAGGGGCGATGATAACAATGCAATATGGCGTGCTGCTGGCGTCGCTGCCGGTAAAGTCATTTTAACTAAAATGGCATTGTGGATGCCGGTGCTGACTCCATCAGTTACCACGGAAGCACGATTGTTAGCATTTATGGAACAGGGAGGAAAATCGTTGTTGAGTTGGCTAGCGGTAACAACTGATGCTAAAGAGGATAACGTCGCCGATACGTTTACATGGCACCTGGCATCAAAACAAGGTGTTTCAGCCCCGCGTCATATATTCATAGCGCTGCAGAATAGGGAACGATTGGGCAGTCAAGAACGCAGCCATATGATATTTGATCAATTAGGAGTCAGGGATGTTTCGCTGAGAATAAACGGACAACAGGAACCATCCGAGGATATACAGCTTAATTACGGCGACAACCATATCGCACGTGTGTATCATCGATTGCTGTCGTATATGGGTCGTGATCAAAACGTCGACACTGGTTTGCAAATATCACAACTTGATTTTAAAAACCTGTATCCGATTTATTATTTTTCGCTGGAACATCTTGATTTAACGAGACAATCCGTCGTTGATATACACTTCCGAGCTCGTATAGCCCCGGGTGGTGTTAATTATAGAGCGGTTGCTGTCATTCTCAGCGATAAATCAATGCTGCTAGAAGGCGTTGGTGGACGAATGAGAATCGTTGATGCGCCAGTGGAAAACATGTAATTGAAAGCACAAAACGCGTTTACAATAAATGTCGTATAGTGTCGTCAGTGTAGAGTTGACTGATGGTCAAGTCAAGAAATTACGATCAAAGTCGGCTAAACAATGCGGAACCACAATAACGCTGAAGCCGTCACAGATGGCAGGTGGTAATCATAAGATATCGTTGACGGCGCGTCAAATAAAACATTTCAATGATGCGATGAAGAATAAAAAGGGTGTTCAAATAGATTTTTCAGCCGCAGCAATTAAAAACATGGAAAAGACCGGTGGGATATTTCCGCTGTTAGCTGCGATTCCAGCGTTGATTGCCGCGGCCGCACCAGCAGTGGCTAAGGCGGCGGCGTTAGGAGCCGTTGGTACCGCGGCGGGGATGGCATTGAAGAAGGCAACCGGGAAAGGCTACAAAAAAAAACGACCCGTGGCCGGAAAGGGTCTAAGACTACCGGGAACCCCGTATTCATGGTACTCGGGAAAGGGTCTAAGACTACCGGGAACCGTTTATTAACGCAGGAGTCAATGACTCCCATGTCTAATTTTGATTTAATAGACGCCGCAAACGCGCTAGCGATAAAAAACTTCAGAGGTGTTTTTATGAGGGATCAATTACCGGCGGCCCCAAGGAATACTGAAACAGGCATAATTAACCTCGATGGGTCCTCCGGAGCGGGAACTCATTGGGTTGCGTACGCGATTGATCCGCGTGCAATCGTCTATTTTGATTCATACGGGTTAGCTCCGCCGAAAGAGTTCATGCGGTATGTCCGGGCGTGTTCAGCCCGGGCGTGTTCAGCCCGGGTTTTTTATTCCACGCTGCCAACACAGCGATTAAGTGACCCACCGATATGTGGCCGTGAGGTATTGAACGTACTCGCGGCGATTTCATCATCGCGGAAACCACCTCATGTGGTTGTAAACGAATACACTAGTGGGGTCGTAGAAGCTCAACGGATTTTAGAGAATAACATTTACAATAATAATGATTGATATCTGGGGGCGACCGGTTTCGGCGCTGAAAGAATCCACGGAAACGACCGCCGCCGACATAAAAAAACTAATTGAGGATGAAATCGCTGATATGTTGAATCTAACAAGTGTTGACCCGGGCGAAATAGTTGTATTTCAAGACCGCCAGGGTAAATTGAAATCCGGTAATGTGTCACTGAATGATGTTTTAACACGACGGCGTGATGCCACCGAGGACACTATCGCGTTGTATACCAGCGACGGACGACTCAAACCGGGTGAACATATATTGGAGATAACGAATAGGATAATATCAACCCAAGACGATCTTATAAAGTTGAGGAAATTTATGATCGAACTCAACGTGCATGTGAAAAAAACTACCGATAGTTTTTTTGGGATCCCGACGGTAACCGAACCAAATCTTGCAACAATAAAAAATACTATTTCGGAGTTTACAACGCTGTCGGGCCAATTTTACACGTTACGAAAAAATTTTAACAGGGTTGATAGCGCCGTTGATAAATTCCTTGGTAAAAAAAATGTCAAACCGGATGAGATTACAACAACTATAAATGATATCACTGCGTATGGACAGGAAATAGAAACAATCAAAACTGATGTTGCAACGAACAAAAGGAGTGTAGACGCGCATGAACGGGAAATAGAAATAATCGGCGCTAATGTTGCAACGATCATAAATAATGTAGACTCGCATGGACGGAAAATAGAAACAATCAAAACTGATGTTACAACGATCATAAATAATATGGACGCGCATACACAGGAAATAGGAACAATCAAAACTGATGTTGAAGCGAACAAAAAAAAATGTAGACGCGTATTGGCGGGGAATAGGAATAATCAAAACTGATGTTGCAGCGAACAAAAAAAGCATAGACGTGCATACATATGAAATAGGAACAATCAAACTTGATGTTGCGGCGAACAAAAAAGTATGACCGAGAATACACGGGAAATAGAAACAATCAAAACTAATGTTGTAACGATCATAAATAATGTAGACGCGCATGGACAGAGAATAGAAACAATTAACACTAATGCTATAGCGAGCAAAAAAAGTATAGACGTGCATGAAGGGGAAATAGAAGTACTCAAAATTAATGTTATAGCGAACAAAAAAAGTATAGACACGCATATACAGAAAATAAATACACTCATTACTAGGGTTGCAGCGAACAAAAAAGATGTGGACACGCATATACAGGAAATAGGAACGATTAAAACTGATGTTGAAGCATTAAAGACGGACTACCGAGAGTAGCAGAGCAATTCGAAAAAATAAAAATCCCTCATGAGAACATCATCAACACAGTATACACAATTCGGCATGGATCATTCGATTGGACTCCTACACAGAATACAGTAAATATTACCGCAACTGTTAAGGGCATTTATCGATTGACACTGGTTTCAATGATGCAGTTTAATATATTATCGTCGAGTTCATCCGGGTTTAACAATACAATATCAACAATTATAGACAGGAACGCAACTGAACAGTTTACAATTTATGCCGTTGATAGAAATCTAGCCCGGGCAAACATTACATGGTATGTGGAATTTGCAGCGAATCTAAGTAATTAAAAACACTAGCTCTTTTAAAATAAAAATGACCACCAAGGAAATTGAATCAGAGGTATCACCGACGTCACATCAATATCGATTCGATACCGCAAAAGAATTTTCCGCGAACTTGAAAACGCTTTCCGAACAATACCGTGCAAAAATAAAAAAATACCGCCGAAAAATAACCGCCATCGACGCGGTCGTGTACTCGGTGTCGGGTATAGTAGCTGGCGCCGGTGTTATTTTATCCACGGTGACCACGATAGCCCCGATCGCTGTTCCAATCGCTGTCTCCGCAATGACAACAGTTGCTGGAGTTGCCAACGCAATCACTAGGAAGATATCATCGTGTTTTCAGAAAAAACTCAACGAGTATACAGTAAAACATCAAATAGTATCCGACGCATACTCGAAATTATCCGGGTTGATCTCGTTATCGATTGATAATTTGTTCGTATCCGATGTTGAATTCTCCACGATGGTCCAGTTATATAGCTCCGCGATGTCAAAAATCGAGGATTTTCAACTGGAAGCCGAAACCACCTGGTTGTTAAAATTAGACACTAAAAACAACGAATAATAATAATGTCGCTGAACCCCGAAGGGTCTCAATTACTTCAGCGGATCGCGGAGAATACCACTCCGGTACAAACAAATATGATATCGATAACATCAACGAAACCCGAATTCAGTGTAAACTTTCCATCACCGGTTCCAGTAAAGGAAATAGCGCTGGCAAAATTGCGAGTATATCACAGTTGGCCTAATATCCGAGCGGACGCATTTAACGGACAACAACCTAATAACTCGCTGGTTTTTGCACGGACAAATAAACCCGATGGGACCCCAGACTGGGAGGAGGTTACAATACCAACTGGGTCATACCAAATAGAGCAAATCAATAAAGAATTTCAACGCAGGATAAAATCGATCACAGGAAAGGAATCAAAAATCGCTATTACGGTTCATGAACCGACGTTATCGTCGACGATTGAAATAAGCACACCGGGGTATATGGTTGATATTTATAACAGTTCAATAAGAACCATACTAGGATGGCCTGAGAATCCACCCGCGGACACCCCCCCCCCCCATCAACTATCCTCAGACACGATAACGGAGATGGTGGTAGGCATATTGCTCCATACAACGTAAATATCGCATCAGTGATAGCGATCAATCTAGTGTGTGATGTTATCGAAGGGAGTTATCAGGTGGATACCAAGCAATCAAATCAAGCTCAACAGGGGTATATCCTTTATTCGTTTTCACCAACAGCCCCTCCGGGATTTTTGATCATTGAGAGTCCGATTAATCCGGTCTATATGCGATGCCATGATCGGTTTTTAACGAGAATTAATTTCAGACTTACCGATCAGTCAAATAACCTAATTGATCTGCAAGAGGAGGAGTTAGTGATCACTCTGTTTGTAAGATCATAGCAGCAGAGGGGGCGATGACATCGACGCGGTCGTCGATGTGCTTACCGGACGCTGACGACGCTGGGGATCGACGCGCAGAAGGTGTTAATTAAACCAAATGACGTTTGGACGATCCCCCAACGACGACGTCGTTTTTTTTTACCAGGCGCTGACGACGCTGGATCCGCTGAGTGCAGAAGGTATTAATTAAGCCAAATGACGATTGGACAAAATGTCCGATTCGCCCCCTCTGCTGCTAGTCATGGGGGTCAGAGTCTCGTATGGTCGTATGTGTTCCCATAGGTATAGATTAAGCATCACGTCTGTACTGCTCTAGTTTGAAATGATTGTAGAAACGAACAAATATCCTACAGAGGGCTGTATTCAAAACTGGCAAACCTATGGTAGCCACCAATATACGAAGACTGTGTTTCTTATTTTACGTTTTTCTGTTTTTTTATTTGTGCTCGTACCTGTCTGTGGGGCCCCGAGTGGCCGAGTGGTCTAAAGCGTTCTTCGTTACGGATCACTGCCATCTCACCTCTGTCTGCGGCGGTTCGAGTCTAGGATTCAGCCAATGTGGGTATGTGGGAAAGCTTGCCAGTAGCTTCTCGTGGGTCGGTGGTTCTTTCCGGGGTTTTCTCGGGTTCTTCCTCCACCATTAATACTGGCCGCCATGTATAGCCTATCGTGTGCTGAAAAATGGCGTTAAACCCCACAACAACAACAACAACAACAACCTGTCTGTGATCTTCAGCTACTGACAGCATAGTGTCAGGTTCGGCCGCGCTGATTTCTTTATCATCCATTGCTACCGAGCACAATTTACTGATTCTATTGATACTGCTATGTGTGACGGAACGAAATTAGGAATAGACTCTTCCTCGGGAATGCAGTCACATCAAAATTAACTTGACCGCGCCTGCAAAGACACCAGTTACTATCGATATAGCTCATACACAGGGGCGTCGCTAGGGGGTGCGGGGGTGAGGACCGCACCGGGTGACACCATCTCAGAGGGGTGACACCAAAATGAAAAATTGCATATTTTACAGAGCACACACTGCTCGGTCTAGTCGAATTTCATAAGCGGATAATCGATCATAGTTAAATACATGACTAGCAGGCACAGCAGTGGCGTCGCTAGGGGGGATGCGGGGGGTGCGGACTGCACCGGGTGACACCATCAAAGGGGGTGACACCAAAATGACATTACTTAGGATTCTGTATGATCTGTTACGGAAGGAGGACCATGGGGGTGACACCATGAGCTACCGCACTGGGTGACACCAAACCGAGTGACGCCACTGCTTATACAGCAATATCAACTGGTGTGCCGACAATTGTGGATATTGTGATTTCAGTCAGACCAACACCAAATGATAATAGCGCAGCGAAACCGCAAATAGCGTCTGCGACCACAAACGTAATGCAGTTATAAAGTTATACCTCGAGAATATTTACATTTCCTTCGATAGTACGATGTACTTATTACCACCCTTTCACCCGCAATCACACCGATTAAGCCAGCGCCTATTACATCTAACGATCGTCTTAGCCAACAAACTGTTACCCGAACAAGTGCACCCTTGTTGAATTTTAGTCGACCATGTTTGTCCTTTGCTGCTAACCGAGTCAATATTTAATATCATTAAAAGTAAATGTAGTCGGGGTGGTTACATCGGTGAATACTACCTAGTCGTTGTAGAAGCAATCCCGGAAAGGTTTCGCATCTGCTGCTGCAATCAATTCTTGACCATTTTCACGTGCACAGGAGATGATTCCAAATTGACCTGGAGATGGCGGTAATCTCATAACTGATCGATGTAATATCGTACCCACCAGAGGGACATTTGATAGTTTGCCAGTTGATACTATTTTGTGTTGAAACACTACCGAATTTCTCACGGGCAGACCACCAAACGGTTCGGATCGGATATTATGCCAAATGTAATCCACTCGCTACGAGATTAGTGCTATCGCAAGTATGGGTGGGTCCCTCAGCGGACACAGGTGCAGAAAAGTCACAACGAATTCTTTTTTCATGAATGAGATGCATAAACCTCATGCAGCACACAAATCATCTCCCCACGCACTTTCTCATTTGTGTTAGAACTCAAAATCGTTGTTATGTATTTCGTAGATATCGTCAGCAAGTTTGTGCGTCAGCACACCATATGTGTCTCTGTCCCTAAGATCATTGGTGAGCAACCGTGGACAAATCGGTGTTGCTTCTTTGATGACTGTGGGGGCATTTCGTCCGCAGGAATATTTTCAATCGATCCGTGCGAATCACACAGTCCACGGGGTGCAACCCATGGCCATTGTTTTGCTGGAAGTGCCTGAATTTTTGCAGATGTAAGGTTTGTTCATCCATAGCTGTGCCATCCTCTGTACATGTTCGACTATCCATTGTCATTGTCTTTCCAATATAGGAGATAATAGTGTCCGTACAGGTTCTTTGTTCTCTTCGTTTAACTTTTGATGGTGGATTCTTCTTGTGTTTTGGCTGAGACGAGGCTAATTGACCTAAATATTCTTCTCCCTCAGTTTCATGAGAAAATACTGGTCGATCAGAATATTCTTCATCGATCCGAGGAAGTCATTTGTCGCTACAGTACATTATATTTAAACAATGTTTTTACCAGGCTCAGCCATGATTGTGCGCTGTGGTCTTTTTACTGATATTGCAACAAGATAGGTCGTCACTGGTGAGCAGTTCTTGAGTGTTAAATACGCATATACAATATCTGCATGGATATTTCTTTCTGGATCGCTTGCTGCGCCCGTCAAGCAGCTGACCAAGATTTGTATCCATACTTAGTGCGAGACCTATTCTAAGTCGTTCATTTCATTCATCATCAACAAAACAATTTTGGTTTGGCCGTATTGTCCGTGGGGAGATAGTGCTAGCGGATAAAAGCCTTTGTCATTAACGAACACGTTTACAGCGATACCTGGGATTAGTATTCAAATTTCTTCAGTGTGACTTTGGTCACATGCACAGAAATCTCGATATCACCAAAGTTGAACTTACCCAGGTGTTGGCGATATATTTAAGGACAGTATTGCTTATCATTGGCAGGGAATAGTGCCAACAAGATGCCCGCTCAAACGAACGCTTATCAAGACTCTTTACATTAATGATTGATTTGGTGGGATCAGTTTGCAATGTATTTGTCCTCGAAACTGGTTATGTGGCAAGAGGTAGACCTCGATTTAGCAACATCTTTCGAGAATCCATCCCGATCCTGCCTTGGTGTATTTTTCCAGCGTTTCAAATATATTTTCAATGCCTCTGCTAATTTCATCCCTAATGACGCAGCTGTCTTTGCATTTCAGGATCGCAATTGTGAATCCACGGAGTAGTAGTTTTGAATCCGTTCTGGAAACGACTAAGCGGCAAAGTCAGATGTACGTTGAGGGCAATGTCTTCTTTGACCCCCAGCTTGACCAAAGTTTGGTAATAGCGAAACGATTACGGTATTCAGATTTGTCAAGAGTTGTCGAGCGTCTTTGCCTGGTGTAAAGGTGGGCGGGTTGATAGCCACTTGATTTTCCAATTTCCGCTACGTTACTTAAATTTGAATTAGGGCACATCATAAGGTTGTGTTTGTGTATGAATATATTCAACCAAAGCAGTAGCGATAGCAGAGTTGTTCTTCCTCAGCACGAAGATGGCTTGTTCATACGAGTCCACTATCGCAAAGATGTCTGCTTTTCTTGTGTCACTGGGTATTCGTATACTGTGCTAACGCGCAAAAATTGTCTTGGTTGTTTTACCATTGCTGTTGTTGTTGCTTCAGTTGCAAGCGGTGGCGGTAACAGTTGTGGATTTAGCGAAAGTATGGGTCTCCAAACTGAGGTATATATCCTTTACTCATACATCTTGGTATGTGTATTCCTTGCCGCCATGAGAGCTGTCTTAGTTGTGGAACTCCATGCATGGTTATTCTAAGGGAAGGGCGAAGCGTCTTTCTAATTGAGAAATTTTGGCGATGATTTTTTTTTAAATTTTTTTTGGTATATTACCACAATCGGAAACTGCGATTGCTTCTATCCTGGTGATTATTCATCCGTTTCATATCTTTCTTGTTGTTGTGGTATCTGTTTTAAGTTTGTGATTGGGCAGCCAAAGACGTTTGTGGTTTTGATTTCTGTCTGCGCAATCTATAATGCTCCCCAACAGATCCCAAAGGTTTGCAAAGATGATTACGTGATTCGGCTCCGATGCCACATTTCAACATTTCAAGCAAGGTCATGCCCCTAATCCTTCGATTAATATTTACATGTGGGTTCTGAAGTACTCGTAATGGCATCTGATGCGACAGGGTTAGAATTTTCCAAGGCAGGTTTGCTTTACATTTGTTGAGTCATAAGAACATGGCGCTTCTGTGTTCCAAAGCCATTGTGATTCCTATTTACATTCGTGCGATCGTTTATCAAATTGACACAAACACGTCTACATTTTATGTTGGCAGCCCCCCCCCCCCCACTCGTACTCTACATAGTGAACATGAAGCTGCAAATCAGTCCATAATTAACCACGATATAACACAATCACAGCAGAATCCTTCTCCGGTGTTGAGCAAAACATCTTTCCGAAACAATTCCGTCACTAGAAAGTAGGTCATATACTCCAACTACCTCTTTTTTGCATTGTGGTAGTGTGCTTTGTAGATTGTATATCAAATTGACCAGGGATGTCATTCCTATACGTATGACCCCAAAGTGTCTGCTCAATCAGCCTGCTCTGAAGCATCTTCGTCATCCATTTCCTGCTTCTATTTGTCATAATCTTAAATATATTGCATAGCCAATAATAAATTGTACAGCAAATAATCGTGTCTCCCACGCAATGTCAAGTGATTGTCCGAAAAAACTAACCTACAACGTACAACTATGCTCTTCGTCACTCTGTTTGGACCGACCACTTGAATTATTAATTTTGTCTTAAATTCTTGTCTCAATTACCAAAATTAAGAGGTAACCTTTCCTTTCCTGTTCATGAGGAACTGGACAAATACTGCACACATTATGAAATTTAATCTTGAATTAGTCTGTATTAGAGTCGTTGCATATATTTAGGTCATCAGAAACATTCGGGATTTCTTTATAAAACAATTTGTTAAAAAAAATCAGCTTATCCGTTACACGCTGTTTTATTTTTAACAAAGCAACTAGTTTTGCCTGAACATGATAGGCATCTCTTGATCTTGTATGAAAAGTTATATTTATTTAATTAACATTGTATTTTCCTCGTGGAAATATAGAAAATTGATAGAATTTCCTATAATTTTCTACGTTTATGATTTTTATACATATTGATTTATGATGCTGTGTCCTAAAGCAAGGATTTGAATCCAATACATTATCAATCTGTTTAACATTGGGATCGTTAAACTACGTTCGTGTACTGTTTTTCTCATTCATTATCAAGCTTTATGCAAATTTTTTGTTCAGAATTCTCTGGCGGTTGTAAATTTAAAACCACACTTCCGGATTCTGTCAGAAGAGGAACGACCAACATCTGCAAGTCTGGTGGACAGTTTGTATCTGATGATGCCATTGTCGAAGGATGGTATTATGTTGCAGCAGGAAACCGTCTAGCCACCCAAGCCTCTGGCCTTGAGATTGGATCATGTGGAACGTTTTATCCCATATGGCTTAATGGTAAATTTGACTAAACTTCCTAAAATTACCATTGAAGGTTAATAATCCCACTATATTACTATAAGACTAAGATCTCACATGGTTCACCTGTTCATGAGTAAACCAAACCAAGCTAGTTACAACTTATAGTGTTTTTAGAGTCAGGATTATCGTTGTGGTTTTTATATATATATATATATATATATATATATATATATATATATATATATATATATATATATATATATATATATATAACAGCCTCTATAATAATATTGTTTAAGAGAGAGATCAGATTATTTATTTTTAACGTTCAATGGTAATTTTAGAACGTTTAGGGAGAGAAAAAAAGAGTTAGAGAGATAGATCAGATTATTTATTGTTAACCGTTATCTTGTCTCCAATTATCTCGTGAGCTATGTACATTTTTATTACAAATTGCGCCAGAGTTCGAAGTTTAACGTCATCTTGAACTCTTTTTGTGTTTTCTGTCTTTATATATATCAAGGCACTCATCCATCAATAATAGGAGAAACTTTGACTGCGATGGCATGTATGAAAACAAACATTGATGTATGCGACTCACCATTTCCTGTAAAGATTACCAATTGTGGAAGCCATTACGTGTACTATTTAAGAAACACAACATTGAATTCAGCCTTTTGTATGGGTAAGTAAAATATGAGACAATCATGAATGTACTTGTTTCCATTTTATCACAAAATCTAAATATATAAACTAAATACATTAAAATATATTCTCGTTAAGTTAAGTATTTATTTAGTTTATATTTTGTGTTCAATATATATATATATATATATATATATATATATATATATATATATATATATATATATATATATACCTTCGTGATAAATGGGTATACATATGTGATTTTGTGCTCTCTGGAAAATAACATGTTCGAGTTTAATCCATTACGCTTTATTCATTGTGAAATTTAATTGACATATGCCTCCTCATATCGTCCGAGTCATGAATTCTTATATTATATAAGATTCTGCATCTTCCTCTGTTCTTAAAATTGAAAATGTTGTGTCGATGACCAGCAGACTTAAAGGCTCTTCTCGCTGACATGAAATACAATCAAAAGATAATATTCCTTTTGTATCTTACAACAAAGAATTATTACTTAATATTTATGCTTGAACTAAACATGAATGTAAGTATGCTTCATTCAAGCAGCATGCTATTTATCGTAGGTAGATATAGAATCAGAAAGGGTTTTATATGCAAATCACATCCAAACACTTTACACATATTACATCTTGCTTTGTTTACTTTTAAACTTGTTCTATTTTTGTAACTGAAAGCAAGGATTGAAATGGCGTGCATTTCTGGTTGTTTAATCCTTTGTGCAGGTTCCATCGTCCTCAAACAATTTTGGTCAGATAAATTATGTCCTGTTGCCCACGTAGTTGATTAGGCATATCATATGTATTATAATGTTCACTAGGTACGGTCAGGTTATGATTAGAATAATGTAAGGGTAGGCAAAGATTATATTTTTTGAAAAGACATAGGCATTGTAACTTCACACAGATATGAATGCCGTTACTATAAGTAACTTAACACAGATCTGAATGCAGTTACTATAAATAACTCGACACAGGTCTGAATGCAGTTACTATAAATAACTCGACACAGGTCTGAATGCAGTTACTATAAATAACTCGACACAGATCTGAATGCAGTTACTATAAATAACTCGACACAGGTCTGAATGCAGTTATTATGAGTAGGCCCAACGACAGAAAGAAACAATATGGAATGCAAGCTACATTTTGATTTAAGGTCGCTGCTTTCCATATTTCCAAGGACCTCTAGTAAATACTCGTTGACAATATATGTATTCTTTGATACGAAAAATACATTTTCTTTACTCGTAATATGAAGCATATATTTACAAAACACACCCATATGTTGTTTAGGAGGTGGCTTGTATGATTGGTTTCCTACTGTTTGAAATTTGAAAGATGTATCTTACAGGACATAGGACTGAGAATGCATATTCACAGTGCTTACAAAACTCGCGCGCGAACGTGTTTTTGAAAGTCTGAACCCGCATATGCAGGGGACCTCTTTGAATGTCTCCCAGCGATTACATTAACAAGCAAGATCTATCTTAGGAACACAAACAGGTTTGATATTAATAACCGGCATGAAAACGCTTTGCGAGCAATCACTTGAGAAGCCCATTGTAGTGTTGATAAGCTCTTCATCAAGCAATTTTTTAGAAAAGCATTATATATATATATATATATATATATATATATATATATATATATAAAGAGAGAGAGAGAGAGAGAGAAAGAGAGTGATCCAAAGGGAAACTGGTTCATTATTATATGAGAATATTACATGACATACTCTCTGCGTGTATACATTCAACAGCCAATACCGATAGCATTTACATTTGTTGCCTATATGATTGCGAATGACGTTCTGTCCCTGGCTATTGCGAAAATCATATTTGTTCAGTAACGGAAAATCACTGTTTACCATTGAATACACCATGAATTATGCTTGAAATACGTATCCCGGGTCTGTTTAAAAACAACCAGCTTAAATATAAAGAAGATAGCGAATATGATCATGACATGAGAATGACCAGAGAATATGGAATAGAATCCAACACTCAGACGCTTATCATCTTAATATAGATGGCATCTACGTTGACTGAACTCGATGAGAAATATGAATATACGTATTAGGAAGCAGAAGCAAGCCTGCGTTTACCAAGTATATATTCAAGCACGAAAGAATACAGAGCATATAGTATGCATGTAATTGCCGGCATTTTGTTTATGATATTCTTGGATCACTGGATAGGAATGTTGAAAAATGGTCAGGTTGTTGGTACAAGATTTTATAATGGAACATCTGGCGAAATCACTGTCGATCCCAGCTTGGGTGAAATTTTATCTCTTCTAAAACTTTGCATGTAGTTGGTATAAAATTGTATAATATAATATTTAGGGAAATTACTCTTGATCCCAGTTGCGAGGAAATATTTTTCCTGTTGAAACCTCATATACCCATTTGGAATTGGGAAGATGAAACAGAGCCAATGAAACATTAGTATCACTATCAATATGAAAAAGGGCTATAACTATTGCAAACGTGACAGCATGGGTTGTCTCACCTGCATCCGGGATGACTTTGAACAATGCCACTAGAGGCACTGCACAAATAAGGAAAAAAGGTCTTCAGCTACCAGGGCGAATCGAAATGTGAGCAGTCATTCAGAAGTCTAAACAATTCAGAAAGGAAGCCTGTCTGTCGACCCATTTTGATATTCTCATGTCGATAAAATCAATAAAGTGCTTCCGTGGTGTCATAATGCGAATGTAAATGATTCAAATATATTCTCCCCGTGAATCAAACGAAAATGATAATTGGAAGCACCTGGTGTACCTACCAAATATGGTTTCAGATTGGAATCATTGCATTTGCACGTGTAAATTACCGATCGGTGGACGCAAAGTCACCCTTTGGCAAAACTCCGTCAATTATCTAATTGTTTAATTTAACTGACACAACCACTGCGATAAAATTCCCCATAAATTATATTGAACCACCACAAGTGACCCGCAAAAAAAACAAAGTCCCAATCGACTTTGTGATTTATATTTAATTTACATCGTGTCGTTGGCTTTTATTCACAATTGAGGGTAGGAATTTGGGCCAAACGGAATATTTTTATTTTAACAATATATTGCATAGCTAAAAAAATTGTGCTTTTGTATTGCACTTTAAGATCATAATTACTTTGGGGATAAATGTGTTTGAAGATAATGAGTTGTATGACATGTTTTTCTATATTAAGAATGACCTAGAAGCAATTTTGTGGGAAAAGCGTTTGATATTAATATTGTTTACTTTAGAATTAATCGTTTCATATCTTACCAAACTGGTCTAGTGGAATCAGTTGTGTTCATTTACCATTTGAGAGGATTTATTTTTTTTAAATTTTTATCGAAAATACAAAGTGATCTTTGAATTTAGGAATAAATCATTATTTTGGAATTATCGTAAATTCATTGAAGGATATTTTGAACTATATCATTGCAATACATCAATACTGTTGGCATATTAGCACATTTGAGGCTACTTGCTCATCAGCACACTCAAAATTAGAATTCATTCTAAATATTACTGGAATTCTTTCGGAATACTTTTTACTGTATGACCATCTGGGAATTTAATTCACACTATTTTAAGTTCCATTTAATTGTTCACATTATAGTCTAGGGAATTAGATTATATGTTGAATAAAGCATATATTGTTGGTTTTAGTTCTTGTCTGGGGGACCAAGTGGCCGAGTGGTCTAAAGCGCTCTCCGTTACGGATCACTGCCATCTAACCTATGTCAGCGTGGGTTCGAGTCTCGGATTCGGCCAATGTGGGTATGTGATAAAGCTTGCCAGTAGCTTCTCGGGGGTCGGCGGTTCTTTCCGGGGTTTTCCCGGTTTCTTCCTCTACCATTAATACTGGCCGCCATGTAAAGCCTATCGTGTGCTGAAAAGTGGCGTTAAACCCCACAACAACAGCAGCAACAAGTTTTTTTCTGTTACTTTGTTTAAGACCCTTGAGTTGAAACAACTTATGGTTAGAATAGGACGCACTTATCATCGTAAGAGTTCTTTGGCAATAAGTATCATTGATTATACAAAGCACGGACATATTCAATGTAGTTTTAGGCAAAAATGTTGACAAGCCTCCGAAACCCACATTGTCGGAAACATCAATATTACCGAAGAAGATATTTTCTATAATTGCATGGCAGCTGTAACAGCGACGCAGAATGAAGTGGGAAACGTCTGAACAAGGTCTTCCTGTTGAGCGATTATACTCCGTGGAGAGGTTATCAATAGAAGAACTGGGATGGATCCTTAATGTTATCGACATGAAAAACTAATCGAAGCGAAACAACAACTGCAAGATGAAATCACCAAGAAAACAGCCATACTCTCGATATACAACCCCCTATAAGCGGTCGCAGATACGTTTTGTCGACTTGTTAGGACAAACGCCGATGACCTGGGTGATGCTTCGAATGGCAACGGTGGCACATATCATTGGTGCAACAATAGGAAGTGTTGTCAAGCTCTATTGATAGCAACTAGTGTAACCGGTGATGATTCTGGCACAATACAATAATTTCGTTATGATTAAATTAAAGACTACATCTTTATTCAGGAAATCTAATTGCAGTTTAATTAGTCTCAATACAATTAGGACACTGCACTATGTGGACATTGAAGATTTGAAAACTATTACCACTGCGAAGGTCGAGAACGATGTTGACCGAACTGGAAAACTTCCGTCGACAAAATACTGGACTCCGAGGCAGAACAATCCAGGCAATTAAACTGCATGCGGTAAATATCAAGCAAACGCGCGCTTACTTTGTGACCCAGAGATCAATACTTGCCGTAATATAAGGCTCAGCGGCTAGGATATTCATTTACGAAAACCAGTTCGTGCGTACGTTTGTACGCGTCGGGTTTAAACTTATGGACGGCTGGAACAATAAAGCACTGTCTCCGATTAGTAAGAACAAAAATGTCAAACCACAATAAACCACCAGTCCCTACTCTTGAAAGTATCTTTCAGGAAGCACAATGCAAAGAAGTTACATGACCAGGGAAACTATTACTATCGAATTAAGTTTTTCGTTTCTGCTTCTGTGTTGGAATGTGTTGCTGATGTTTTCACGGGACTTTCACCACAAGGTTATCTCGCAAAAACATAAATAGTCTAGTGTTTCATAACTATGCTACTCATTTCATGTTACTGCAATTCACAGCAAATTTTAATACAAACTTTTGTTGCCTAATATAAACAAGTATAATGGCTATTTTCCATTTATTCCAGCCGCGTCCTGATGGATTAGATTGGATACATCACGTATAAAGGGCATCAAATAACGGAAACACTATTTTATTTCTGTGTTATGAAAGTGACCTTTGAAATGAAGCAGTTTCTCTTGACGATGATTACTGCATTTTAAACATGTAGTGCACTTGTAAACAATAAAGTAAATTCTGATTTAAACAATACAGAACACGAAAAGAAAAGGTTGGTGAAATATTTATTCCTCAGTTATATAAATCATATATCTGTTTACAACTTTGACGTATACTGGGTGCAACTCTGTGGCACACAATCAGCAAGTTAGAAGCATGTGAATAACTTACTAGCATACAACAAAATGCATGATACATATAGACTAAGGGCATATATGGTAGAATATGGTACAGCTGGCTAAGGAGGTGCACCTATGCAACTAGCTATGGAGCTGCGTATACCAATGAAAGTGCAACTAACTATGGAGTTGCAACAGAGACATTACCTCTGATCGTGCAGCTGGCTACGGAGCTGCACTCCGAAAATGAACTTCTGCAATTAACTAAGGATCTATAGAGGTACAGGTAGTATTGGGGCAAGAGAATGAAGTAATGCGAAATGAATCCCCCACCCCAATTAAAAACAAAAGAATATGATACATATAAACTAACAAAAATGCAGTGAGTATGGTGCAGCTAGCTAAGGAGCCGTACGTTTTCAGCCACTATGGAGTTGCTAGGAACATTATGAGCGTGCATCTGGCTAGAGAGCTGCACTTCAGAAACAGTTAGGCAAGTAAGTAAGGATCTGATTGAGGTAATGGTTGTATTGTGGGCAAGATAATGAAGTAACACCAACTGAAGCCCCCCAGTTAACAAACAGACTGTGGAAAGTAGCGTACGATGCAACTGGCCAAGGAGTTTCACAAGAACAGCAACTCTGAGTGTGACACTTTACACTGAGCTACGGTTAGAAACAGAGCTACTGCCATTAACTATGCATATATAGAGGTAAACGTGTTATGGAATGGGCAAGAGAATGAATGAACACGAGATGAACATCTCCACTATAAAGTTGCCGGAGGGACATTATTCATAAGCAAGCAACTGGCTAATCAGTTGCACTGAGAAAGGGATGTACTACATCTTTTGGGACTGCTGCAGAAGCGCGTGCAGTAATGAGGGGCATGAGCTATAGTGTACATGAAATAAAGAAGATCAGACGGTGGTGAATTATTGGAGCAGAAAATATACACAATCATATGTGACGCACAAGAACTAATGGTATGTGACCCCATGCAAGACAACAAAGACCCCACATTTTTATGTATAAGTAGAGACCTATGAAATCATACAGTGACTCATCAAAAAGACTTATTTTAGTGAACTGGTTGTAAAATATAGAGCAATTTGTATGATGTAAACATCGTCAAATCCATCTGATAACAATTGGAATCTGTGTTCCAGAAAACTGGCCCTTGTTTATTATAGATTATCACGTGAGAAAAATGCGTTTAATAAGCTTGATTGCTTCCAATGATAAACGAAACTAAGTATAATTATCTTTCGATCAAGTGTATTTATGACTAAATACTAAAGTACAGAGAAATGTAACAAATGCAATTGGTCATTTAATTTGTTTATTTATTTCCTTGTTTCCAAAGAAAAAATATCTCAATGGACTTCAGAAAAAACAACGGACGCAATCATTCCTCCGACAACGCCTGCTTTAATCATGGCTACAGACATCCGGGAAACTACATTGCCTCATCCTCGCAATGAGATTCATTTCGGGGATGACGGTGATATGGAGTCCATCTTCAACAGGACAACGGTTGTGTTCTCCGCGGTGATTCTTTGTCCAGTAACTGTTCTCCTTGTGCTCTTCCTTTTCAAACTGAAAACCCAGAATACGAGGTAAGCGAATTTACAGAGGTCATGTCAATAAATAAGACTTATATCCCATGTTTTAAACATTACTCCAGCAAAATAGAATATAATCCCAGCGCCGTTGTTATAGACTCACGGTTCTAATTCAATCGAGATAGTAGACCTATGCAAATATCATGGTATTGAAAATTAAATATGTGTACATTTCCGAATGCTCATTATCAAACCAATATTTATCAGATGAGCATATCTTTGATGAAAGTTTCTGAGCATAGAAAACAGTATTAGCATATGTGTCTTTTCTGTGTGTATTTGCGTTCAAACCAGAAAACTGGAGAGCAGTCAATTACTTGGGGACTGGAAACATGCATTTATTTTATTTTATTTCCAAACGGTTCATATCTCTTTAGTCCGTCTTTAATATTAGTCAAGTCGTTTATTTTATAATGTAATTGATGTAGTATTAGTCAAGTCGTTGATTTTATGCTGTAAGTGATGTAGTATTAGTCAAGTCGTTGATTTTATACTGTAATTGATTTAGTATTAGTCAAGTCGTTTGTTTTATACCGTAATTGATGTAGTATTAGTCAATTCATTGATTGTATACTGTAATTGTTGTAGCATTAGTTGTTTGATTCTATACTGTAACTGATGTAGTATTTGTCAAGTCGTTGATTTTATACTGTACTTAAACTAGTGTGAGTCAAGTCACTTATTTAATACTGTCATTGATGTGGTATTAGTCAAGTACAAGATTTTATACTGTAACTGAATTAGTATTAGTCAAGTCGTTTTTTTTATACCGTGATTATTGTAGTATCATTCAAGTCTTTCATTTTATACTGTAATTAATGTAGTATTTGTAAAGTCTTTGATTTTATACTGTAACTGATGTGGTATACTGTTGTTCCTGGTGTAAACATTACCGGAGTAACAAAAGCATCAGGATTAGCTGCAATGTTGATAATCATAATGACGATAATATTGTTGATAATGATAATGTCGATAATACTGTTTGTAGAAGCACATATATTGTTTTTCTCCAAAAATATAAATAAATGAAAAATCTAGCCTGAAATATTCCTCAACGTTTAAACTTTAAACTGTTTTAAATCAATTATTGACTTCAGTAATAATAATAATAATAATAATAATAATAATAATAATCATTAAAACGAGATCCATCACGACTACTGTTAACTTTATGATAATGAAATTTCTATCAGCACTTGTTACGGTTTGCATTATGTTCATTATATTGTCATCATAACTTTAAAAAAATTAGTTTATATATCAAATCTTGCATATGGTTAAACAGTTAGCATTTTATTCATGAATTATTGTAATGAAGAAATCACAAAACCAAACTTTATACAAGGATCAATACTGCACAATGAACACGTATGACCTTTATCACATATCGGTTAGTCATACAGATCTTTTGATGCGTTTAATTTCATCGTCATTCAATAAGGATAAGTTTCATTTTTTGGGTGATTGTGTTTTAATTATTATTGAATTATTGATGGACTGTGAGAGCGAGTGAGTGATTGTTAAAGATTGGTTTTGCCCCTTTTACTTTACCTGTATTTACAAAAATATAATATTTCATGTTCTAAAGCTAACTAATCAATATTATTCTGTTTCAGACTCGTAAAGATCAGGGCTGAAGTAAAGAAAATGCCAGTTTTCTTCATCCCAATGAACGACGGCTGGATGAAAGCAACAAAAAGATCAAACCATTTAGCGACACAGTCTTTATAACAGATATCTAGACCGTGCATTGTATTCGGCAAAACACGGAAATGAAATGTTCTTGTCTGTTATTAAGGCTCTATCATTTTAAAATAAGTAATAGAAAAAAGTGAGAAGCAACAAGCTTTGTAAAGTGCAACAAATAATGTATTTTTATAGAATACAATGTGAAAAATGTTAAGCAAACTTACGGCATTGCAAATTAAATCCCTAATAAACCTAGCATTGCAGACACAAGTCCTAATGGTTAAAATTCTGTACAAAACTTTAATGGTAATCCAAATAAATCCAATGATGAAAGTGTTGATGTGCCTGTGATGGACCATGTCGTGGAGATGTGCCAACATTCTTTTGTAGAATCACAATAAAACAAGCAAGAAATATATCCTTATTTAAAATTCCACTATAAATTCAAGTCTCTGTTTCAAAAAATGTTATTTTTGATGAGCACTTTGTATTTCCAGTGAATAAATAATTTGACTAAATAAAATCCAGCCTAAGTGCCTGAAGATCATACAACACGAATGAATGATTTCTAGAAAGACAAGATTGTATAGTCCTCTACTTGACCACAGGTCACAATTACCATTTTCTAAATTAAACTATTACCTAAACGAATGAAATTATTCTGAAGGTTCCATATGTTTACAAGATAAAGTCTTAGTTCTAATTAGAAGTATATTACAAAAATTGTACCATATAATGTGGAATATATCAGTTAGTACAGGTATATTTATAGAGAAATTCCAATAACCCAAACACAGACCCAAATAAATATGTTTACTTCTATTGATAATGATTCTATTACTAAACCCATACATATACCGTAAATATTAGCTGTGTATTAGCTGCTTACATCAAAAAATCAATGACTCAGGTCAGGTAGAAAATGATCTTGATTTTTGACAAGGTCAGAACCAAAATACAATTATCCATAGTATTTAATGAAGAAAAAAAACAGCCAATATTAAATATACATAACACTGTATTAGAGTTAGATCAGTATTTATGGGCTTTTTAGGTATTCAGAAATCTAGCTGAAACATTTTATACAAGCCCACCCCATTTAAGTATTTTTATTATCTCCCTTTATTTCTCAATTACGGGGAGCAATTCCAGATATTTTACAACGGCGTTTTGCAGATTAAAGTGGAGATAAACCACTTGAACATGATATCAGTCATGCATTTGGACATTCCAAGCGAAGTATGTGTCTACTTTGAATCTCGAAATAGATGGTCCTTAATTCTGAAATTTCAGTCAGTAAAGGATGCATATGTAACGCACTTAGTTTTATTTTTCGATCTAAACTTCTTGATCGACTAGATGCAAATAATAAGTGAAGTATTATTTTATATGCTTTCATTCTCTTTATTTTATGTTTATCTGTGAGGTGTACATAAACTTTCCTTTATTACTCTGGAAAAAAAATTTAAAATGAAACATAAGTCAACATGGAAGATCCATGTTTATCAAATGATTCCTCTAAACCAGGTGCTTGAGTCCTATCCCTCTGACATTTCTGTCCGAGTAAAGACAGTTTAAAGTGTGAGATACATCCAGGTTAAATATATGTAAGAATGTACTGAAAATATATCAGTGGTTATGACTGTCACATATTTAACAATATAATGATTGCCAGAACAGTGAGTTTTACGCCTGAGCTTTCCTTTCTGCCCACATACGTGCCCTGTTTTTGGTTACAGACGGACCATGTCATACCTTTTTTTATCACGTAGTCGGTACCATTTGCCTATTGTGTGTGCACTTTAATAGTTTGTATATTATAACATGCTAAAATATCACTTTATGTGATTCTGATTTGTCCAAATGAGCCCATAGAATTATTGTCTAGCATTCTCTTTAGTGATTGGATTCGATCATTGGGAAACCTTTCTACCCTCTGGAAGTTTTTGTTTTCAATTAATATTTTGGTGACCATTTTTCGAATCGAAAAACGAAAGGAATTGGGGGAAAATATGGTATTGTCTGTCTTAATATGGCACACATACCCCCGTAGGGGATTGCTATGTCATGTATAACATATTATAACATCAAAAATAGCTAAAACCCCAAAACAAGAACAACAACAACAAGTGAAACTAAGGGTGGGGGGAGTTATGGCTGGAGGGGGCGCCAAACCTGAAGCATGGAGTCCACCCTATATGCAAGCCTGGCTTACGTGTTAACTTACAGATGTAGTTAAACTGACTTGTGTTCACAGAAGAATGTTCACATAAACCGCTATCCAAACTGACAGAAGTTGATCCAACCAATGCATATTTATGCGGTAAATGTGTGATGCAATTCCGACTCAAAATATGATTGGTTTACATATTCTGTAGTCTACTGTTCCAAATTAAATGCTGAAAATATGGGAATTTCTGCATTCAGTAATATTTATTTCACATGAATATCGCAACAATGTAATGTTTAGTTGAGAACGTGACACTTTAGGTTACGTATACATCGCTCGTCAACTGTATTCTAACGGGCACTGCATTAAACAATATGGCATCACGCGCGTTGGACATTCTGTGTTGAAAAAGGATTTTGCCTGTGTAAAATGTTCTTTTTATTCGGAAGGACGTAGGTTTTTTTTATTTATAGGTTGTAAGAAAAGTATAATCTACTTTTAAACGTTAACACTAGCTCAACTTTGCTTGGGACTATTTTTTACGCACAATATATGAAAGATGCAGCGTCTGTTAGAATGAACGAAATTATTCGTTATTCTAACTAAATAATTTCCAGCGAAATAAAGCATATGTGATAAAAAATAATCTCAAACGGGTAAATATTTAATATTAAATTTATGACGCTCTTTGAATAATGTCCAGCTCTTGCTCGCTAAGTCTCGCAAAATCTAAACATTATTCAACTCGTTTAACAAATTCAGTATTCAATCATGACCCATTTGAGATCCTCTATGTACAAGCGTTTGACTTACGCTTATTTTCACGCATGCGCATATCATGCAACTGTGCTAGCCAATTATCTTTCACAATACAAGGTAAATGCCCTTCATGAACCCCGCCAACTAAGTTGACTCCGGTTCATCTGAGAAATAGCGTCTTATAGATTTACCGTACAAAGTAGCTAACATTTGTACATCTACACATTTCTCTCATTTTGACAAATACTTGCTAAATAATTGAGAGAATTATTAGCATCCCTTACACAGTAATAAATTAGAAAGAACAGTTACGCTTCCTGATAAGGATTTATCCCATAAAGTTGTATGTAAAACAATGGGGTCTGTGTCTGGGGCAATTAAGTTACTCTCCTTCTGTTTGAAGCAATCTCTCGATCGATCGATCGATTGATCAATCGATCATCGATTTCTTGTAGAGCACATAACGTTGATTGATATACCACTTTATTAATTTACATACATTTTAGAAAATACTGATACTAATCTATGAACCCGATCAAGCGATTCTCGTGTTAAAACTTAGCTAAAAGTCCCTTCATGCCAGACTTGGGATTTATTTCAGAGTAGACAAACCTGTACGCATGTCAAATTCTCCTTTGCTTCTCTCGAAATCGTTTCTAAACAGGTCATAGCCTAGAATACCGTGCACAGCATGCACTTAAAAATGGCGTTAAACAAAGAATCTATCTCCTTCTCTCCCCGTTTCAAATAATGAACCTTTTCTAACTGATTTGTATGAACGAAGTATCTGGCTTATTTGGTTTGTGAAAACAGAGAAATCTGTATTATCAAAGATCATTCCAATTTTTAGAGTTATTATACTATATATATAAACTAGTAGACGCGAAAATGTACTTGTTCAACAAATGAACAAAACTGTAATTTGCAAACACGTGTCATAAAAAACCGAAGACAATTATGTTTAGTTATGTCAAAGGGTATGATGATCTGCGATAAGGTCTTCCTACGGAAAGAGGTACTGGAATGAGGCTGTCTTACGAATGCATGTTTTCGGATGGCCTTTAACTAAGTGGATTTATTATAGCGTAATAACAAGTGACAAGAATATTGAGTAATTAGGTTTTCCTAAAAAGCTGCCAAATTTCAATGCGATTTAAAGGATACATTTATTGTTTACTGCAACCAAGTGATGATGCCTTTAGAGGTGTCAAATCATTTTTTGTTGTTTGTTTTACTTTGTTTTTTCTTGCTACTTCACAAGCCTTTGACAACTTATACATACTCAAGAAGATTAATTTCTAAATCTTCAGCTGAAAGAAGTTTCTCCTTTACCACCTTCAATGGACCACGGACAAACTGCCCAAAACCTAGTTCAAAGGGTCTAAATCCTAAAGATTATTGAACTGATTACCTATAGCACACAACAGTTAATGAACACTTTCGTGCGAATCTTTCCGGTATCAAAACATTATAACCGAATCATATGTTTCAATATTTGATGCAATCTTTCCAAGGCCCCATAGCATTCAGGGTGAAGTTTTGACTTGTTGGATGTCTGATTTATGCATAACTTGCTGAAAATTTCATACCTTAAAATGTTATTCCTAATCATTTGGCCAGATTTTATGAGGCCAAAATTGTTTACAAATAATTTATCAAAGCTTTACTGCGGCTATAGCTTTGATTTCGTCAAAGGGATTATTTCAGGAAATCTTGTCAACGCACATATTATCGTCAACAACTATTGGTCGCCTGGTGTATTCTTAAGTACAGGACCGACACAGTCTACAATTACTCTGCTAAATATAGTTCATCAAGTGCAGGAATAGTTTGCAGGTGAAACCTTAGTTATATTCTGATTGTCTTTGCCTACCATTTAACAAGTGTCAAGGTTTACAAGCATCCCGCCAACACAATGATGCCACCCTGATTAGACTAAATAGAATGAGTGGCAGAAAGAGGTTTACTATGGTCCATACCTTTCATCTGATCAATACGCGGATCGGCAAAAGGAATACTTACCTGATCAACATCGTTTTCAGACGCCTTTCCTCACAGATCGGTAACCGCACATAGAGTACAGTGGAACCCCGCTATAACGCGCCTCGCCATAACGCGAATTCGGATATAACGCGGTCGTAGCATGGCTCCCGAAATTTCGTATATTCATTCACACATGGAGAAAAAAATTTGGAGAAAAGTAAAAAAAAACAAAACAAATTAACTTCATTTTGGGCATGAGATTAGTTGTGACTTTTAAAATAATATGATCGTGGCATGGTTCCTGAAATTTGAAATTCATTTACGTGTATTTTTATCGGACCGTGAAAATATTTGTTTAAGGTACGAGAAATAGTGTGTAAAACGTTTATTATAATTTGGTGGAAGAATTCGCGTATGACTTTTAATAATAAACGATCGGAACTTAACAATTTATCCTGGTTCTTTAAGTGATTTTGGAGAAGTGATCGTGTATGAATTCTAAAATAATACGATATATATAACGTACGAGAAATAGTGTGTACAACGCTTGGCTTCTGAAATTTATCAATTTGAACAGGTTGTGGTGAAGCTCCGTATTCTACTCTAGAAGAGAAAACTGGTTTCATTAGGTTTTTGAATTGTTAAGCCGAAGTAAACATTATCGGAAGTGTTACTTATTACGGATCCATGAGTAAAGCCAGTAAATCGTCTTTGTGATTGTCTTCCATGAATTCTGTATACAGTCGTTGCTCAAACAATAGCCGACATGGGCTTCTTATTTAACTGCAATCACAGCCAAGCAGCAGACAAAGTTGTGGTTGATACAAGAGGTTGCACAATTTAATAAACATCAAAGGACGAAAGCCGCCAACATGTATGCTGTGCTTGGCGGTGCGATCAAACAACAAACAGTTGAAAGTAAATAATATCCACTTTATTATCTGTAAATTAAAAGGGTATGAAATTGTACATCCGTTCAGCTTAATTTTGTTTTATATAAAAAGTGATTCGTAACCATTGCAGGCCTTCATTACTTAGTTATTGAGCTTTATCTGTGTACGTTGTTTGCTTATATAAAAAAAATATTTTACTGTTATGGAAAAGCAAGTTCAAAAACGCAAGTCGTTTTCTGCTAAAGAGAAACTGTATGCCCTAGATCAACTAAAGAAGGGCAAACAACATTTCAGTACACTAACAGCAAGAATGCTTGGATGAATAGCTCCATATTTGACGACTGGTTTCACAAAACATTCGTTCCAGATGTTCGGGCTCATTTACGAAAACTCAAGCTGGAGGAAAAAGCTCTCCTCCTGCTGAATAATTGCCCTGCCCACCCCCCAGCGGAAAATCTTGTCAGCAGTGATGGCAAGATCAAAGTTTCGTACCTCCCGAAAAACACTACGTCAGAAATCCAGCCACTTGACCAAGGCATAATTTCCGTATTTAAACAAAATTATCGCCGTGAAATGATAAAGGGAATGGTAGCAGATAATAACGCATCCGTCGACACATCATTGGCATTACTCAACTTAAAAGAAGTATTAATTTAGCAGTTTTCACATGTTTCTTTCGATGTTCACAAAATCTGAAATAAAAGTTATTTGCACGCTGAAATCATGCGTTGATTGTTAATTATTCTTGCAGTTGTCGCATATGATAAAATTTTAGCGGTATGAAATTTGTACAGACACCGTATGTAGACCCGGGAATAGCTGCATGCAATGACCGTACGATATCAGACGGCAAGTAAATGGTTTCAATATTTTGTTCATCCTATATTTTACACGACGAATTCAGACTATTACAAAATTATTGAATATTTTAAATCTGTACGATTTTCAATGAAATTACATCCATTATGGATGAACTGCATGCCACGACGGCACGGTAGCATACGGTGTTGATACACTTTTCATGATATAGCGATAGTCTGGTATTATCGGTCAATCTGTATTATCGTTCAAACAAATAAAAATTAGTAAATGTTTTTAATGCACAGTAATAACCTATAAATATATTAACCTTCGATTATTTTGAATATATCTTAATTAATGCATTCCAGTTAATATTCATCTGATGATAAGCCGACTTTTGATCATTGTACATGTATACACGTATATGTTCTCGGAAAAAAAAGTTAAATATTGTAAAACCCCGCATTAACGCGACCCCGCTTTTAACGCGATCCGATTTTATGGACCCCGATCATCGCGTTATAGCGGGGTTCCACTGTATATATCTTTTTAAATAGGATTGACTTTCTATTTTATACTTATACGCCTTTGTCCTATGCCTCAGTACCAACGCATAACGGTTAAGGATATATTCAGGATATATTCCTTATCAATATCGAAATCATAGCTTTGCTTTGCTATCAGGGAAGTTTGGGAGTACAATGTTCTCTTGCCCATTTCAAATTATCAGCATTCGTTTCAAAAGGAGGAACGTATTTATCTTTATACGGGTACTAGCCTAATAGCTATGCTAACATAACAAATTTTGCTTCTGTGTAAAGGTGCGGGTGGGAGGGAGTGCATTGCATTTGCCAGCCATAACTCTTTCTCTCTCTCTCTCTCTCTCTCTCTCTCTCTCTCTCTCTCTCTCTCTCTCTCTATATATATATATATATATATATATATATATATATATATATATATATATATATATATATTATATAGTGAAAGATATGAAATAAACTGTTTTGAAAGGAACATTTTATTTCTTGCCTGAGTTACAACGTAGGATGAGGAAGATGACGTTTTCTACAATATTTTAAACAACCTCATTTAAGGAACAAATAGCGTGAGAAAACGTCTTATCAAATAAGTGAAATTAAATTAGACAAATTATCTGCCAAACCATCGCTCCGGTTGCCTAAGTGGTTAGAGCGTACGCCTAGGATGCGGTAGGTCGCGGGTTCGACCCCCAGCCGAGTCATACCAAAGACTTCTAAAAATAGTACTAGCAGCTGATTCGCTACGCGCTCAGCATTAAGAGGTTAGTGTTAGGACTGGTCGACCTGGTGTCAGGATAATGACTACTGGGTGGGACATCATGCTACATGTCTGCGGCATGATGCCCCAGTGCTAGACATCACAATAAACTGCCACATTGCAGACACCGTAGCGACCTGACTGAAATGTGTTTAAAGCTGTGTCAAAAATCCAAATCACACACACAGATTTTGAGCTTTAGAATACATCGTCGCAACTCATCGAATATACAGAGAATCAAAATGTAGCGTTATCGTCGACAGTACCATCAGTAGCGTTATTGTCACCAGTACCGTCAGTAGCGTTATCGTCGACAGTACCATCACTATAGGAGTTGGAACCAACGCCAAGCAAAATGTATTCGAAATTATTTTGGTACTTGATATATCGTTGATGCCAATAATACATACAGCATTTCCCACAACGATTATGCAGGCGGTTGATGCCGCTCGTGGGGATTCAAATTCAGGTCAGTCCATTGTAGTATCGAGGGATAGATTCACCATGTAATATAGGGAAAACTGTGCGTAGAATCACCGTGTAATATTGGGAAAATTGTGTGTAGAAAGTGAGTTTGATCTTCCCATCCAGAACATTGAGAATGTGATCATGTTTGTAAAATCAAACCATAACCTTGAATCCATCGCGTTGAATCCATAGCAGTAGTGAATGGGGCGAGATTAACGACAATGGGAATTAGCATTAAAAACACCCCCTGGGTAAGATTAGCGACAATGGAAATTTAACATTAACCACCCTGGGTAAGATTAGCGACAATGGAAATTTAACATGGGCATAAAACCCTGGGTAAGTTTAGCGACAATGGAATTTAACATTGGAGAAAGGAAAAAAAGGAAATATTGATTTTAGCGACAAAGGCATTCGAACAATGGAAAAAAAAATATCGATTCTAGGGACAAAGGCAATTGAACATGGGGAAATAGAGTTTGGGTCTGTCTAGGGACAAGGGGAATTGAACATGGGAATAGAGTTTGGGTTTGTCCAGGGACAAAGGTGAATTGAACATGTTAGAAAAAAAAACTACTTTAGGGACAAAGGGAATTGAACATGGGATATTTTAAAAAAAAAAAAAAAATTAAAAAAGGGGTAGGCAATCGAAAGGCTATCTCTTTCCGAGAAATGTGGGTGGCCCTGAAAAGGGCCTTTGGTTTTATGTTAATATTAATATTAACATAGATGGCATCTGTCACATCTTCTTCTTCTTAAACTCCTTCTAACTGCAGGTCCATACACAAGTACCCTCTTGAGGCATCCTTGTCTTCCTATGTAAACTGTTCTCATCCATAGACTAGTATCTGTCCTATCAACAACAGTCCACTTGGATCGGACATACATGGGTATGTCCGTCCTAAACATCATTGAAGACACAAGGGTGGATAATTCAACTGTGGTCCACATCGTGAGGCTCCGAGAACAGGTGAATCAATGCACTGAACTGCGCTTATTTATAGGGAGAAGAAGGATTGAAACGGATTGAGTTCATTGACCAATCCAAACACGCGTGACAAAATTCAGCCAGCCCGCATCCAATCCGAAGAGAACAGTCTGTGACGTCACGTGGTCTATATAGATTCGCTATCGCCTGTGTGCAGTCAATCGATGCGAGACAGTGATTCAACATGACGGAAACTCAGAAAACGATTCACTGGGGTGCACCAGCAGTGGAGACCGCCCAAGGGACCCCGGACTTACTTTCAGAAGAGGTACATTGGGATTTTGTGGATTTTCTTACCTCGCAAGAATTTGTTCCGGAACCTTCGTCTCATTCTTCATTACCGCAAGTGGAGAATTTTAGACAGAGACAGAAAGAAGAATTGGAGAAATTTATGCAACGACAAAATGAAGCGGAACAAGCTTTTCTCCTACAGCAACAGCAACAGCAACAAGAAGAGGTAAGAAAAAAACAACAACAAGAAGAAGTAGCAGCAAAGAAACAAGAGGATGAAAATCAAACGGCCACGGTACTGTTGGACATTTTAGCGGAGTTAAGAAGTCTGAAACAAATGTATCAGACTTCTTTATCACGACCGAAGAGAATACGACCTTCCCGAGCTAAACACGCCAACCCTGTGACTAAGCCTATCGTACCACCCTTAGTGATTTCAACCCAATCATCATCATCAGAAGTAGGCCTCGGCGGTGGCAAAGGCTTAAGGCAGTTAAAGTTGATTGCCTAAACTCACCCCTACACCAAAAAGGCCCTTTTCAGGGCCACCCACTTCTCTCGAAAAGACATAGCCTTTCAATTTGCCAATAACTCAAAAATCAACAAAAAAAAAACCATTTTACCCTTATAGTACATGTCTGTGTATGAGTGCGTGAGTGTAGCTTCTTATTTAAAATCAAAACTGAAAGACACTTACCTTATATAATTAATGTATTCTTTTCTCCATAGTTACAATCCAATTCACAATTCACAACAGAACACTTTATAAATTACATTCACTTCTTCTGTTTCTTTTTTTACTCTCTCTTTTTTTTCAATTTCTTCACCGTCACAGTCTTTTCCTCCTCTTCCTCCTCACTTTCTTCCCTTCTTCTTTTCTTCTCCTGTTTCTTTTTCTTCACCTGGCTGTTTTCTTCCTCTGAAGAATCTCTCTCTTCTTCTGAAGAATCCCTCTTTTCTTTCGACTCCTCTTGTTTCTTTTTTGGGCAATCTGGAGACCAATGTCCTTTTTCTTGACAATAATAACAGGTATCTTGACTTTTGTCTTTTCTAGCCCCTGTTTTTGATCTTTTTTGACGGTCTGGACACTTTGAAGACCAATGCCCTTTCTTCTGACAGATATAGCAAGTATCTTGACTTTTATCTCGAAAGGAAGGAGAGTAGTCCGTCGGCTGGTCTGAAGAGAATTTTCGAATGACCCCTCGCAAAGCTCTGATGAAACGTTCCATCTGGGTAGTCTCTTCCATCGTTGTGCTCGGTTTGAGAGTGAAATGAATAGTGAAAGGACAAGACACACACCCTTTTTATATACGCTGGTTTGCCATGACTATAAATTAGTCTATGGTGTTTAAACTTGAGTCATTTGACGTTTTGCACTCAAGATGAAACGATCCCATTCATTCGAGAAGAAAGAAGAAGAAAGTAAGAGGCAGAAACGTGATCTATCGCCTCGTACCAGAGCTGAAGTCTTGGCACAAATTCATGCCAGTGATTTTGAAGAGGACATGAGTGAACCAGAATCCGAACCCTCTAAACAAAGTTCACCACCCTTATTCAACCCTGAAAAGTACTATTCCATTCGGGACACGGAAAAGCGCTCCTCTAGAAAATTTAGAACCACGGCTTACACCTACACAGTGAAGTTTAAAGATTTCAAGTCCGACGTACCATTGGAGAAAGCAGAAGCGTTTATCACCGAGATGTGGGATTCTTTGCTCACCGCCCTCAAGCGACAATGTCAACCCAACGAAGACGATCGCTTGACACTATCCATAGATCACGACAGCTTGAAATCCCCTGTTTGGATCGAGTTTAGCAGACCCGCAGAACTAACCCCTTCCAAAGTCATGGACAAGATTCAACACGTACAACAATCTAATGACCAGTTTGACATCACCGATGGTAAAGCCACACTGAAAATGGCCCACGTCTCTCCTCCTCAAGGGACCGGACAACGCAATAAGGTGTTATTGGTGAACGACCTTCGCAACACCAAAAAGAGTCTCGTCCAAATTCACAATTCTCAAGACCAGATGTGTTTAGCCCGAGCCATCGTTGTGGGACGAACCTATGCCAACAAGAACGACACGGTAGAATGGAAAAGAGCCTGGAAAACTATTCAAAGATCCGACCGAGCCAAACAAAGAAACGAAGCAGAACTCCTGTTACAACAAGCCGGACTGTCCAAAGACACACCCTGTGGCATTCCTGAGATGCAGAAATTGCAAGATGTCCTAGCTCCACTCTACATCTTGAAAGTGCACCCTCAAGAAATGCGCGGACCTCTGTTGTTTCGAGGGAAAGACTTTAAGGACGGAAAATACATTCATGTCTATTATCATGATGACCATTTCGATACCATTACCACTATCACTGGATTCCTGGGATACAGTTATTACTGTGAGAAATGTGACTATGGCTATAACAATCGAGAGCAACACAAACATTGTGGATCGAAATGCCCAGGATGTTTGGCCTCTCCACCCTGTCTGAGCGAAGGACAAGAAAGAGTACATTGTCCTGCTTGTCTGCGTACGTTTGTCAGCCCTGCCTGTTACCAACAACATCTGAAGACGCAATGTTCACAGCAGAAATGTGCTTGTCAACTCCTGAGATTGTGCCCTACTTGTCGACAAGGCCTACGTACCAACAGTACCAAGACACACGTATGTTCAGGGGAAAAAAAATGCCACATTTGTCACCACATCGTGGACCTGCAACACGAGTGCTACGTGCAAAAATACCAGCCCCCACCAGAGAAAGAGGACGGTCACAAGAAGAAAGGCAATTTCATCTTTTTCGATTTCGAATGCATGGAAGAGACTGGCATTCACATTCCTAATTTCTGCGTGGCTCATCGAGCGTGCGAGAAGTGCATTCAAGAACCTATCTTCAGTCATTGCCCTCACTGCAGCAAGATTCCCGGAGGGCGTGAAAAAATCTTTCGAGGACCGAACACGTTAGCCGATTTTGCCCAATGGGTCTTAGATCCCATCGACAAGACGTGGAGCCAAGAGGACATCGAACGTTACGGAGATTGTCATCGTCATGCCACAGTGATGGCTCACAATTTCTCCGGATACGATGGATAGTTTCTTCTCAGATACTATACGGAACAAGGCACCGAACATCCTAAAGTCACTTTGAACGGAGCCAAAATCATTTTCTTGCAAGTGGGACAAGTGCAGTTTAAAGATTCGATGAGCTCTTTGGCCATGCCTTTGAGTCGAATGCCTAAAACGTTTGGAATGACAGAAATGGCTAAAGGGTACTTTCCACACTTTTTCAATAAGGAAGCCAATCAACCAATCTACCCCATTTGCCTGAGGCTCACTATTACGACCCTGACAACATGCGTACCGAACAACGAGAAGCTTTCTACGCTTGGTACCAGACTCACGCCTCCGACCCTTTCGACTTTCAGGAAGAAATGCTAAAGTATTGTCGTTCCGACGTGGACATTTTACGACTTTGCTGTGGAAAATATCGAGAACTGTTCATGGAACACGGAGGGGTCGATCCTTTGAAAGAAGCTTGCACCATTGCCAAAGCGTGTTCCTTAGAGTATCGACAACGATTCATGCCTGAAAACACCGTGGCTGTCATCAGTCCTCAAACGACCAACTATGTCAAACGTCAATACTCGGTCAAAGCCCTACGTTGGTTACATTACTTGTGCGACAAGGAAGATAAATGGATTCAGCATGCCCGCAACGGAGGAGGCGAAAAGACCATCGGAACGTATTCGGTCGATGGCTGGGACTTAGAAAACCCCAAGATCGTGTACGAGTTTAACGGTTGCTTATTTCACGGATGTCCCGTCTGTTACCCTGATCGTAGCACTAAAAATCAGTTTTTACAACGAACCATGGAAGACTTGTACCAGGACACTTGTCAGCGACGCCTAAAGTTAGAACAGCAAGGATACCAAGTGGTGGAAATGTGGGAACACGAGTACGATCACCGTATGAAAACCGATCCCTATTTGAAACGTGCCGTGGAAAGTTACAAGCTGATGGACCCCCTAAACCCGAGGGATAGTTTGTACGGAGGAAGGACCAATGCCACCTGTTTGCTGTACCAAGCCGACGAAGAGAAAGGAGAAGAAATCAAATACTTGGACGTGTGTTCGCTGCATCCTTACGTGTGCAAATATTGTCGCTTTCCTGCAGGGTACCCACAATTGTTCACGGAACACATCGACCTAAAAAACATTCGACAATACGAAGGCTTGATCATGTGTAAAGTTTTGCCTCCCACGAACCTATATCATCCCGTCTTACCTCACCATTGCCAAGGCAAACTGATGTTTCCTTTGTGCCGTACTTGTGCCGAAACGTGCAACCAAGACCAACCTTGTCAGCACGCCCAGGAAGAACGGGCCTTGACGGGAACCTGGGTCAGCGTAGAATTGTTCAAAGCTCTGGACATGGGATACCAACTGTTAGAAGTGTACGAAATTTGCCACTTTCCCAAGACACAACAATACCAGAAGGGTGATCCCAGTCAGAAAGGCATTTTCGCCGACTACGTGGATGCCTTTTGAAACTGAAGCAAGAAGCCAACGGCTATCCTTCCTGGTGTCACACTTCCGAAGACGAAAAGACATTCAAAGAGAAATACTATGAACAAGAAGGCATCTCTTTAGACCACATCGAGAAAAACGAAGGCAGGCGGTCGTTTGCCAAAGTGATGTTAAATTGCTTGTGGGGTAAAATGGCACAACGACCGTATTTACCCAAGACGGAATATTTGACAAAACCTTCCCGCTACTTTCAGATGATTCACGACAAAACCAAATACATGAAACACGTGGACGTCGTTCGCGAGGATTTGATCTTGGTCAATTACGAGGAAGATCTGGACTTTGTACAAGACGACCCCTTTGGAAATGTCATCATTGCGGCTTACGTGACAGCTCATGCTCGCTTAAAATTGTACGAAGCTTTAGAACTGTTAGGGGAACGTGTCCTGTACTTTGACACGGACAGTTGCATTTACATCCATCACCCGAGTCAACAGCACCCTGACATCGAAGGAGACCGTTTAGGAGCCTGGACAGACGAACATCCCGACGACAAGATTCTAAGTTTCGTCAGTGGTGGTCCCAAACATTACGGCTACGAATACCGGGACCCACAAGGAGAATTGCACACGACGTGTAAAGTGAAAGGATTGACTCTGAATTATCGTACCAGTCGTGTGGTCAACTTTGGGGTATTGAAAGAAGCCTTGCAATCGGGAGAGGATGGAAACTTTAAAGTGACCACCTATCAACCCAGCAAGATTGTACGTTTACCCACTCACCAAATCGTCAGTCGACCCTTGGAAAAAGTCTATCAAATCGTGTACCAGAAGCGAGTGCGACTTTCCAATCATTTCACCTTACTGTATGGACACGTCGGTATTGGTCTGTATATAAAAAGGAACCCTAGGCAAGATCAATAGTTCATTGTGACTACCAAGACCGAGCGAACAAGGTGAATACTTTCAGAGAAACACAAAACAAGTTTAGACAGGCACAATTCAAGTGTGGGGCTTCTGAATTGGAATGCGATTGTGAGCCTTGCGACTTTTCAACCTGTGCTAGTGACGTTGCCGGAAGAAGCCGTCACCCAGGACAGGACTGTCGTGGACAGGCCTGAAAGACCCTTTCGGGAGGACACTTGTGTGACCTTACCCAGTATAGAAATGGTCAGAACATTACCCAAAACATGTTGAACAGACAATTGTGTTTATTCCACGTTGATGTTTATCATGTGCCTTTTATCCTTGTACTTAAGCCTTTGGCTTTTATTTATTTTTTTGTCTTCGTATTCATGTTTGAAACATTCAATAAACGTGTTCTGAAAAAAAAAATATATAAACTCTCGTCTTGTTTGTTTTCGTGTCATAAGTGACATTCCAGACACTATGGCTACCTCTGCTGTCTCTGCTCCCTCTTCCTCCACTGTCAAAGTCATCGACGAACACTTAGATCGTGCCAGTTGGGAGGCTTTGTATCTTCGCCATCCTTTTAACATGCTCATTGCTGGACCTAGCGGTTCAGGCAAAACCGAATTCGTCAAACGTTTGATCGAACATAAACATCATTTGATCGATCGGCCACCTCAACGGATCGTGTGGTCTTACAAAGAGTGGCAATCGGCGTACAGCTTCTTGCGAGAAAGTCAAGGCGATTCCATCGTGTTTGTGGAAGGCATTCCTAAAGAAGACGACGGCATCGTCTCTGACTCCCGTCAAACCCATTTGGTCATTTTCGACGACATGTTAGGAGAAGACGAAGAAGAAATTAAACTGTGGTTCACGCGCAAAGGGCATCACCGTAATGCCAGTGTCGTTTACATCACCCAAAATTTGTTTCAACAAAGTAAAGCCCATCGCATCATCAGTCTCAATGCGCATTACGTGGTCTTGTTTAAAAGCCCTCGAGATAAATCGCAAGTGCAAGTCTTAGCCAAACAGTTAGGGACACCTTGGCTGACTCAGGCGTACGACGATGCCACTCAAACTCCACACGCCTATTTACTCGTCGATTTGAAACCTACGACCCCCGAGGATTTGCGATTTCGTACCCACTTGTTTCACCACTGGTGCCAAGACGCAGGGCCTGTCCTGTACACGTCTCCGTCCTCGACTTAATTTCACTCCACAAAAAAAATCTAAAAAAACATCAGATCCTTTTCGTCTGTCTCACACACATTTTGAACATGACGTCCCTTCAGTCGCGTCTTCCCGTCAAATTGATTCGTGCCTTGTATGGCATCAGTCGAGAAAAAAATCCACAAACACGAGCTCGTGTCTTAGAAGCTAGTCTCAAAGAAGTCTTACGATGGTTCACGGTGACGGCACGTCAATTACTCCAAGGAATCATTCAGATTCCTCATCAAACCAAACGCTTTTTTGATCGAAACAAAGTCGCTTTGACCCAACTGGCCGATCCCCGCATCGACACTCAAACCAAAAAAGAAATCATTTTGAAACCTGGAGGAAGCGGTACTCTAGGAGGGGTCATCATTCGCTCTCTCTTAAGATGGGATCCTAATGCCCCAAAACTTCTCCCCAAGAAAAAAGTCAAAAGAAGCTCCAAGAAGAAGAAAAAGACCAGGTCCCCAAGGAGAACTTCTCCAGTGACGTGACCCTCCTCTTACCAGACGCCACCCCGGAAAAAGAAAAGAAGCCCCCAGAAAAAGAAAAGTCCACAGAAGAAAACTAGTCGCAAGAGAGGCACTTCGGCCAGGACGCAACTTTACACTCGCAAACCACGATCTGCCACGGCGGTGACTGCGTCTTCGGCATCCTCAAGTTCATCCACTTCTCCGTTGATGACACCAAGAACTGAAGTGTACTTGGAGACGTTGATCACACCAAGAACATCTTCCTTGATGACCCCAAGAAGAACTTCCCCAGTGGCAGGACCCTCCAATTTAGTGGCAGTGGCTGCTGCTCACAAAGTACCTTCTCCCAATATCAAAGTCCAAGAAAGATCGGGCATGTTACAAAGTTTACTGGATTTGTCCAAGCAAGAACTGGCTCGATTTAGTCCGTTACGTACCCCTGCACTACGTGTCATGCCTGTCCTCAAACTGATACGACCAAGTAGGGTATCAGTGTTTTTGGTGCTGAAGACTCAAAGATGTCACCCTCCAGAAAACATCCCTCTGCTAATCACCCCCAAGGAAAGAAAATAAAAGGTCTGCCTCCTCGTTTAGTTAAACATGGGGACATGTTATCTGTCCTGTCCAAAGCTTCTCCACCTCTACGAAAAAGACTCATTCAATCGGCCTCCAAAGAGGTCATCGATACCGTGTGCGAATGCTGTTTAAACGTCTTGAAAGGCACGATCCCTTTGTCCAAACACCAGAAACAATGCTTAGGTAAACATCGTCACGTTCTTCGCCAAATGGTTCAAAAGAAAATTCCCATTCGTCAAAAGAAGTAGATGTTTGTCCAACGTTGAGGCATTTTACCTCACTTGTTAGGCCCCTTACTGAAAGGAGTCTTTGGAACCATGTTGGGAGGACTAGTGGGAGCAAGATAAAAAGGCCCTTGGAAGTGCCAAGATCTCAGAATTGACCCTTGACAACCCCATGGAAGGACGAAAACTAGCTTTAGTGCCTTACAAACCATGGATGGAATACCATCGTTGGCAAGAACAACGCACGCCGCATTTACCCCCCAATCCCAATTTGAGCGAGATGTCCCAGTTACAACACGAATTGCAGTCCTTGATGGATCGCCAAGATTTGTCCGAAACAGAAAAATCGCAAAAGTACGGTCAACTTTTGCAACGACTGCAACTCTTTCACCAGAAAGCTTTAGACGAAACAGCTCTACCCACTCTGAAAGATTTTAAGACCTTGATGAAAAGTCCAGCACCATCACCATCACCAGTACCAGTACCACCACTACCAGTGACCAAGACAGAAAAAGGAGAAGAAGAAGAAGAAGAAGGGTTTCAAACTTCACCAGAAAAAGTACGCAAGTTAACAACACCACCTACCTCCAGAATTGGATGGATTAAAAAGATGATGGCCACCTCTTCTTCATCACAAGAGAAAAAGAAAGTGAAGACAGAAATGAAGACAGAAGTGAAACAAGAACCGATATCCTCCGCTCAGACATCCTCCTCTTCAACACCTATTGCCGGTCGCACACGCAAAGCATTGCAATCCAAGAAAGTACCCCAAGAGAAAAAGAGTAGCATCCTCCAAGAGTGGGTGTCTTATTAACACACAAACACAAAAAAATGGAAAAAGTCTTAGCCAGCATTTACTACGATCCCTCTCATCCCGCAGGTTACGCAGGAGTTCAAAAATTGTATCGTGCTGCCAAAACTCGACTGAAAAGTCTCCGTTTACCTCAAGTGCAACGATGGTTACAAGAACAAGCTACCTACACTTTACACAAACCCATTCGACGCAAGTTTGCCAGAAGTCGCACCCGAGTGGAAGGCATCGATCATCAATGGCAAGCAGATTTAGCCGATGTCTCTCATTTGGCCAGCTACAATCGTGGCTACAAATATTTGCTTTGTGTCATCGACGTCTTTTCCAAATTTGCCTGGGTCTTGCCCTTGACTTCCAAATCGAGCAGCGAGTTAGTGCGAGCCCTGCAACGGGTGTTGAAACAAAGTGGTCGTCACCCTCTTCGATGGCAAACGGACAAAGGCACCGAATTTCTGAACCAAGCTTTCCAAAAAGAATTAAAGAAACGTGACATTCATATTTTTACCACCGAGAATCCCGAAACCAAAGCCAACATCGTGGAACGTTTTCAACGCACTTTAAAAGAACGCATGTGGAAATATTTTACGCATCACCACACTCTGAAGTCCATTGACATCTTACCGCACCTGGTGCAAGCGTACAACCAATCTTACCATCGAAGCATCGGATGTGTCCCACAAGAAGTGACTCCCGACAACGAAGTGCTGGTGTTTGAGCGTCTGTTTGGTACGTCCCCGACGAGGGCTGTCCCCAAGAAAAGTGGAGAGTTGACCGTAGGAGATTGGGTGCGCATTGGCAAAACCAAACGCACTTTCGACAAAGGTTACTTACCTAACTGGACGACCGAATTGTTTCGTGTCACTGGACGAGTGCAAGGCCGTCATCCTGTCGTCTATAAATTGGAAGACATGATCCGAGAAGTGCTCAAAGGAACGTTTTATTTGCCCGAGTTACAACGTGTCACCAAAAAAGAAGACGACGTGTACGACATCGAACGCATTCTCGAACGCAGAACCCGTAAAGTAGGCAAACGACGTGTCAAAGAAGTCAAAGTACGTTGGAAAGGATATCCACCCAGTTTTGATTCTTGGATCGACGCTTCGCAAGTCATCGACTATAAAAAGAAGTGACCATCATGGCCTTTCACACAGACGCAGCTGCGTCGACCACTCCTTCACCCAGTTCTTCTCTGCAAGATTTACAAAAACAACCCTTGTGGGTGTGGTGTGGAGAACGAGTGCCTAAAACGCAAATCGTCTTTTTCTGCCCAATCTTCGTGGTGTATTGTGTCATCGGGGCAGCCATTGCCAATTTGAGTTTGCAACAAGGAGACAAACAATTGTGGACCATTTTATTGAGCAGTTGCTTTGGATACCTGCTTCCTAATCCCTCCCTGAAATTCTCTTCGAACGGGAACCACGGGAACCTTGTGTCTAGTGCCAGTGCCAGTCACCACTCAAACAACAACCACAACCAGAACCCCATTTTGGGCGGAGACACGCCGCTGACGTCCAGTAACCCCTCGGACAGCCACAGAACTCTGGAATTATGAGTCACCAAAACCAATTTTACTTAACCTTACCCAGTGACAGTTCCATGGAGGTGTTTCCCAAGAACACGTTGTGCTGTTACACGGCCAAATTACCTCAGACCATCCCCTTAGATCACGAAGCCCATTGGGAAGTGGCTTTAGTAGAAATCTTTCACCCGACCCAAGTCCTCAATGTCCTTCCCAATCAAAATTTTTTTGATGTAGAAGTTCATGACGAACAATTGCAACAGTACTTGGATACCTATGGCAAATATGACAAAAAAAAAACCTGGCACAAAAAATCAAAAGTACACCACCTATCACTTGTTCGTTCCTCCAGGCTGTTATTTTAGTGGTCAACATTTGGTGAGCGCCATAACCTCCAGATTTAATGTCGTGTTTCTGAAAGCTTTGGAGAGTGTCAAAAAAAGTGTCACCATGGAATACCACAAAGCATCACGTCGCTTCTTGATGAAATTTGACGGGAGTAAAATCCTGTCCATTTTATTTTGTCCTGAATTGTTTGACATGTTGGGCGGAGACATGGACATGAGAATGGCCATGCTCAAGAAAAACGAATTACCAATCGTTTACGACAACGAGTCTTTTAGCAAGTTATTTCGTGCCCCGGTAGAACTGAACCAAGGACTGAATTTGATGTTTGTGTACTCCGATGTGGTGGAGTACAACGTGGTGAGACACACCTCCGCACCGTTACTGCGTGTCATTCCTTTCAAAGTGGATTCTGCCACGGTCACTGACGAGGAAGGTGGAAACACTTATCACGTTCACCGCGAATTTGTCCATCCTCACTATTTGCCTGTCAGCAAGTCGTTTTTGGACACGGTCAACATTGCTATAAAAGGAGATTTGGGACAAAATATTCCATTCACCAAAGGAAAAGTCACGGTGAAACTCCATTTTAGAAAACGGTTCTCTCACGACTCGTAAGTCATGTATCCAGTGTACCGAGGGGTTGCTCGACAGCGAGGACACGGTTTAGGAGATATGTTAAAATCGGCCTTTCGTTCGGTGGCCCCCGTGTTGAAACCGATGGTGACACGCGGATTGCACGCCTTGAAAGATGCGGCACTGACGCAAGGCAAAGAATTTCTCCAAAATGTCATCATCGACAAACAAAACCCTAAAGAAGCCTTCATGAGGGCAGGCAAAAATGTCTTGCTGCAAACGGGCAAAGACCTTTTGGACCGACGCGAAACACCTATAAATGCCCTGCACGCTACCGAGTCAAGCATTCAGCAAGGACAAGGCAGAAAGAGACGACGAAGAAAATACCCTTTCACCAGACTTCACACGTCTAAAGCGAGAAAGACAAAGAAAAGAAGAACCGTTCGAGACTTAGACGTTTTCGATTATTGAGACACAGAACAAAATGATGCACCAAGAGTCTTGTGCTTGTTCCAAGTCGGAACTGGATCTCTTTCCCATGCCCCCTACCATGATGACGATGCAAGAATCCCAATGGGTGGAATTTCATCCCGTCTTCTCTTTGACGGATTCCGCTCCCATCGAGTTTCAAATCAAAGGACAACCCGAAGATTACATCGATCTGGAAAGCTGTATTTGAAAGTGAAAGTGATCAAAACGGACAACACCAATCCAGGAGGCGATGCTAGAGTAGCTCCTGTCAACAATTTCATGCATTCCTTGTTCAGCGAAGTGGACTTGTACTTGAATAACAAACTGGTCAGCAGCAGCATGGATACTTACCCATATCGTGCCTACTTGGAAAATCTCTTGACGTACGGAAAAGAAGCCAAGAATACTCATCTGGATGCTTGCGTGGTATGGAAACCTGACACGGCAGGTGTAGGCACGTTTAGCGACACAGTCCTGACAGAAGATGACAATCCTCACAATGTGGGGTTTAACGACCGTCGTAAGAAAATTTTGCAAGGGCGAAGTTTAGAACTGATGGATCGTTTGCATTTGGACATGTGGTTACAAGAAAAGTATTTGCTGAACGGGGTGGATATCCGTCTGAGACTGAATCGTAGCAGTGCCGCTTTCCATTTGATGGCCCATGCCAACGAATACAAAACTATCATTCAAGAAGCCCGACTTTACGTGCGTCGTGTGGAAGTGTTACCTAAAGTAGGAAACGACGTCAGTCAGACGTTGAGCAGAACGACCGCCAAGTATCCGATACGACGCGTAGAAGTGAAAACGTTCACCATTCCCGCTGCACAGCGATCTATGATCGAAGATCATCTGTTCCAAGGACAGTTACCCAAGCGTTTGATTGTTGGTATCGTCAGGAATTCAGCCTTCAACGGAACCCACGATCAAAATCCTTTTGAGTTTCAACATTACAATTTGTCCAAGATCGAAGTCAGTCGCGACGGCAAGACCTTGTGTACCCGACCCTTTGTGCCCAACTTTGGTGTCGCAAAGAATTATTTGAGATCGTACTTATCCCTGTACGAAGCCACGGGACAGTTAGGAACCAACACCAGTCACGGTATTTCGTACGACGATTATGCAGGAGGCTATGCTTTGTGGGGTTTTGATTTCACTCCAGACCAAGGCAGCGACGAGGGACATTTCCACCCTATAAAATCGGGCCAGATTTGTGTGGAACTTCAGTTTGCAAATCCACCTCCAGATCACACAGTGAACGTCCTCCTGTATGTAGAATTCGACAATACCATAGAAATCAACAGTTTGAGAGAAGTCATTCTAGACTATTAGAAGCCATGGAAGACTGTTATCCCTCTTTGCCTAGTGGAGAAACTTTAGACATGAAATGTGAGGAGACCGTGGAAGGAGAATCCCAAGACAAAGACGAAAAGGACATCATGATCAAGTCGAGATGTCCAGAACAAGAACAGCAATTGGTCTCCTACTGTGCTACATACCTGGCAGACACAGTTACGATATGGATGAAGCATGATTACTATGAATGTCAAAACATCAGTCAAGAAGAAAAATTCAACGAATATCTGGACGAAGCTTGGAGTCTGTTTAAAAAAGACGTGTTACGTTGGTGGTATAAAGACTTGCGTGAACATTTCTGTCCTCCATTAACGACTCAAGAAATCCATTACATCAAAGCCCTCTTTGACAAATTCAAAGAGAAAGTCGAGATCGAAATTGATCACTTATTATCAGCAAAATAACATTTAGTGACTTATTTTGATCATGATTTTTCTAGAAACGATGAGAAAGTAAATCGTTGATTTTGTGACTAGTATGCTTATTTTGTTGTCTTCAGCTAGGAAACGTAGTGTCCATCCATGACTCAATGACTTGCAACAGTGGAAATAACAATTTCATTCACAACGTTGCCAACCCTGTTTAAAGTAGAGTGTAAATTGAAAAAGAATGTTTGTCATTTGAAAAAAATGTTTGATGTTATATTGTTGGATTATTGTTAAAAAATGTTAGAGTTGTTGGTTAATGTTAAGTGATTTTGAATAAAAAATGTTGTGTTTTGAAAAAAATGCCTTTGTGATTTGTTTGGCTATAAGAATGTTGATTTATGCTCTTTGACTTCTTACTATCCCTCTCATGACACTCATTGAACGTTGCGGCTCGAAAACCGTAGAGGGATGTTTTCTTTCACGTCCGCGCTTTGACTTTAAGACCCGGGTTGTTTCCAGTCTAACCATCCATTGTCGACTCATCCTCCTACTAAGATGTTCTCCAAACTAGCTAAGCTAAACGAAGCCTACGTGAATTTGCATAGGGTCAGACACAGTTTGATACCGAAGCCAGAAGAGATAGAGAATGTGAGAATGTTAAAAGTTACTGAAGACCTGATAGAAGAGCTCTTCAGAGAAGAAGTGAACAGGGAGAAAGAAGAATGGACAGAGAAGTACAGACTTCAGAGACAGCAGCAGCAACAGCAACAACAACAGCAACAGCAGCAGCAGCAGCAACCTGAACCTGACAGAGGCTTTGTCGATTGTCGTATCGACACCAAAGAGTTCTTCTTCTCTTTCCGAAGAAGCAGACCTATCGCCAAAAAGTCTATCCTCAGAGGACATCGCATTCTTAGAAACTAAAAGATTGCCATAGCAAACAAAAAAAACAAACAAAAAAAAAACAGCCCTTTTCAGGGCTACCCAATACTCTAGAAAAGAAATAACCATCAATTTGCCAATGTGTGTAGGTAGAGTAGTGTGAATATAAACAATGACTCATTTTTTAATAGTGCGAGTGTATGTGTTTGTGTGTTTGTGTTTGTAACATCTCACGTACGTTGGTGTGGATAGTAGATTAAGATCATGTTTGGTTTTTTTGGCTGTTTGAGGTGTGGGGAGAGTAGATTTGTGGCTTTGATTGGATTGCTTTGCGTATGTGAATAGTATATTGAAGTGATTAATGAAAAAAAATTTTAGAATAGGAATGGGTAGTATAAAAAAGTGAGTGAGTGTTTCTTTTTGGTCCGCGCGTTGTTTGGTCATGATCTAGGTAAGATCAATTTTATGTTTTTAGGGGGATGTTTTCCTTCACGTCCGCACTTTTAGTATGAATTGAAACTCGTTCGGCAGTCCAGCTACCCTTGTTGATTGATCAACACCAGAATGAACACCAGACTACCGAAACTGTTGGAACTTCATGTGCATCTGGATTATGCCAGGCGCCTGTTGAACGAACTGGCCGCGGAAGCCATTGTGGAAGAGGGAAGGATGAAAGAGGAGGAGAGAAGAAACAAAGAAGAGGAGGAGAGAAGATACAAAGAAGAGGCGGAGAGAAGATACAAAGAAGAGGAGGAGGAGAGAAGAAACAAAGAAGAGGAGGAAAAGGAGAGAAGAAATTTCAGAATCCCAGAGACAGAAAATTGGGATTCTGAAGCTATTTATCCTCCCTCTGCTCTCTCCCCCAAAAAAGTAAAAAGCAACTGGAGAACAAGATGTGTATGTGGCGCCAGGCCTGGAAGGTGCCATCATTAACCAGGTGTCCATGAAGTTCCAAAAAACAGCCCTTTTCAGGGCTACCCAATACTCTAGAAAAGAAATAACCATCAATTTGCCAATGTGTGTAGGTAGAGTAGTGTGAATATAAACACTGACTCTTTTTTCATAGTGCGAGTGTATGTGTTTGTGTGTTTGTGTTTGTAACCGCTCACGTAAGTTTGTGTGAATAGTAGATTATGGGTTTGTTTATTGTTTCTTATCGTATGTGGAGAGTATAGTTTGGGTTTTGTAACCGCTCACGTACGATTGTGAGGATAGTAGATTATGGATTTTGTTTATTGTTTCTTAGCTTATGTGGAGAGTATAGTTTGGGTTTTGTAACCGCTCACGTACGATTGTGTGGATAGTAGATTATGGATTTTGTTTTAATGATTTGCGTGTGTAAATAGTAGATTTGGGGTTTGTTTATTGTTTCTTAGCGTATGTGGAGAGTATAGTTTGGGTTTTGTAACCGCTCACGTACAATTGTGTGGATAGTAGATTATGGATTTTGTTTTAATGATTTGCGTGTGTAAATAGTAGATTTGGGGTTTGCTTATTGTTGCTTCACTTATGTGGATAGTATATTATATGAAATGAGAGAACTAGGGGGATGTTTTCCTTCACGTCCGCGCGTTGTTTGGTCATGATCTAGGTAAGATCAATTTTATGTTTTTAGGGGATGTTTTCCTTCACGTCCGTACTTTAACTATAAGAACCCACAACGTTTGATGTTCGAACCATTCTACGGAAGAATAAAAACGAAGATGGTGGTTGCAAGTGAGTTGTTCAACAATTTGATACATATATACAATTGGATAATGGATGGTATCTATGTAGTGGAGAGACTAGAAAAAGAATGGAAGATAGCAGAGTATCTGGACTACGCTAAATGCCTAAACGTAGCAAAAGAAGTGATAGCAGAAATGATAGAAGAGGAGGAAAAGAGATTGAGTGGTATGATAAATCCCACCTATGTCAGAGTGGGAAGCCTAAAGGAAGCACTTGACAATGCAAGCAAAGTCAGGTGCTTTCTTGAAAATATGTCACATGGGACAGAGTGCTCTTTTGTGGAGAGAGGTCAGGAAAGACTGAGGAAAGGAGAGGAGTTGATGAGAAAAGTGATGGAGGTAGAGGTAAAGAAGATTAAAGAGAGATGGAATAAAGAAAGAAAAGATCAGGAAAACAAAAAGAAACAGGCTGATTTTGAAAGACTAAATCAGAATTGGATCAAAGTCCAGGAAAAGTTTAGAGCCTTGGGCCATCCAGACTGGATGCCAGAGGAGAAAAAGAAGAAGAAAGGAATAATGGAAAAAGTGAGGACTTGGTGGAAGAAGTGGAGGAGTTAGAAGAAGAAGAAGAAGAAGAAACCCAAAGGCCCTTTTCAGGGCCACCCACATTTCTCGAAAAGAGATAGCCTTTCGATTGCCTACCCCTTTTTTAATTTTTTTTTAAAAAAAAAATAATCCCATGTTCAATTCCCCTTGTACCTAAAGTAGTTTTTTTTTTCTAACATGTTCAATTCCCCTTTGTCCCTAGACAAACCCAAACTCTATTCCTATGTTCAATTCCCCTTGTCCCTAGACAGACCCAAACTCTATTCCCCATGTTCAATTGCCTTTGTCCCTAGACTCGATATTTTTTTTCCATTGTTCGAATGCTTTTGTCGCTAAAATCAATATTTCCTTTTTTTTCCTTTCTCCAATGTTAAATTCCATTGTCGCTAATCTTACCCAGGGTTTTTTGCCCATGTTAAATTTCCATTGTCGCTAATCTTACCCAGGGGGTGTTTTTAATGCTAATTCCCATTGTCGCTAATCTCACCCCATTCACTAATAATAGTTTGCTATATATGGGAATAGATGAACAGTAACGGGAATTAAAATAGAATGCTTATACGATAATCTTCAAAAAGGAAATGTGTGAAATAAAGAAGATAAAAGGAAGAGTAAAGGAAAAGAAATACTCTTGGCGCGTTGGTCAAAGCATGAGAAAGGTATACTTTGAAAATATATATTTTTACAATTTATACCCTAAATCAAATGGGTTTGAAATAATTTGTGTTTGCTTCGATTTATGCAATGATCAAATATTTTTAAATTATGCCTGGAATGTAATCTCTCTCTCTCTCTCTCTCTCTCTCTCTCTCTCTCTCTCAAGTCGTTGCCGACTTCAGCCCTCAGCACTCGCTTCTTCGACCTTGATTTTACACCACCTTTTTGAAGTAATTGCAAGCTCCGACTGCGGTCAGTCATGGATTGAGGACCCAGCTTCTGGACATTGCTACCAGATCATTTTCGAAACAAGCACATGGTATGAAGCGTTCCGCCAGTGCAGGAAACTTGGTGGTGCTTTAGTCTCCATCGAATGGCCAGAGGAACAAAACTTCTTGTCAGGTAAGTAACATTTTGCAATTCTGAATTCATATCATATGTCACTTGTAAAATATAATTTATTTATGTGCTTATTGATTTAAGTAAATGTTAGCAAATATCAAACTATTTAGCTAAAATAAAGTCAAGGCCTTTTGATTATCAAAGCTAAACAGTTTTTTTTTTTTTTATAATAATGTTCAAACAATTTGGATATTCACTGACAAGCTTTATCATTTGATACCTCCATAAAATCGCTATGGAGCTATGCAATACTTTGCAACAGGCTTTTATGGTTAAAACATATTTTATTGCCGTATAGGAACAACAAGTTGCGGAGTTTCAGTTGCAATATGTTTCGGTAAAATACCTTTGCAGAGATTGATTAGTTTGTTACCATTTTGCATTTAACTTGTTTCATGTTTTATGTGTGTGTGTGTGTGTGTGTGTGTGTGTGTGTGTGTTATATGTCAATATTTACATAAGTCATTGTTCCTGTTAATTTATACTTTTGCAGCATAGCATTTGCATCTGGCTGTTTGTTGATTTGACAACGAATGGTTTCAATGTTCATATTCCACGTTGTTATTTAAATTAGTCATGATCATTATAGCACATTCTCTCATCCATTCATTTTCGAAGTATACCCTTATCAGATGTTTTTACATCTCAAGCTACACATTGTGTTGAACGAGTTTTATTTTCAGCGTTTAAATCACCAATATGGACAGCGTTTAAATCACCAATAAGGACAGCGTTTAAATCACCAGTAAGGACAGCGTTTAAACACCAATAAGGACAGCGTTTAAACACCAATAAGGACAGCTTTTAAATCACCAATAAGGACAGTTATTCATCCTTAGTGTCACTTGTCAAAAACTTTATTTTCTGCAACAGATGTACATCATGAACTCTCTCTCTCTCTCTCTCTCTCTCTCTCTCTTTATCTCGCTCCTTTTCACTCAGGCAGATTGTATCACAAGCCCATAATTTCCTGTTATTCTGTGATACGATTTAACCTTAACTTTCATTGTCTACCTTTCATAGCATTGCTTACTAAGGTTCAATATCATTACATAATAGACCAATGATGGTACATCTTTTTAAAACTATCTTTTCTGTGTTCTTACAATCCCAGAAATCGTTGGATTTAAAATATATTTTGTGTGTATTGATACGGTTACTCTCCTGAATAAACCAGATTTATATCATTCAGCAACATCATTATCCTATCCTGAGTTACGCCACATCATGGTTGTATACACGCTATTTTACTTCCACAACGTTCCTCGATGGAAGGCAGCCATGAGTAAATCGTTTGGTTCCGTGCAGGAATTTTATATTTGTAAAGCGGGTTTAACGTTTGAAGTCAATGCCTCAACCGATATTCTTCTGTGGTGTGTGTGTGTGTGTGTGTGTGTGTGTGTGATTCGGATTTATAACATAGCTTTAACAATTGTCCCGTCATATCGCTACGATGTCTGCAGTGCGGCAGTTTATAGTGATGTCTAGCACTGGGGCATCATGCGCAGACATGTAGCATCCTGTGCCACCCAATCACAGAAAGCCGATCAGTCGTAACACTAACCTCTTAATACTGAGCGCCTAGCGAGCCACCTGTTTTAACAATTTTATAGGTTTTTCTTCCTCTGGTAAAGAAAATGAATATATCGGAGGTATAAAGAACCAACAATTTCCATTATTTTGCTATCATGTGCACCTCACAAAACACTGAAAGCTCTGCTTTACCATTTTCACTTCCTGTGCTTCAAAGGAACATTATACGTTTTATAACAATCTGAGACTTTAATTCATATAAAGAAGCGACGTAATTGAGCTTTCAAAAGTGGTAACACATCATTTATTCTTTGCTGCATTTCCAGGACAGGGAAAACAAATGCGCTTATCTTTCCTCCAAATTGACCCGGCACATAGAAACGTTAATTGTCATCAACTGTCTGTTTCAGAGAGGAAATAATGTTCCAAATACTGATTAAAATTATTGTTCATCTAACCAGTTGAAAGAAATTTAAGTGTATGTTAAATGTCTCTGTATTGTTACAGTTTTGGAAAAAACATCTTTGCCGTGTGTATTCGCCAATGTCAATGATGCTCTACAAAACCCCACGGCAAAATCTTAAGCACCCAACTTCCGTTATTACGTTATGATTAGTGTTGGTTTTATAGCGGGAAAAAAAATTAAAAAGCAAACATCAAAACAGTCTTTTAATAATCTTACATTTCTTTCACAGAAGAAATTTCATTATGACCAAATTAACAAACAAATCTACTTCAATGGCGACAATGGGCTTATTTCAAATTGTAACATTTACTAACCATTATTCAGCATTGAAACGTTAAGGGTTTTTCTTCCTGTAGCAAGAAGGTTCGGTTCCCCAAGAGCACTTATATTTCACACACAATACTGTCTCAAGGAATGTTATATGACGAAGAGCAAAGTATGTAAAGTTACCTTATGCTCATAAATATAACCAATAGTAGTCTACTAATAAATATAACCAATAGTAGTCTACCAATAAATATAACCAATAGTAGTCTACCAATAAATATAACCTATAGTAGTCTACCAATAAATATAACCAATAGTAGTCTACCAATAAACATAACCAATAGTAGTCTACCAATAAATATAACCAATAGTAGTCTACCAATAAATATAACCAATAGTAGTCTACCAACAAATATAACCAATAGTAGTCTACCAATAAATATAACCAATAGTAGTCTACCAATAAATATAACCTATAGTAGTCTACCAATAAATATAACCAATAGTAGTCTACCAATGATTATAACCAATAGTAGCCTACCAATAAATATAAGCAATAGTAGTCTACCAATAAATATAAGCTATAGTAGTCTACCAATTTATTCGGAAAATCATATATGACGATACAAGAAATATGAAATTAACTGGGCAAGTGTTTGCATTTGTCTGGATATTCCACTCATGGGTTTCACATTTTTAGACAGGAATAAAAATGTCAAGAAAACATTTTCATGTTCTCCATGTGTCATCCTTGCTGTAAAATAGATGAACTTTTACATTCTTGCAATAAGTTTACACAACCTGCAATTGGTTGATTTTATCTTAATGTTGACATTGGTTGAGGGTACATAACAAGGCTCTACGTCCAAAGTGCATCTCAGAGAAAAGTTCCTTTATAGAAAAATGATTTCTAATTGCGGCTGTTTTCACTTTCTGACCAACGAATGAGCCGATAACGTTTTAGTTTTTGATATTTTAAAATTGCATAAGTGCCAGTTGAGAAAAATTGTAATTCTTGCGCTTTGAAAATTGAAAATTGTCTCTAGTTTTCAGGACCAGGCGAAGTTAAGGTATTTCATTTCTCTTCAATTATATTTCCCTATCACTTATTTTCGCTCGATGTCCTCTTTAGACAGTATATGTTTTTGCGAATGGCTAACAAGTTTAACTTCAATCCAAGTTGCAGAAAGACACACACACACACACACACATATATATATATATATATATATATATATATATATATATATATATATATATATATATATATATATATATATATATATATATATATATATATATATATATATATATATATATATATATGTATATATATATGTGTGTGTGTGTGTGTGTGTGTGTGTGTGTGTGTGTGTGTGTGTGTTAAACGTAGCTGCACCCATAGTGATGATGAAGAAACCTTTGCTTCGAGCTGTTCCAACATTCATCAGCGCTAACAAGAATCCCAGATCATTTAAAGCGCTTCATTTGCAGTTCAGCTATCAATATTAACTCTGGTTCAAGTTTTTGTTCTTTGTTTTCTATACTCAAAGAATCGGAGAATGTAGGAAACGTTTATGATTATAAATTGATTTAGACTCATAGATGTCTTAGTATGTTTTGGTGTAGGCCAGGAATTTTCCATCCGAGCGTCAGCTTTTTAGAAGGATACGCCTCATATGTGACGCAAATTTCTGATCCTGAATCTGGAACTTTCCTATTAATCACCGACCCATAATGAAGAATAATGTATCTCCCATTCCTTACTAAAAGTATTTGCTTACCAGCTACATGGCATCCAGAATGTAAGATGCTCATTAAAATGCTTACATATCAAAGTATTCATTTCCAATGAGTTATAGGAAACGAATTTTTAAATAAAATATCCATGGTGAGCAAAACATTGCAATTATTCAGCGATTTTGCAAATTTCTTTAAAATAATACAAACTTAAAATTGTCTTGAATTAATGACATGACAAAAAGCACTAGTGAAACAAAATGGCTTCTATAGCATTCATTTTCTTTGTACTTCAAGGATGTTGACATCATGACGCCATGATATGAGATCATTTATATCTTTATGACGACACAGTATCATAGCTAAAGATTAAATTCCGAAATTGGAAAAAGAATGATTTGTGCAATTATTTAAGCATTTTGGCATAGTACAACCAGTAGATACTATTTTTATTAAAGTCTTCATGCAATACCAATGTCGTTTCAGCAGCTATTGTATTTACTACTAGGTGAGTAGTACCATGGAAAACTATTGTATTTACTACTAGGTGAGTAGTACCATGGAAAACTATTGTATTTACTACTAGGTGAGTAGTACCATGGAAAAATATTGGAACAAAATTATTCTACCTCTTTATTATTGGATAGTTTTGTAAAATAAGGTATATTACAGATGAAATAGGCAAGACAAGTTCTTCAGGCCTAGGACTTTGGATAGGTGCCACTCATCTTCATTCTTCGGTGACTCGGACGTGGGTGAATGGAAATATAATGGCATACACAAACTGGGAAAACGGTAATTTAAAATAATATTTGTTATGAAATGGAATTATTCCTTTGCAAATTTAGCGATTAATTAATCCATACATACTTTTGAAAGACTTGAAAGATACCTCTTTATAATACATTTAACTAACACATTTTGAACATACCAATATTTTCCTTCAAGGAACAGTGATATAATGTTTAATCTGAGTTTTTCAAATAGTCCACAGTTTATAAGAATAAATGAATCAGATGTTATTTAGAATATACAGTCTAGACATTAATCCATTTTATTTATCTAGGCGAACCAAATAATTTACATAACAGAGAAGAGTGTGCAGAAGCTCTCCCTTCCTACCATTCAAAGTGGAACGACCTTGATTGTGAGTCTTCCGATGGAGGTTATATTTGTGAGAAATTTAGTAAGTTTTCATGTGTCTTTCAAAAGACAAAATTAAACTTGCATTCTCTTCAAGAATATAAAAGAATGTATACGATCCTACTTCATCTAAACTTTATAGTCAGCCATCAATCTTAAATAAATTAATATATGTGTGTGTGTGTGTGTGTGTGTGTGTGTGTGTGATTGTGTGTTTTCTTCTAAAATTGTCAGCTCCATAGTCAAGCATTTTTCTTTTACTTCTGTCACTTCTCTCTCTCTCTCTCTCTCTCTCTCTTCCAATCCTGCCCCCGCCCCGGCATGAATATGCCAACACTGTAGACCTTCTAGTATACATGTATACATATGTGTAATTAATGGGTACGTTACTTGCATTAACACAGAATGCAGATAATAACTCCCAGCAAATCGACAATATATACTAAAAAGAAACAATCTGTGGATTTACGGAAATATTTCACTCAAGAAAAGAAGGTATTCTATGATGTCACACAAATGACAATAGAATATTTCAACATCACTAATAAAATATCTCAACAGTTCAATTTAATTTTAACTACTGCTGAAAGTAACCGTCTTGTTAATTCATCCTTTTCGCCTAAAAGATCACCAACATGGAGCTACTTCAGTGATAACTACGTTTCAGTTATGTAGGGAAAAATCTAAGACGTTAGTAGTAAATGGGGTTAGATTAGCGACAATGGGAATTAGCATTACAGAGACCCCTGGGTCAGATTAGCGACAAGGGAAATTTAACATGGCGAAAAATCGTGGGTCAGATTAGCGACAAGGGAAATTAACATGGAGAAAAACGCTGGGCCACTTTAGGGACAATGGGAATTTAACATAGAGTTTGGGTCTGTCTAGGGACAAGGGAAATTAACATGGGGAATAGAGTTTGGGCTTTTGGGATTTTTTTTTTTTTTTAAAGTTTTTTTAAATTTAAATTTAAATTTAAATTTAAAAAAAAGGGGTAGGCAATGGAAAGGCTATCTCTTTTCGAGAAATATGGCTGGCCCTGAAAAGGGCCTTTGGGTTTTCTTCTGCTTCTAGTTTCTTCTTTTTCTCCACCAAGTTCTTATTTTATCTCCAACACTCTTTCTCTTCTTTTCTTTCTTTTTTTTCTCCTGCTCTTCTTTCTTCTTCTTCTCTTCCTCCTCTTCTTTCTTCCTCTTCTCATTTTCTTCTTCTTTTTCAATCTTTTCGTTCCATTTGCTTATTCTTATTCTTTCCTCTTCATCCTCCTTCTCCTCCTTTATCTCTTTCATGACACCACTAATCTTGTCCTTTACCTTTTTTAAGTTATTAATTTCCATCTTTACACGATGGGGACTATAGGAATAATGGTCTTCAACCAGTCTTATCAACATCTGCTCCATCATTCCTAAGTTGTCTAAAACGTCTTGTAATGTTTGTATTTTGTCCATTTGGTTAGAAGCCATCTTCTTTTTCTATTCTTTGCAGAATGGTTTGAACGACGAATACTGTGGGTTCTTATACTTAAAGCGCGTACGTGAAGGAAAACATCCCCCTAAAACGTAAAATTGATCTTACCTAGATCATGACCAAACAACGCGCGGACGTGAAGGAAAACATCTCCTACTTTTTCATTTCATATAATAAAACCCAAACTATACTCTCCACATACGCTAAGAAACAATAAACAAATCCATAATCTACTATCCACACAATCGTACGTGAGCGGGTACAAACACAAACACACAAACACAAACACACAAACACATACGCTAAGAAACAATAAACAAAATCCATAATCTACTATCCTCACAATCGTACGTGAGCGCTTACAAAACCCAAACTATACTCTTCACATACGCTAAGAAACAATAAACAAATCCATAATCTACTATCCACACAATCGTACGTGAGCGGGTACAAACACAAACACACAAACACAAACACACAAACACATACGCTAAGAAACAATAAACAAATCCATAATCTACTATCCACACAATCGTACGTGAGCGGTTACAAAACCCAAACTATACTCTCCACATACGCTAAGAAACAATAAAGAAACCCATAATCTACTATTCACACAAACATACCTTAGCTCTTACAAGCACCAACACACAAACACATACCCTCACACTATCTTAGAAAAGAGTTAGTGTTTATATTCACACTACTCTACCTACACATTGGCAAATTGATGGTTATTTCTTTTCTAGAGTATTGGGTAGCCCTGAAAAGGGTTGTTTTTTTGGAACTTCATGGACACCTGGTTAATGGTGGCACCTTCCAGGCCTGGCGCCACATACACATCTTATCCCCCAGTTACTTTTTACTTTTTGGGGGGAGAGAGCAAAGGCAGGATATGTCGCTTCAGAATCCCAATTTTCGCTCTCTGGGATTCTGAAATTTATTCTTCTTCTCTTCTTTTCCTTCTCCTCCTCCTCTTCTTTGTTTCTTCTCTCCTCCTCTTTGTATCTTCTTTCCTCTTCTTCTTCTTCTTTATATCTTCTCTCCTCCTCTTCTTTTTTTCTTCTTTCCTCCTCCTCTCTTATCCTTCCCTCCTCCACAATGGCTTCCGCGGCCAGTTCATTCAACAGGCGTCTGGCATATTCCAGATGCACATGAAGTTCCAACAGTTTAGACAGTCTCGTGTTCATTTTTGGTGTTGATCAATCAACAAAGGTAACTAGACTGCCCAGCGAGTTTCAATTTATAGTGAAAGCGCGGACGTGAAAGAAAACATCCCCCTAAAAAACATAAAATTGATGTTACCTACATCATGACCAAAAACAACAACGCGCGGACCTAAAAGAAACACTCACTCACTTTTTTATGCTACCCATCACTATTTTAAAATTTTTTATAAATCACTTCATTAGACTATCCACATACGCAAAGCAATCCAATCTAACTCCAAATATACACCTCAAACACCAAAAAAAACATGATTTTAATCTACTATTCATACCAACTTACTTAAGCACTTACTAACACACAAACACATACCCTCACATTTTTTAAAAAAGAGTTAGTGTTTATTTTCACACTACTCTACCTACACACATTGGCAAATCGATCGTTATTTCTTTTCTAGAGTATTGGGGTAGCCCTGAAAAGGGCTGGGGTTTTTTTGTTTGCTATGGCATTCTTTTTTTTAGTTTCTAAGAATGCGATGTCCTCTGAGGATAGACTTTCTGGCGATAGGTCTGCTTCTTCGGAAAGAAAAGAAGAACTCTTTGGTGTCGATACGGCAATCGACAAAGCTCCTGTCAGGTTCAGGTTGCTGCTGCTGTTGCTCTTGTTGTTGTTGTTGCTGCTGTCTCTGAAGTCTGTACTTCTCTGTCCATTCTTCTTTTTCCCTGTTCATTTCTTCTCTGAAGAGCTCTTCTATCAGGTCTTCAGTGATTTTTAACATTCTCACATTCTCTATTTCTTCTGGCTTCGGTATCAGACTGTGTCTGACCCTATGCAAATTCACGTAGGCTTCGTTGAGTTTAGCTAGTTTGGAGCACATCTTCGTAGGAGGATGAGTCGACAATGGATGGTTAGACTGGAAACAACCCGGTTCTTAAAGTTAAAGCGCGGACGTGAAGGAAAACATCCCCCACACGGTTTTTGAGTCGCAACGTTTAGTGAGTGTCATGAGAGGGATAGTAAGAAATGAAAGAGCATCAATCCAACATTCTTATAGCTAAACAAAAGACAAAGGCATTTTTTTTCAAAACACATTTTTATTCAAAAATCACTTAACACTAAACAACAACTCTAACATTTTTAACAATAATCCAACAATATAACATCAAACAATTTTTTTCAAAACACAACATTTTTTATTCAAAAATCACTTAACACTAAACAACAACTCTAACATTTTTAACAATAATCCAACAATATAACATCAAACAATTTTTTTCAAAACACAACATTTTTTATTCAAAAATCACTTAACACTAAACAACAAGAACTCTAACATTTTTTAACAATAATCCAACACTAAAAGTTTCTCCACTAGGTAAAGAGGGATAACAGTCTTCCATGGTTTCTAGTAATCTAGGATGACTTCTCTCAAACTGTTGATTTCTATGGTATTATCGAATTCTGCATACAGAATGACGTTCACCGTTTCATCAGGGTCTCGGTCTTTAAACTGAATTTCCACACGAATCTGGCCGGATTTTATAGGGTGGAAATGTCCCTCGTCGCTGCCTTGGTCTGGAGTGAAATCGAAAGCCCACAAAGCGTAGCCTCCTGCATAATCCTCGTACGTAATACCGTGACTGGTATTGGTTCCTAACTGTCCGGTGGCTTCGTACAGGGACAAGTACGATCTCAAGTAATTCTTCTTGGTAAAGTCAGGTTCGAAAGGTCGGGTACACAAGGTCTTGCCATCGCGACTGACTTCGATTTTGGACACGCCAAAGTGTTGAAAGTAGAAAGGATTTTTTTCGGCAGCTCCGTTGAAGGCTGTATTCTCGACGATACCAACGATCAAACGTTTGGGTAACTGTCCTTGGAACAGATGATCTTCGATCATGGATCGCTGTCCCTTGGGAATGGTGAAGGTTTTCACTTCCACGCGTCGTATGGGATACTTGGCGGTCGTTCTACTCAACGTCTGACTGATGTCGTTTCCCACTTTAGGTAACACTTCCACACGGCGTACGTAGAGTCTGGCTTCTAGGATTTTGGTTTTGTAACCGTCACTATCAGCCATCAAATGGAAAGCGGCACTGCTACGATTCAGTCTCAGGCGGACATCCACCCCGTTCAGCAAATACTTTTCTTGCAACCACATGTCCAAATGCAAACGATCCATCAGTTCTAAACTTGTGTCGGCTCCCGTGATTCTCTTTCTTCGTTCTACAAATCCATCATTGTTGTCTTTCTTTTCATCAGCTTCCAATATTTCAAACTTGGTAGGTTCGTCAGCTTCCCATACCACACAGGCATTGAGATGAGTGTTCTTGGCATCTATTCCGTACGTCAAGAGATTTTCCAGGTAGGCACGATAAGGGTAAGTATCCATGCTGCTACTGACCAGTTTGTTATTCAAGTACAAGTCCACTCCACTTAACAAGGAATGCATGAAATTGTTGACGGGAGCTACTGCTTCATCGTCTATAGCACCTCCAGTCTTATCTAGAATTTTCACTTTCAGGTACAAGTAACTGCTATTCAGATCGATGTAATCTTCGGGCTGTCCTTTGATTTCAAACTCGATGGGAGCGGAATCGGTCAGTGAGGAGACGGGGTGAAATTCCACCCACTGGGATTCTTGCATGGTCATCATGGTAGGGGGCATGGCAAACAGATCCAGTTCCGTCTTGGAACAAGCGCAAGATTCTCGGTGCATCATTTTTTTGTCTCTTTTCTCAATAATCGAAAACGTCTAAGTCTCGAACGGTTCTTCTTTTCTTGGCCTTTCTCGCTTGAAGTCTGGTGAAAGGGTGTTTTCTTCGTCGTCTCTTTCTGCCTTGTCCTTGCTGAATGCCTGACTCGGTAGCGTGCAGGGCATTTATAGGTGTTTCTCGTTGGCCTAAAATGTCTTTGCCCGTTTGCAGCAAGACATTTTTGCCTGCCCTCATGAAGGCTTCTTTAGGGTTTTGTTTGTCGATGATGACATTTTGAAGAAATTCTTTGCCTTGCGTCAGTGCCGCATCTTTCAAGGCGTGCAATCCGCGTGTCACCATCGGTTTCAACACCGGGGCCACCGAACGAAAGGCCGATTTTAACATGTCTCCTAAGCCGTGTCCTCGCTGTCGAGCAACCCCTCGGTACACTGGATACATGACTTACTTACGAGTCGTGAGAGAACCGTTTTCGAAAATGGAGTTTCACCGTGACTTTTCCTTTGGTGAATGGAATATTTTGTCCCAGATCTCCTTTTATAGCAATGTTGACCGTGTCCAAATACGACTTACTGACAGGCAAATAGTGAGGATATACAAATTCGCGGTGGACGTGGTAAGTGTTTCCACCTTCCTCGTCAGCGTTCGTGGCAGAATCTACTTTGAAAGGAATGACACGCAGTAACGGTACGGAGGTGTGTCCCACCACGTTGTACTCCACCACATCGGAATACACGAACATCAAATTCAGTCCTTGGTTCAGTTCTACCGGGGCACGAAATAACTTGCTAAAAGACTCGTTGTCGTAAACGATGGGTAATTCGTTTTTCTTGAGCATGGCCTTTCTCATGTCCATGTCTCCGCCCAACATGTCAAACAATTCAGGACAAAATAAAATGGACAGGATTTTACTTCGTTCAAATTTCATCAAGAAGCGACGAGCTGTTTTGTGGTACTCCATGGTGACACTTTTGTTGACATGCTCCAAAGCTTTCAGAAACACGACATTAAATCTGGAGGCTATGGTGCTGACCAAATGTTGACCACTAAAATAATAGCCTGGGGGAATGAACAAGTGATAGGTGGTGTACTTTTGTGTACGGGTTTTCTTGTCATATTTGACATTGCTATCCATCCACTTTTGCATTTGCTCGTCATGAACTTCCACATCAAAAAAATTTTGATTGGGAAGGACATTGAGGACTTGGGTCGGGTGAATCATTTCTACTAAAGCCACTTCCCAATGGGCTTCGTGATCTAACTGGATGGCTTGAGGTAATTTGGCCGTGTAACAGCACAACGTGTTCTTGGGAAACACCTCCATGGAACTGTCACTGGGTAAAGTTAAGTAAAATTGGTTTTGGTGACTCATAATTCCAGAGTTCTGTGGCTGTCCGAGGGGATATTACTGGACGTCAGAGGCGTCTCTCCGTCTAAAATGGGGTTCTGATTGTGGTTGAAGTGGTGACTGGCACTGGCACTGGACACAAGGTTCCCGGGGTTCCCGTTCGAGGAGAATTTCAGGGAGGGATTAGGAAGCAGGTAACCGATGCAACTGCTCAATAAAATGGTCCACAATTGTTTGTCTCCTTGTTGCAAACTCAAATTGGCAATGGCTGCCCCGATGACACAATACACCACGAAGATTTGGCAGAAAAAGACGATTTGCGTTTTAGGCACACGTTCTCCACACCACACCCACAAGGGTTGTTTTTGTAAATCTTGCACAGAAGAACTAGGTAAAGGAGGAGTGGTCGACGTAGCTGCGTCTGCTGTGTGAAAGGGCATGATGGTCACTTCTTTTTATAGTCGATGACTTGCGAAGCGTCGATCCAAGAATCAAAACTGGGTGGATATCCTTTCCAACGTACTTTGACTTCTTTGACACGTCGTTTGCCCACTTTACGGGTTCTGCGTTCGAGAATGCTTTCGATGTCGTACACGTCGTCTTCTTTTTTGGTGACACGTTGTAACTCGGGCAAATAAAACGTTCCTTTGAGCACTTCTCCGTTCATGTCTTCCAATTTATAGACGGCAGGATGACGGCCATGCACTCGTCCAGTGACGCGAAACAATTCGGTCGTCCAGTTAGGTAAGTAACCTTTGTCGAAAGTGCGTTTGGTTTTGCCAATGCGCACCCAATCTCCTACGGCCAACATTCCACTTTTCTCGGGGACAGCCCTCGTCGGGGACGTACCAAACAGACGCTCAAACACCAACACTTCGTTGTCGGGAGTCACATCTTGCGGGGCACGTCCGATGCTTCGATGGTAAGATTGGTTGTACGCTTGCACCAGGTGCGGTAAGATGTCGATGTACTTCAGAGTGTGGTGATGCGTAAAATATTTCCACATGCGTTCTTTCAAAGTGCGTTGAAAACGTTCCACGATGCTGGCTTTGGTTTCGGGATTCTCGGTGGTAAAAAAATGAATGTCACGTTTCTTTAATTCTTTTTGGAAAGCTTGGTTCAGAAATTCGGTGCCTTTGTCCGTTTGCCATCGAAGAGGGTGACGACCGCTTTGTTTCAACACCCGTTGCAGGGCTCGCACTAACTCGCTGCTCGATTTGGAAGTCAAGGGCACGACCCAGGCAAATTTGGAAAAGACGTCGATGACACAAAACAAATATTTGTAGCCACGATTGTAGCTGGCCAAATGAGAGACATCGGCTAAATCGGCTTGCCATTGATGATCGATGCCTTCCACTCGGGTGCGACTTCTGGCAAACTTGCGTCGAATGGGTTTGTGTAAAGTGTAGGTAGCTTGTTCTTGTAACCATCGTTGCACTTGAGGTAAACGGAGACTTTTCAGTCGCGTTTTGGCAGCACGATACAATTTTTGAACTCCTGCGTAACCTGCAGGATGAGAGGGATCGTAGTAAATGCTGGCTAAGACTTTTTCCATTTTTTTGTGTTGGTTGGTGTGTTAATAAGACACCCACTCTTGGAGGATGCTACTCTTTTTCTCTTGGGGTATTTTCTTGGATTGCAATGCTTTGCGTGTGCGGCCAGCAATAGGTGTCGAAGAGGAGAAGGATGTCTGAGCGGGGGATATCGGTTTTTGTTTCACTTCTGTCTTCACTTCTGTCTTCACTTTCTTTTTCTCTTGTGAGGAAGAAGGGGTGGCCATCATCTTTTTAATCCATCCAATTCTGGAGGTAGGTGGTGTTGTTAACTTGCGTACTTTTTCTGGTGAAGTTTGAAACCCTTCCTCTTCTTCTCCTTTTTCTGTCTTGGTCACGGGTACTGGTGGTACTGGTACTGGTACTGGTACTGGTGATGGTGCTGGACTTTTCATCAAGGTCTTAAAATCTTTCAGAGTGGGTAGAGCTGTTTCGTCTAAAGCTTTCTGGTGAAAGAGTTGCAGTCGTTGCAAGAGTTGACCGTACTTTTGCGATTTTTCTGTTTCGGACAAATCTTGGCGATCCATCAAGGACTGCAATTCGTGTTGTAACTGGGACATCTCGCTCAAATGGGGATTGGGAGGTAAATGCGGGGTGCGTTGTTCTTGCCACCGATCGTATTCCATCCATCGTTTGTAAGGCACTAAAGCTAGTTTTCGTCCTTCCATGGGGTTGTCAGGGGTGAATTCTGAGATCTTGGGACTTCCGAAGGCCTTTTTATCTTGCTCCCACCAGTCCTCCCAACATGGTTCCCAAGACTCCTTTCAGTATGGGGCCTAACAAGAGAGGTAAAATACCTCCACGTTGCACTAACATCTTCTTTTTTTGACGAATGGGAATTTTCTTTCGAACCATTTGGCGAAGAACGTGACGATGTTTGCTTAAGCATTGTTTCTGGTGTTTGGACAAAGGGATCGTGCCTTTCAAAACGTTCAAACAACATTCGCACACGGTATCGATGACCTCTTTGGAGGCCGTTTGAATGAGTTTTTTTCGTAGGGGTGGAGAAGCTTTGGACAGGACAGATAACATGTCCCCATGTTTGGCTAAACGTGGTGGCAGTCCTTTCCTTTTCTTTCCTTGGGGTTTTCTGGAGGGTGACATCTTTGAGTCTTCAGGAGCACCGAAAAAACACTGCTACCCGACTTGGTCACAGGCCTTTTTTATACTGGAACGCGTCGCCACTGATTGTCTTGACGTCGTATCAGTTTGAGGACAGGCATGAGACGTCGTGCAGGGGTACGCAACGGACTAAATCGAGCCAGTTCTTGCTTGGACAAATCCAGTAAACTTTGTAACATGCCCGATCTTTCTTGAACTTTGATTTTGGGAGAAGGTACTTTGTGAGCAGGAGCCACTGCCACTAAATTGGAAGGTCCTGCCACTGGGGAAGTTCTTTTGGGGGTCATCAACGGAGAAGTTCTTGGTGTGATCAACGTCTCCAAGTACTCTTCAGTTCTGGGTGTCATTAACGGAGAAGTGGACAAACGTGAAGCTGCCGGAGACGCAGTCACCGCCGTGGCAGGTCGTGGTTTGCGAGTGTAAGGTTGCGTCCTGGCCGAAGTGCCTCTCTTGCGACTAGTTTTCTGTGGACTTTTCTTTTTCTGGGGGCTTCTTTTCTTTTTCCGGGGTGGTGTCTGGTCAGAGGAGGGTCCTGCCACTGGAGAAGTTCTCCTTGGGGACCTGGTCTTTTTCTTCTTGGGGCTTCGTTGGACCTTTGTCTTGGGTATAACTTTGGGGGCATTAGGATCCCATCTTAAGAGAGAGCGAATGATGACCCCTCCTAGAGTACCGCTCCCTCCAGGTTTCAAAATGATTTGTTTTTTGGTTTGAGTGTCGATGCGGGGATCGGCCAGTTGGACCAAAGCGACTTTGTTTCGATCGAAAAAGCGTTTGGTTTGATGAGGAATCTGAATGATTCCTTGGAGTAATTGACGTGCCGTCACCGTGAACCATCGTAAGACTTCTTTGAGACTAGCTTCTAAGACACGAACTCGTGTTTGTGGATCTTTTTCTCGACTGATGCCATACAAGGCACGAATCAATTTGACGGGAAGATGCGACTGAAGGGACGTCATGTTCGCACTGAGAGTGAGACAGACGAAAAAGGGTCTGAGGTTTTTATAGATTTTTTTATGGGGAGTGAAATGAAGTCGAGGACGGAGACGTGTACAGGACAGGCCCTCCGTCTTGGCACCAGTGGTGAAACAAGTGGGTACGAAATCGCAAATCCTCGGGAGTCGTAGGTTTCAAATCGACGAGTAAATAGGCGTGTGGAGTTTGAGTGGCATCGTCGTACGCCTGAGTCAGCCAAGGCGTTCCTAACTGTTTGGCTAAGACTTGCACTTGCGATTTATCTCGAGGGCTTTTAAACAAGACCACGTAATGCGTATTGAGACTGATGGTGCGATGGGCTTTACTTTGTTGAAACAAATTTTGGGTGATGTAAACGACACTGGCATTACGGTGATGCCCTTTGCGCGTGAACCACAGTTTAATTTCTTCTTCGTCTTCTCCTAACATGTCGTCGAAAATGACCAAATGGGTTAGACGGGAGTCAGAGACGATGCCATCGTCTTCTTTAGGAATGCCTTCCACAAACACGATGGAATCGCCTTGACTTTCTCGCAAGAGGCTGTACGCCGATTGCCACTCTTTGTAACACCACACGATTCGTTGAGGGGGCCGATCGATCAAATGATGTTTATGTTCGATCAAACGTTTGACGAATTCGGTTTTGCCTGAACCGCTAGGTCCAGCAATGAGCATGTTAAAGGGATGGCGAAGATACAAAGCCTCCCAACTGGCACGATCTAAGTGTTCGTCGATGACTTTGACAGTAGAGGAAGAGGGAGCAGAGACAGCAGAGGTAGCCATGGTGTGAGAAATGTCACTTGTGACAGGAAAAACAAACAAGACAAGAGTTTATATACTTTTTCAGAACACGTTTATTGAATGTTTCAAACATGAATACGAAAGACAAAAATGCATAAAAGCCAAAGGCTTAAGTACAAGAATAAAAGGCACATGATAACCATGAACGTGGAATAAACACAAGTGTCTGTACAACATGTTTTGGGTAAAGTTCTAACCAGTTCTATAGTAGGGGTAAGGTCACACAAGTGTCCTCCCGAAAGGGTCTTTCAGGCCTGTCCACGACAGTCCTGTCCTGGGTGACGGGTTCTTCTGGCACCGTCACTAACACAGGTTGAAAAGTAACTTTTTTCCTTGAATAACTCTCGTGCATACTGGGCCATCTCTTGTGTCCAAGCCTCAAAACCCTGGTCTCGGTGATGTCCAACATTTGACTCCTAACCAATTTGGTTTCTTCTTCGTCAACGACATGGTAAGTTACTTCAATGAACAATGAACTATCGATCTTGCCTAGGGTTTCTTTTCATATACAGACCAATACCGACGTGACCGTACGGTAAGGTGAAGTGATTGGGAAGTCGCACTCGCTTCTGGTATACAATTTGATAGACTTTTTCCAAGGGTCGACTGACGATGTGGTGAGTGGGTAAACGTACAATCTTGTTCGGTTGATAGGTGGTCACTTTAAAGTTTCCATCCTCTCCCGATTGCAAGGCTTCTTTCAATACCCCAAAGTTGACCACTCGACTGGTACGATGATTCAGAGTCAGTCCTTTCACTTTGCACGTCGTGTGCACTTCTCCTTGTTTGTCCCGGTATTCGTAGCCGTAATTTTTGGGACCACCACTGACGAAACTTAGAATCTTGTCGTCGGGATGCTCGTCTGTCCAGGCTCCTAAACGGTCTCCTTCGATGTCAGGGTGCTGTTGAATCGGGTGATGGATGTAAATGCAACTGTCCGTGTCAAAGTACAGGACGCGTTCTTCTAACAGTTCTAAAGCTTCGTACAATTTTAAGCGAGCATGAGCTGTCATGTAAGCCGCAATGATGACATTTCCAAAAGGGTCGTCTTGTACAAAGTCCAGATCTTCTTCGTAATTGACCAAGATCAAATCCTCTCGAACGACGTCCACGTGTTTCATGTATTTGGTTTTGTCGTGAATCATCTGGAAGTAGCGGGAAGGTTCTGTCAAATATTCCGTCTTGGGTAAACACGATCGTTGTGCCATTTTACCCCACAAGCAATTTAACATCACTTTGGCAAACGATCGCCTGCCTTCGTTTTTTTCGATGTGGTCTAAAGAGATGCCTTCTTGTGCATAGTATTTCTCTTTGAATTGTATTTGGTCTTCGGGAGTGTGACACCAGGAAGGATAACGGCTGGCTTCTTGTTTCAGTTTCAAAAAGGCATCCACGTAGTCGGCGAAAATGCCTTTCTGAGTAGGGTCACCCTTGTGGTACTGTTGTGTCTTGGGAAAGTGGCAAATTTCGTACACTTCTAACAGTTGGTATCCCATGTCCAGAGCTTTGAACAATTCCACGCTGACCCAGGTTCCCGTCAAGGCACGTTCTTCCTGGCTGTGATGGCAAGGTTGGTCTTGGTTGCACGTTTCGGCACAAGTACGGCACAAGGGAAACATAAGTTTGCCTTGACAATGGTGAGGTAAGACGGGATGGTATAGGTTCGTGGGAGGCAAAACTTTACACTTGATCAAGCCTTCGTATTGTCGAATGTTTTTCAGGTCGATGTGTTCCGTCAGCAATTGTGGGTGCCCTACAGGAAAGCGACAATATTTGCACACGTAGGGATACAGCGAACACACGTCCAAGTATTTGATTTCTTCTCCTTTCTCTTCGTCCGCTTGGTACAGCAAACAGGTGGCATTGGTCCTTCCTCCGTACAAACTATCCCTCGGGTTCAGCGGGTCCATGAACTGGTAACTTTCCACGAGGCGTTTAAACTCGGGATCGGTTTTCAAACGGTGATCGTACTCGTGTTCCCACATTTCCACCACTTGGTATCCTTGCTGTTCCAACTTTAGGCGTCGCTGACAAGTGTCCTGGTACAAGTCTTCCATGGTTCGTTGTAAAAACTGATTTTTAGTGCTACGATCAGGGTAACAGACGGGACATCCGTGAAATAAGCAACCGTTAAACTCGTACACGATCTTGGGGTTTTCTAAGTCCCAGCCATCGACCGAATACGTTCCGATGGTCTTTTCGCCTCCTCCGTTGTGGGCATGCTGAATCCATTTGTCTTCCTTGTCGCACAAGTAATGTAACCAACGTAGGGCTTTGACCGAGTATTGACGCTTGACATAGTGGGTCGTTTGAGGACTGATAACAGCCACGGTGTTTTCAGGCATGAATCGTTGGCGGTACACTAAGGAACACGCTTTGGCAATGGTGCAAGCTTCTTTCAAAGGATCGACCCCTCCGTGTTCCATGAACAGTTCTCGAAATTTTCCACAGCAACGCCGTAAAATGTCCACGTCTGAACGACAATACTTTAACATTTCTTCCTGAAAGTCGAAAGGGTCCGAGGCGTGAGCCTGGTACCAAGCGTAGAAAGCTTCTCGTTGTTCGGTACGCATGTTGTCGGGGTCGTAATAGTGAGCCTCAGGCAAATGGGGTAGAACGGCATATTGATTGGCTTCCGTATTGAAAAAGTGTGGAAAGTACCCTTTAGCCATTTCTGTCATTCCAAACGTTTTAGGCATTCGGCTCAAAGGCATGGCCAAGTAACTCATCGAATCTTTAAACTGTACTTGTCCCACTTGCATGAAAATGATTTTGGCTCCGTTCAAAGTGACTTTAGGACGTTCGGTGCCATGTTCCGTATAGTATCTGAGAAGAAACTGTCCATCGTATCCGGAGAAATTGTTATTCATCACCGTGGCATGACGATGACAATCTCCGTAACGTTCGATGTCCTCTTGGCTCCACGTCTTGTCGATGGGGTCTAAGACCCATTGGGCAAAATCGGCTAACGTGTTTGGTCCCCGAAAGATTTTTTCACGTCCTCCAGGAATCTTGCTGCAGTGAGGGCAATGACTGAAGATAGGTTCTTGAATGCACTTCTCGCACGCTCGATGAGCCACGCAGAAATTAGGAATGTGAATGCCAGTCTCTTGCATGCATTCGAAATCGAAAAAGATGAAATTGCCTTTCTTCTTGTGACCGTCCTCTTTCTCTGGTGGGGGTTGGTATTTTTGCACGTAGCATTGGTGTTCCAAGTCCACGATGTGATGACAAATGTGACATTTTTTTTTTCCTGAACATACGTGTGCCTTGGTACTATTGGTACGTATGCCTTGTCTACACGTAGGGCACAATCTCAAGAGTTGACAAGCACATTTCTGCTGTTAACCTTGCGTCTTCAGATGTTGCTGGTAACAGGTAGGACTGACAAACGTGCGCAAACAAGTGGAACAAGGCACTGGTCCTTCGCTCAGACAGGGTGGAGAGGCCAAACATCCTGGGCATTTCATTCCACAATGCTTGTGTTGCTCTCGATTGTTATAACCATAGTCACATTTCTCACAATAATAACTGTATCCCAGGAATCCAGTGATACTGGTAATGGTATCGAAATGGTCATCGTGATGATAGACATGAATGTATTTTCCGTCCTTAAAATCTTGGCCTCGAAACAACAGAGTTCCACGCATTTCTTGAGGGTGCACTTTCAAGGTGTAGCGTGGAGCTAGGGCATCTTGCAATTTTTGCATCTCAGGAATGTCACAGGGTGTGTCTTTGGACAGTCCGGCTTGTTACAACAGGAGTTCTGCTTCATTTCGTTGTTTGGCTCGATCGCATCGTTGAATAGTTTTCCAGGTTCTTTTCCATTCTACCGTGTCGTTCTTCTTGGCATAGGTTCGTCCCACCACGATGGCACGGGCTAAACACATCTGGTCTTGAGGGTTGTTAATTCGGACGAGACTCTTTTTGGTGTTGCGAAGGTCGTCCACCAATAACATCTTTTTGCATCCAGTTCCTTGAGGAGGAGAGACTGGGCCATTTTCAGTGTGGCTTTACCATCGGTGATGTCAAACTGGTCATTAGATTGTTGCACCTGTTGTATCTTGTCCATGACTTTGGAAGGGGTCAGTCCTGCGGGTCTGCTAAACTCGATCCAAACAGGGGATTTCAAACCGTCGTGATCTAGGGATAGTGTCAAGCGATCGTCTTCTTTGGCTTGACATTGTCGCTTGAGTGCGGTGAGCAAAGAATCCCACATCTCGGTCATAAACTCTTCTGCTTTCTCCAAGGGTACGTCGGACTTGAAATCTTTAAACTTCACCGTGTAGGTGTAAGCCGTGGTTCTAAATTTTCTAGAGGAGCGCTTTTCCGTCTCTCGAATGGAATAGTACTTTTCAGGGTTGACTAAGGGTGGTGAACTTGGTTTAGAGGGTTCGGATTCTGGTTCACTCATGTCCTCTTCAAAATCACTGGCATGAATTTGTGCCAAGATTTCTGCCCTGGTACGAGGCGATAGATCACGTTTCTGCCTCTTACTTTCTTCTTCTTCTTCTTCTTTCTTCTCGAATGAATGGGATCGTTTCATCTTGAGTGCAAAACGTCAAATGACTCAAGTTTAAACACCACAGACTAATTTATAGTCTTGGCAAACCAGCGTATATAAAAAGGGTGTGTCTTGTCCTTTCACTATTCATTTCACTCTCAAACCGAGGAGAACGATGGAAGAGACTACCCAGATGGAACGTTTCGTCAGAGCTTTGCGAGGGGTCATTAGAAAATTCTCTTCAGACCAGCCGACGGACTACTCTCCTTCCTTTCGAGATAAGAGTCAGGATACTTGCTATATCTGTCAGAAGAAAGGGCATTGGTCTTCAGAGTGTCCAGACCGTCAAAAAAGAAAAAAAAACAGGGGCTAAAAAAGACAAAAGTCAAGATACCTGTTATTATTGTAAAGAAAAAGGACATTGGTCTCCAGATTGCCCAAAAAAGAAACAAGAGGAGTCAGAAGAAAAGAAGGATTCTTCAGAAGAAGAGAGGGATTCTTCGGAAGAAGAGAGGGATTCTTCGAAAGAAGAGAGGGATTCTTCAGAGGAAGAAGAGGAAGAAAGAAGACAATTCTATTTAAAAGAAGCAAAGAAACAGGAGAAGAAAAGAAGAAGGGAAGAAAATGAGGAAAAAACGGTGAAGAAATTCAAAAAACAGAGAGACTAAACAAGGAGAAAGAAGAAGTCAATGAACTTTTAATTAAAGTGTTCTGTGGTGAATTGTGAATTGGATTGTAAAAAATGGATAAAAGAATACATGAATGATATAAGGTAAGTGTCTTTGAGTTTTGATTTTAAAATAAGAAGCTACACTCACGCACTCATACACAGACACATACTATAAGGGTAAAATGGGTGGGGTTTATTTTTGAGTTATTGGCAAATTGAAATTGTATTTCTTTTCGAGAAATGTGGGTGGCCCTGAAAAGGGCCTTTTTATTTTGGTGTAGGGGTGAGTTTAACCAATCAACTTTAACTGCCTTAAGCCTTTGCCACGGCCAAGGCCTACTTCTGATGATTGGGTTGAAATCACTAAGGGTGGTACGATAGGCTTAGTCACAGGGTTGGCGTGTTTAGCTCGGGAAGGTCGTATTCTCTTCGGTCGTGATAAAGAAGTCTGATACATTTGTTTCAGACTTCTTAACTCCGCTAAAATGTCCAACAGTACCGTAGCCGTTTGATTTTCACCCTCTTGTTTCTTTGCTGCTACTTCTTCTTGCTGTAGTTGCTGTTGTTTTTTTCTTACCTCTTCTTGTTGCTGTTGCTGTTGCTGTAGGAGAAAAGCTTGTTCCGCTTCCTTTTGTCGTTGCATAAATTTCTCCAATTCTTCTTTCTGTCTCTGTCTAAAATTCTCCACTTGCGGTAATGAAGAAGGTAACGAAGGTTCCGGAACAAATTCTTGCGAGGTAAGAAAATCCACAAAATCCCAATGTACCTCTTCTGAAAGTAAGTCTGGGTTCCCTTGGGCAGTCTCCCCTGCTGGTGCACCCCAATGGATCGTTTTCTGAGTTTCCGTCATGTTGAATCACTGTCGCATAGATTGACTGCACACAAGCGCTAGCGAATCTATATAGACCAACTGACGTCACAGACTACTCTCTTCGGATTGGATGCGGGCTGACTGAATTTTGTAACGCGTGTTTGGATTGGTGAATGAACTCAATCCGTTTCAATCCTGCCTCTACCTATAAATAAGCGCAGTTCAGTGCATTGATTCACTTGTTCTCGTCGCTTCAAGATGTGGACCGATGTGCAATCTTCTACGCTTGTGTCTTCCATGATGTTCCGGACGGACATACCCATGTATGTCCGATCCAAGTGGACCGTTGTCCACAGGACAAACACCAGCCTGTGGATACGTAGGATCTACGTAGAAAGACAAGGATGCCTGAAAAGAGTGCTGATTTACGGACCAACAGTGAGACGTAGCCTAAGGACAAGAAGAAGACCAATGCGGTACCATTTATGTTAATGAATACATTAACATAAACCCAAAGGCCCTTTTCAGGGCCAGCCATATTTCTCGAAAAGAGATAGCCTTTCCATTGCCTACCCCTTTTTTTAAATTTAAATTTAAATTTAAATTTAAATTTAAAAAAACCTTTTAAAAAAAAAAAAATCCCAAAAGCCCAAACTCTATTCCCCATGTTAATTTCCCTTGCCCCTAGACAGACCCAAAGTCTATGTTAAATTCCCATTGTCCCTAAAGTGGCCCAGCGTTTTTCTCCATGTTAATTTCCCTTGTCGCTAATCTGACCCACGATTTTTCGCCATGTTAAATTTCCCTTGTCGCTAATCTGACCCAGGGGTCTCTGTAATGCTAATTCCCATTGTCGCTAATCTAACCCCATTTACTACTGACGTTCTCAAGTTTGTTGTTTATGGGCTGAAAACGGAGAAACGTTAAAGTGGATCTAAGACAGATCTGTATCAGAAAAAAACAACAAATCAATTGCATGAGCTCTACCATTACATTATATTCGTACTTACAGATCGGTAACTAATTAATATTGGGCAGGTTCCAAAGGAAATCAAGAAAGGTTACCTATGATGAAGGTAAATATTCATGTTGCAATCATTGTGGATGTTAAAACTCCTATAGATGCAATTGCTTATAATAAAAAATATAATGATGAAAACAGTATGGCTAAAACTGCCCGTACATAGAACATTTCACTTTCTTTTCTGCAGGGACCTTCAGTAGCGAACTACAATGGCGTAATTATCTTGCGTTTTAGAACCTTGAGGAGTTAACTGAATGGATAATTATCTAAATTAAAAGCATGCTATAGTATTGTATAAAAGAAAACATCAACGACACTATTCTACAATTTGCAGCTCCATGCAATGCCTTCAGACCACGGTCCTTAAGATGTAGGAACGGAGGAACTTGTCATAACGCTGGTCAAACAGACTATAAATGTGAGTGTCCACCCGGTTTCACAGGCAACGACTGTGAACTAGGTAAGCAGTATTAAAAACGTTAAAATTTACACTATAAAAAACTATCATCGTAAAGATGCTTTATACAATTCTACGTCAATATGTCACAAATAGTGACACTTTTGGGTGCCCCTGAGGTAGAGCAAATTATTGTTACACGTTTAAAGAAGAAAATTAATTCGAGCCTCGGAAATAATAAACAGACTTGAGAATAGGTACTATTGCATATACAATGGTCTTAAGATTTGTTCATAGCCGAGAAGTAACATTTCTTATTACTTTAGACTAACTAATCAACAAGAGACAAAACACTTCAATTAGCAACACATTACGAACATTGATGAAGTTAGTTTCGCCTGATATTAGGCATGTACTTCTATTTCTTCTAGATTTCAATGAATGCCAGTTTAATCCCTGCCAACAAGGGGCTTCGTGCAACAATACGTTTGGTGATTATAATTGTCATTGCCCAAGCAAATATACTGGAAAAGACTGTCATCTAGGTATATTAGCTAAGTCATAAAATTATACTTGATAGTTTAACATATTAGCATTAACCTTTACCAGGATAAAATCAAGCAACAGCACTAATTGTAAATTTTCAGTACCGACTATATTTTAAATGAATATATATATATATATATATATATATATATATATATATATATATATATATATATATATATATATATATATATATATATATATATATATATATATATATATATATATATATATATATATATATATAATTTGATGCATCAGTTTTATTATATGCAAATATAATCATTAATATATTAGCACGCGAATATTACTAACTTTAATTTATTAATTGTTTTAATTATTAATTTTCTCAGATTTTCTGAGAAATTATCTTATTTTCTAATACGCCAAATGAAATCAGTGCATAATAATACTGTCTGCAAGAGAAATTGCAATCATACAATCATATAAACTAATTGCTACCTCACACGGTGGCCTGTGGTAAATTAATCAATATCAGATTTTTTCCTGGCATCAGCAAGATCGTATTGATGTGGCAACGTTTATTTCTGCGAACTAAACGTTCTACAACAGGTCTATAATCAAGCGTTTAATTTGCTAATCTAACAGGAACAAGTCTAGTAGGCGATATATCTCGCGTGGATCTTTGCAAAACCATGTTAGTATTATATAGTGATTCTGAACGGACCCACACGACGTGTATCACTTGTCTCAAGATTTTTCTTCAACATTAGTTCAGGAGAATGTTTATGCAGTCTTCATGTCGTTCAGTTGCGATATAATACAATGTCTCGCAGTACTCTGCAGATTCTCCATTATCAAATACGTATCCACAACACCATCAATGGGCGAAATCGACGCAATTCATCACACGATTATGCGAGTGTGCGCCTGCTGTTGACACAACTGCAGGATTGAACAACTGAGGATACTTATGAATGCAAAGAGCACACATTTTACGGTGGCTAGATTGACGGCTCCGCAACAGCACATATACTATTTCGACAGTGTCGCGAAACCAACACGTTCCGATATTACTGGCCACACTTGTTATTATTGTCTGCATCAATGCGGTCCACGTTATTATTCTCCTGTTGAGGTTTTAACCATGACGATCCACGTTTTGTTGCGAAATTCTAGTGCCGACGTGCATGATTTTTTTGCGATGATTTTTATCTTTCCTGACGTGAAGAAGTTGGTCAGGGGCCTGAAATCAATTTTATTCTCAGCATCGTCGAATCCATCATTATAAACTCGTATGGGGTCAGTAACGAGCTCGACATCACCGTGCGTGAATCACATCCATATCAATTATTTACAGCTACGAGATTAAAATCTAGCGGCATCGATAATCAATCATCACAAAGAAATGTTCGTTTGACTCAAAGATAGATTGAAAAATGTGCCAATATAACAACACATTCAGACCATCGCCGAACTTTACGGTGATAATGCCAGGAACCTGTACGGGGCCAGTTTGTGGAAATAATTTTGCGCAATAATATCTATCGGCTCTTGGAGATATGCTGCGAAAATAACAACAACTTTGAAAACATTTTAGTCGTGCAGCACTGCCAACAGTATGCGCGGAATTCACTCTGTGATTGTGCTCGAACGAATATATGTAAGTGAGTGCCACTGAGGTCGTTATGTGCGTTGGACACTCAGGAACTGTTAATTTATCATGACATGTGCAGGTCATAATGTTAACGTTATTCACTGTTTGAACTCACGAGTCCTGCGATTCTGTTATCTGTGTCATCGCGCAGGAATTTGAATTACATCAATGTCAATGTGCTTGTGGATGTCTGTTTCGATTAGAGATCAGACACACATAACACAACCGTGTAATGATCATGTTTGAGTGTTTGTTGGTTCTCTTGCTCCACGCGAGCTTTGTTTATCATTGCGACTCACTTCAATCTGAAAAATACTGTGACGGCACCGACAATGACTGATACTGGCATCACACCAATTGCAAGGACTGCAATGCCTGTCCATTTTAAGCACACTGATTTCAGATGGATGTGAGAGTTCTGACTGCATGATGTGATGGATTAATATGTGGAATTCAGCCCATTAGGACAATGCAACTTTAGTGATCACGGATACGGACATGGTAGCGAGAATCTTCAGGATGTCTTTGAAATCAATCCAGATATGTTGATTGTTATTCTGGGGAACTTTCGAGACAGATTCGCATACATATTGAAAAACGCACCCACATTTGCGGTTTCAGTTAGCGCCCTCCGTGTTATTTTTAACAAATACTGGATTTACTGGAGTTGATTTTGTACCGAAGGGTAAAGACCGGTCTTGATTCCTTTCTCTTTTTTTCATCTGCATAGGATTATGTTGGGATGAAATCTAGTACCATACCGCATTTGTATTCAGTCACTAGATACTTAAGTGGAATGTTAACATCAATGTCATGGACGATGCAATATCGTTCAGACCAGCCATGGAGATGTCGACGTGGGAACGTAATGCCACAGTAAACACACCGGATAATGCTCCATGTCGACGACATAGAAGTCGCATCAACAAACTCAATTATGAGTGCTCTAAGCTGCCGGACACGAGATGCAAAGTACCAATGCGAAGACACTTGCTCAGTTGGAAACCGAAACATCAGTGCAAATCAGTTATCAGTGGATGAATGCATACGTCTGCTTGCGCTTAAAAAGCATTCTTGGATTTGGACACAAAAGTGAAAACAATTAAGGCCGACCTAGAAAAGCTAAAAACTGACCTTGCACAGGCAAGAAAGCGTATCTGTCTCGATGTGGCCAATGATGCCTCTCTTGAGACAAGATTAACTTTGCTACGATCGACTTCGAGCCTTAATGCGCTGAAATGGTGTTGATCGCGATGGCTAAACAGTGATTCCATTTCCGTATTGCACCAAGACATCATTGTGGCACAATCACAACGTACAGAAGTGTGCAATGAAATCAATCCCTTCACCGGCCTTGTCAAGGTTCTGCGCAAAGACGTCGATGCTTTCAAGGCCGATCCAGCACTCACGAGTGCCACAGATATGTATCCACGCTTGATTTCTACGGGTTGCTATACGTTTCAGATCCAGTGTGGTTAGTTACCAAGCTGGCAACTAGGAAATATATAGAATCACCATTACTGAGGCAAATAACTACTTGAATAATGTTATTCTAACAAAATATCAAATTACTGAATGAAAAGGAATTAGATGACAAAGAATACAATTGACAATACCTTCACGCTGTGCATGAGGATAAACAATCTCTTGTTGCGAATCTATGGTCACAAACTCAGTAAAAGAAAAACGAGAAACCAACACGGTTTGTAAAACTTAACAAAACATTCAATTGTCAAAGTCATTAATAACGCTGTGAGAGGAACTTACAGTATTATGAAGTTGATCCAAAGTAATTCTTATAACGGTCTATGAAAATCTGAAATGAATTAAGAGTTCCTTATAAATTTAAAACCGGAAATGTACTTGTCCTCCAAGAACCTTGTTGTTTTCAAGATGGGATTATCCAGAATTCCTTAGAATAATTTATATCAGTTCCAGAATAATATTATAGTCCAATAATGAGCACCTTTTATTTCCATTGAAGTGTCCAGACAAGATGTACAACATAAAATACATCTGAAGACTTACAACAGACAAATAAGAAGTGAGAATGACTCCAAGATCGGAATAAAAATAATTACTCAGTTTTCTCTTTTTATTCCCTAGCTATTGTAACCTTATATCGCAATAGGCCCCACGTGACATGACATACATTACTACTCGCTTTACATTGCATTTATATATTTATGTGACCTAGCCCAACCAATGGGAAGTTACTGAATTCTTCCAGAAACGTCAAATACCCTGCCAGTCAATGAAAACGTAAGCCCAAACTGCCAGTTTAAGCCTTATTATTAAGCTATTTATTAATAATTGTCAACACATATGTAAACATCTATTAATAGATCCTATGTAATATTACGTTCTTAAAAGACTCAGTACAAGTAGGCAAACTTAATTTAAAGATACTATGTACAATTTACAACCATTAAAAATTACAAAAATTAAATAAAATCATGTACCGGAAGTTACGAAAAATATAGGTATCCAAAACCCATTGATATATATACAAAACGAAAACAGCCCCATACATAATGTTCCTATCAAACATAAGAGACAAACTGGATCATAGAACAGTTATTAAAGAAAACTGACACCGGCGAGACCGATGATGGCTCTGGCGTCGTTAATGACATTGTTGAAATGGCGTCGGTTGAGAATAATGCCACTTGACAATAATATATTCAGATTGGACACAGTGAAGCATGCCAACCATTTGCAGAAACAACAGGAATGGAATCAGTAGTGCAGTATGTTGTACATATCATAATTGCAAAGGAATTAACGCAGTGTGTGGCTAGGGGATTGACCAAATTCAGTGCCGTGTTAATTATGGTCACGAACACACACTCGTAGACGTTAAAAGAGATTTCTGCGGCGTTATCAATGGAGAACTGTCCAATAATGAAACAGTGGCATTTATATTGAATGTCGCACTAGCATCCAATAGACAATTGCACTGACTTCGGTCGGATCGACGGTTCGATTGAAAATCACTGACAATCAATAATGTGTTTCGAATATTATTGCGCCTTTGTTATGATTGCATAAACGCTACCAGTTGCGGCGATCACCGCAATAATTATGATTAGTATGTGTCCAGGTGAATATCACATCGCCAATCCCAGCAAGACAAAAAATTGATAACCACGAAATCGCTGTGGAGCTGTCCAATCGAATAAGCCACACCTATATAAAATGAATTCAAATCACTACTTAGCAGTACACCCCTGCAAGAAAGACACCACTGAATCACTTGGTGACACTGATGGCGTCATTGTTCAACAGTGCAAGTATTTATATGTATAACATAATGGTGCATGTTTAAATAACGATGCGCTAGCGCATGAGAATGTCGTCAGCATACTTGATATATTTCACGTAATCGCATATCCAGAGCCGTTCTAGACCTTGATTTGCGTCTTGTACATCAATGAAATCGTATGAAAGTTATGTGAGGGTTATGGCGTTATTGATACAACCATGAAAACCAATTATAAATGTGATATCGTTGGTGATAAATTATTATTACTGCCGAACATATTTAGCTTGTGTTGAGCTTGGCACAGGTAAGCATAGTCTATCACGCGAACAAATATCATCGGTCTCAAAAGAACTTCCAGCTGCGTTTCTTCTGTCAGACAATTTAGTTTCTAGATTTAACGTAGATAACTATATTCCCGAAAATTGAATTAATCGCGATCAATTCTATATCTATGAAAGTATTCAGGAACTTATTGAGATAATTTCACTTCCTGCTACTAAGAATCTACATGTATTGATGTCACGTCATGATATCAGTGTCACACGTGATGACTTTGCTTCGCTATCCTGACACTTTGTGCAATATCTGTACGCGTACACATGACGTCACCAGTTATTTAGCATACGTTCAGTCCACTTATGCATGGATTCATTATCCACGTGCGACTAAAGATAAAGGTACAATATTACCACTCGACCACTCAGTAACCCAACCTGGCAGTAATTCAGCTACTTCACGAGTTGTTTTAGTTGGTCATTGTTGCGATCTTCTTGAACAATCAGATTATTATCCGATTCGAAATTTGAGCAAATTATCTGAGAAATAATAATTGCATTGTCAACGAAATATGATAACTTCGCGCGAATGTCCATGTGGAAAATATTAATCGCCATTGACACGTAGGTATCCACACATATGAAAGTGGGATTCAATCCTCAACAAGTTCGTGTATACCTGATAGCAGATGACTAAAAGAAATAGCTGTTAATGAAGCTGGTCGATTGTGAATCGGACGCGACGGTGATTCGATCAATGGATCTGCATATGGGATGTGAAAATAAAAAGTTGGATGGACGACAATCAAGGACAATCTATTCTCGCAATTTCATATAGAAAAACATTCACGATCAAAACCTTTGCTGATCAAGAATTAGTCAGTTATATGGGAATAACAGGGCTGATTATCACACATTTTCCACATCAGTTATCGAGACATCGCGCAAGGATCATTGCGCAGAGTCAAATAAGTTACTGGTGATCTTATTATCAATGAATGACCCCGAATTCAGCGGCATATTTAACAGTTCTGAAACGAGCAAAGGAGTATGGAATATCCTTGAGGGTTTACTAGCAACTGCTGATCGTGTTATAGTTCTTGACACATATCATGCAAGTGACTGTAGTCGTGAGGTTGTGAAAAATGACAACTGGTTCCTGCTTCGTTTTCATGAGAAAACCTTACATGCCCGACCACGACAAGAAAAATTTATCGCGAGATTGGCACATGTAAAGCTTCAACATTTACTCGACAATGCATTTTCGAACTTACGTGGTATTGAGAAAATCGCGGACCTTACTCATCTCAAACTCGCTCTCAAATTTTCTGTTAAGGAAATCACAAATACACTTCGACTGTGCCATTTTACGGTTAGATACTATCACGCTGGTTTGACAACTTGAGCGTGATTTTGGTGATACTGAGTCAGTATAAAATGGCCTCAATATTGTCGTGTTCAGTATGTCCCTGGAAACAGATGTATCTATTATAGACCCGAGATTCACTCGCATGTATGTGGTTGCGAATGTTATGGGATCAGCTGAAGCCGCCAGACAAAGAACTTCATACGTGTACATGTGTTGATGATATCAGAAACGTGACAGTTTAATCACAGCCATATGCAGTAAGTTCAATCAGTGATATCATTGTCCAAAAGCACTAAGAACGTCGAATCATATCCGCTCGTGGACTGATTTCGAGCGCCTGTCCGAACAGACCTGGAAACACGGTTGGGATTATTCTTATTATTCGGTCATTACGGAGGAAAATAGTTATAAGAGGTACGTCAGAAATAGATTGATTGTGGCATTGATCAGTACGGATACACTATCGAGTATGACATGAGAGCGATTAAAAACTTCTGACAAATGTTTGGTGTATAAATCCGACTTGACCGTTGCATACGGTCAATGCATCATAGTCATCATCGACGGCACCAAGGATCTCATGTACAGATGACATCGTCAGAGATGAGGAAGAGTTCGTTTGTGACGAAGCGCTTAGAGGATCAAATTGTGAAGAGACAATCGTGGATATCGTCACATTATCAAGTCAATACAGCTCCATTATTACCCGCGACATTTGAATTTCTTGAAGAACATGTGGACACTTTTGATTGATACAATCGCGCAATTCTTGATCGTGAACGATTTGAGGATGATTTATATTGAGAATCGTTCATATAGACAAACATACATCAGAACGTGTGAAACTCGCTGCACAAAGAACGTTTTTGCACGCGGTGGATCTTCCCAATATCATTCTCACATATTAATTAGAAAATGAGTTACAATTTCGAGCACACAGTTGCTCTTCAAAATATTAACGGTAAAGGCCACGGCAGGTTATGCCGCATTGATGTCTCAATGGAAGTCATTGTTTCCCGAACATGGTGTCAGAAAAACCGATAAAGATCAACGTGCAAAAATGCTATACTCACGATATGAATCTTACCCAACCAATTAAAAAGAAAATTATTTCACAAGGTAATTATAAGATCACTGGAACTTCGTTGTTATGTCTACCAATATTGTGCAATCGTGTATTACTAGAATTGACCTGAAATGCATGCTTCTGCGCACAGTTTTGTTGTTATTAATCGCGCATTAAAATGACTGCAAAGAATAATGGGGGCATAGTGGCACCAACATGTATAAAATATCATCGAATCACCAACAACAGACACACGATCACATTATCGTGCTATGAACTGCATCTATGGTCTTGTAGATATGCATTTGACATCGAAGATTTGCTAAGTACTATATATATATATTGTGCGGGTTCTTGGAGGAAAACTATAAAATACTAACATAATTTTGCAAAGACCCACACGAGATGTATCGCTTACGTGATATTGTTTTTGTCAGATTGGAAAATGAAATGTTTGATTTTATCTTCATTGCGGAACGTATTTTGCCGAAATAAACATTGCATCAATGAAATCATGCATCCACGTCAGTATTATACGCTGATGTCAACAAATATTCTGATATTAATTTGCTTAACTCTGCCACTCGTGGAAACATCCATTTGTTTATTTAAATATCTGTTCACAGCATCCCTTGCAGAAAGTATCATCATGTAGTGATTGCGTTTCCTGCACGAACATTAAAATGACTCAGAAAAGCTGAAACAAAACATTATTTTTCATCCCAATTCTAAATCTCCTCGTGCGAACATGTGTATTATATTTCCACACACACACGCACACACACACACATACACACACGCATACGTAAAAGCTTGAGTTATCTTGTTCATTAACGATTATCCTCATACGATCCTTTTCAAGAATATATGTCCAGGCTGGACCAAGAAGAAACCAGCTATAATACAGAGTTGTTGCCTGATTGATACTTCATACTATGTTATGTGTACATTAACAGTACTTCGTTCTTCTTTGACCCAGAAAAATGCCAAATGAGTCGAGCGGATGTGGTATTTCTTGTCGACTCCTCTCACAGTCAGGGGCCAGATCATTTTAAGACGCAATTGGACTTTATTGCCGAATTTATTAAGTCAGTCTACATAGGCCCCGATTATGTACAGATCGGTATAATAACTTTCTCTTTCGGGGCAAAAGTGGATTTTGATCTGACAAGGTATTCTAATAAAGACTCTTTGTTAAACGCATTACAAAATATAAAATACAACGCTGGTTCCACCAATACCTCTGCCGCTCTAAGACTGGCCCGAGAAGAGGTCTTCAGTAGGAGCAGATCTGGTGTCAGAAAGTTGGCCATTCTTCTGACAGATGGAATGTCATCAAACAAAGTGGACACAATGCAACAATCGGACTTGTTGAGGAATTCTAATGTGGCCATTGTTTGTATAGGAATCGGTTCGGAGATCCTGCATGATGAACTTCTGACAATGGCTGCTAACCTGAATAATGTCTTTACGGTGTCTACATTTGATGGATTATTCGGCATTCTTTCAAAGATCAGGCTGATTTTTTGTGAAGGTAGGACTGCTTTGTGTATCCATATGTTTCTGTGTGTTGGTGTGATTATCATTCCCGTGTGCACCGTCTGGTTTGATGTTCCAGTGATTAATAGTTATAATATTACCAACTAAGTAAGAGATAAATAAAATGTACATGTGGATATTTACAAAAGAAAAGCCGAATTATTAAGGAACTCAATCGGTCTTCGCGACAATGCATACGCAGACGATGATTAGACTTAACTAATGAAACAGCAACTTTTTAGCATTGAACTTTATACACTATAGTTCATATTAAAGAAGAAAACCTTGCTAAAGCTGGTTTATAGAATGGTTTCAAAGAAAAACTATCTGACTAAACCATGTACGACTAATGAAGAAATATGAATTTAAATGAAAATAAATTAAATTCAAAATCTGCATAAATTGCATCAGAATGCATTAAATTCTCTATCAGAGGGAAAGTATAGGTAACATTAAGTTCCTATCGAAATCG
>CM068828.1:143959065-144044315 GCA_028554795.2 Sinohyriopsis cumingii
CATGAATACTGGAAGGGAAGACACTGACCCTTTATATAGGGAAGAAACTGGCCTGACATTGATATAGGGACCTATAGCGTTTAAAATGTAGTCATTTGACGTTTCCCAGTCAAGATGAAACAATTGCATCATGTCGTGGAGAAAGGAGAAGAAAGTAAGAGGCAAAAACGTCACCTATCGCCTCACACAGTAGCTGATGTCTTGACTAAAATTCACTTCATCGATTTTGAAGATGAAATGAATGAGCCAGAGTCAAGACCCAGAGAGTCTACACCAAACCAAAGTTAACCAATAATAAACCCTGAAAAGCACTACCACATTCGAGAGACGGAAAAGCGCTCCTCTAGAACATTTACAACCACGGCCTACACGTACACGGTGAAGTTTAAAGATATAAAGTCCGACTTACCGTTGGAGAAAGCAGAGGGGTACATCACCAATGTGTGGGATTCTTTGTTAACCACACTGAAACGACAGTGTCAAGCCAAATAAGACGATCGCTTGAGACTTTCCACGACAGTTTGAAGTCACCCGTTTGAATCGAGTTTAGCAGCCCGGTAGAATTGATACCTTCCAAAGTCATCGACGAGATTGAACACGAGCAACAATCCAATGACAAGTTTCACATCACGGACGGAAAACGACACTGTTCATGACCCACGTTTCTCTTCCCAAGGTGACCGGACAACACAGACAAGTTTTATTGGTGGACGACCTTCGTAGCATCAAGCGTAGCATCGTTCAAATTAAAAACGCTCAAGACCAGATGTGTTTAGCCCGTGCCATCGTGGTGGGACGAACGTATGCCAAGAAGAACGACACGGAAGAATGGAAAAGAGCCTGAAAAACTATTCAACAATCTGACTGAACCAAACAACGAAGAGAAGCAGAACTCCTGTTACAGCAAGCGGAGATATCCAAAGACACACCCTGTGGCAGAAGAAGAACCCGTCACCGAAGAAAACCACTCCCTTTAGGACAGGACTCTCATGGACATTTCAGAAAGGCCATTCCGGGATGACACCTGTGTGACTGTACCAAATGCAGAGATTGTAGAACATAGATACTGTCCATAGGACACTACACATTCGTCAAAACAAATGTTGTACAGAAACTTGTTTATATTCCACTTTGATCGCTGTGATATGTATTTTATCTATGTACTTAACCATTTGGCTTTTATGTATTTTTTGTCTTTCGTATTGTTCCATTGAAAAAATCGATAAACTTGTCCTGAGAAAGTATAAAAACTCTTGTCTTGTCTGTCTTCGTGTCAAAAGTGACATTCAATACACTACGGCCACCTTGACTGTCTCTGCTGCCTCTTCCCCAACATTTAAAGTCATCGACGAAAACTTAGATCGTGTTAACTGGGAGGCCTTGTATCTTCGCCATCCCTTTAACATGTTAATTGCCGGACCCAGCGGTTCATGCAAAACCGAATTTGTCAAACGTTTGATCGAACATAAACATCATTTGATCGATCGTCAACCTCAACAGATCGTGTGGTGTTACAAAGAGTGGCAATCGGCGTACATTCTCTTGCGAGAAAGTCAAAGCGATTACATCGTGTTTGTGGAAGGCATTCCTGGTGACGATGACGGGATCGTGTCTGACCCCAGTCAAACCCATCTGGTCATCTTCGACGACATGTTAGGAGAAGACGAAGAAGAAATTAAACTGTGGTTTACGCGCAAAAGGCATCATCGTAATGCGAGTGTCATTTACATCACTCAAAATTTGTTTCAACAAAGTAAAGCCTATCGCACCATCAGTATCAATGCTCATTACGTTGTCTTGTTTAAAAGCATTGGAGATACATTGCAAGTTCAAGCCTTAGCAAAACAGTTAGGAACACATTCGCTGACTCATGCGTACGACAATGCCACTCAAACATGCCTACTCGTGGATTTAAAACCCACCACACCCGATTATTTGCGATTTCGTACCCATCTGTTTCACCACTGGTACCAAGACGAATGGCCTGTCGTGTCCATGTCCCCGTCGTCGACTTAACAACAACAACAAATCTATAGAAACCTCGGACACTTTGGGTCTGTCTCATAGGCGACAACATGACGTCCCTTCAGTTTCATCTTCCCGTCAAATTGATTCGTGCCTTGAGAGGATCAAAGTAGCATTGACGCAACTGGCCCTTCCTCGCATCGACAATCAAACCAAAAAGAAAATAATTTTCAAACCTGGAGGTAGCAGTTCTTAAGGAGGTGTCGTCATTCGCTCCCTCTTAAAATAGGATCCCAGTGACCCCAAAGTCTTCCCCAAGAAATAAACATTCACTACGTACCCAGAAGAAAAAAAGAGCAACGGTGTCAAGACCAGGTCACAGCCTCAGAAAAAGAAAAGTCCCCAGAAAACAGCTTCTACCCGCAAGAGAGACACTTCGGCCAGGACGCAACCTTACAATCGCAAACCACGACCTGTAGCGGCGGTGACCGTTGCTGGTGATGCCTTCCAAACCGAATCTGACACGCATCTTTCCTAATTTGATGAAACAATAGAAACCCGCGTCTCCAAGAACTTATTCTCCAGCGGTGACACCCTCTTCCTCTTTCGCTGCTTTGGCAGTTGCTCACAATGTACCTGCCCACAAAATCAAAGTCCAAGAGAGATTGGGCATCTTACAGAGTTTACTAGATTTATCTAAGCAATAACTGTCCCAATTTAGTCCGCTGCGAACCCCTTCACGACGCGTGATGCCTGTCATGAAAATGATACGACGTAAAGACAATCAGTGGCGACGCATTCCAGTATAAAAAGAGACCTGAGGCAAAGGATGGTGATCAGTGTTTTTGTGCTCCTGAACACCCAAAGATACCCCCTCAAAGAAGTGCACACCGTTGCCACCATCGTCGTTCTCCTGTCCAAATAAGGAAAAGGAAAAAAAAGACATTCTCATCATCCAAAACAACGCTTAGACAACCATCGACGTCATCCTCAGAAAAGACCATATCGTCCAAAGAAAAGGAGAAGCTAGCAATGGGGAGGATGGTTTGGCCCTCTAGAATATATGTTTAAAGAGTTTGAAAACAAAATGATCCAAAACTTACACCCCAAAAAATAAGACAAAAGGACGCGTGCCAAGCCATCGACTTCAGTGTATTTGTGTGTGTGTGTGTGTGTGTGTGTGTGTGTGTGTGTGTGTGTGCTCCTAAACGCCCAAACATGTCCCCTCAAATAAGTTGTTCTGCCCAAAATGGAAAAAAGGACAGTTTCGTCATCCGAAAAAACGCTTAGCCAAGCATCGACATCACACCCAGAAAAACCAGTTATCTAAACAAAAAGAAAGAGGAGCAACTTTTGCTATTTTGGAAAACAAATCGTCACCTTTTTGAGTAAGCGATAGTCCCAAAAATATTTGGCGTGTGCCAAGTCATCGACGTCAGTATAGTTTTGGTGTGTGCCCAGGAACCAACAAACAAACAGACAAAACAAAGATGTCACGCCCAAAGAAGACATCCTTCTTCACCCTTCAAAGGAAAGAAAAAGAAATGACTGCCTCTTCGTTTAGTCAAACATTGGGACATATTATCCGACCTGTCCAAAGCTTCTCCACCCATGCGAGAAAATCTCATTCAAACAGCCACCAAAAACGTCATCGATACCGTGAGCGAATGTTGTTTGAATGTCTTGAAAGGGACGATACCTTTGTCCCCACATCAGAAAAAAGGCTTGGCCAAACATCGACACGTTCTTCGCTAAATGGTCCAAAAGTAAATCCCCATCCGTCAAAAGACAAAGATGTTGGTACAACGCGGAAGAATTTTACCCCTGTTAGGACCTCTTGCCAAAGCAATAGTAGGGCCCACGTTGGGACTTCTGGGAGGCATTTTAGGATGAAAAGATTATTCTGGAGTTAAAAGAACTCAGACGTGATCATTGAAATCCGATGGAAGGACGAAAACTGGTTTTAGTGCCTTACAAACGATGGATGGAATTCCATCGTTGACAAGATAAACGGACCACACATTTACCTCCCAATCCTCATTTCACCGATATGGCCCAGTTGCTACACGAATTGCAATCGCGGATGAATCGTAGCGAATTGTCAGAAACGGAAAATATCGCAGCGGTATGGTTAAGTGTTACAACGACTGCAACTCTTTCACCAGAACGCTTCAGACGAAATAGCTCTACCAACTCTGAAAGATTTTAAGACCCTGATGAAAAGTCCATCACCACCACCACCACTACCCCCAGAGACCAAGACAGAAAAAGGAGAAAAAGAAGAGTTTCAAACTTCAGCAGAGAAAGTACGCAAGTTAACAACACCACCAGAGAAAGTATGCAAGTTAACAACACCACCTCTATACAGAATTGGCTGAATTAAAACGATTATGGTCACCCCTTCTTCACAGAAGAGAAAAGTAAGGTGAAGACAGAAGAGAAACAAGAACCGATTACCTCTGTTCAGATATCCTCCACCTCGACACCTATATTCTTCGCCGGACACGCAAAGCATTACAATACAAGAAAATACCACACGAAAAAAAAAGTATCATCAGTGAAGAGTGGGTGACTTATTAACGAAAATGGAGAAGGTGTTAGCCAGCATATACTACGATCCAGCCCATCCTGCGGGATACTGAGGAGTTCAGAAATTGTATCCTATTGCCAAAACACGCCTGAAAAGTCTTTGTTTACCTCAAGTGCAACGATGGCTACAAGAACAGTCACTTGCACCTTACAAAAGCCCATTCGCCGAAAATTTTGCATAAGTCGCACCCGAGTGGAGGGCATCGGTCATCAGTGGTAAGCCGATTTAGCAGATGTCTCTCATTTGGCCACCTAAAATAATGGCTACAAATATTTGTTTCCTGTCTTTTCCAAATTTGCCTGGGTCCTGCCACTGACTTCCAAATCGAGCAGTGAGTTAGTGTAAGCTTAAAACTGGTGTTGAAACAAAGTGGTCTCACTCTCTTCGATGGCAAACCGACAAAGGCACTGAATTTCTGAACCAAGCTTTCCAAAAGGAATTAAAGAAACGTGACAGTCATTTATTCACGACCAAGAATCCCGAAACCAAACCCGGCATCGTGGAAGATTTTCAACGCACCTTGACAGAACGCATGTGGAAATATTTTACACATCAACACACTCTTAAGTACATCGACATCTTACAGCATCTGGTCCAAGCGTACAATCATTCTTACCATCGGAGCATCGGATGTGTCCCCCTAGAAATGACTCCCGACAACGAAGTGACTGTTTTTGGGAGCCTGTTTGCTACGTCCCCGACGATGGCTGTCCCCAAGAAAGGTGGAGTGTTGGCAGCAGGAGATTGTGTGCGCATTGGCAAAACCAAAAGCACTTTAGACAAGGGTTCCTTACCCAACGGGACCACTGAATTGTTTCGTGTCACTGGACGAGTGCGTGGCCGTCATCCTGCCGTCTATACATTGGAAGACATGAATAGGGAAGTGTTAAAAGGAACGTTTTACTTGCCAGAGTTACAACGCGTGACAAACAAAGGAGACGAAGTGTACGACATCGAAAGCATTCTCAAACGAAGAACCCGAAAAGTGGGAAAACGACGTGTCAAAGAAATCAAGGTACGTTGAAAACGATATCTTCCCAGTTTTGATTTTTGGATCGAAGTTTTGCAAGTCATCGACTATAAAAAGAAGTGATTATCATGCCCTTCAACACAGCCTCAGCTGCCACTACAACCGTGACCACTCCTTCACCCAGCTCTTCTCTGCAAGATCTACAAAAGCAATTATTGTGGGTGTGGTGTGGAGATCGTGTACCTAAAACGCAAATCGTCTTTTTCTGCCAAATCTTCGTGGTGTATTGTATCATAGGTACTGCTATTACTAATTTGAGTTTACAGCAAGGAGACAAATAATTGTGAGCCATTTTTCTAAGCAGTTGCATCGGTTACCTTCTTCCCAATCCTTCCCTGAAATACTACTCTAACGGGAACAACGGGAGCCTTGTGTATAACGCCAGTCACCCTTCCAACAGTCACCACTCCAACAACCCTCTTTTCGACACTCCTATCATTTACAGTGACCCCTCGGATGGCAGAATAACCAATTTTACTTAAAGTTACCCAACATTTCCATGGAGGTGTTTCCCAAAAACACCTTGTGCTGTTTCACGGCCAAATTGCCTCAGGCCATCCAATTGGATCACGAAGCCCATTGGGAAGAGGCTTTGGTGGAATGATTTACTCTACACAAATCCAAAACAATCACTGAAACTCAAAACGCATTCCACGTCGAAATCCTAAACGAGCAAATGCAAAAAGAGTTGAATAAAATCGGGTTTTCAGATGACACAAAATCAGCAAGTAATCCATTATTAAGCATCTATACTGTGAAAATTTCGGCAAGCTATTATTTTAGCGGTAACAATTTGGTGGACTTGATTGCTGAGAGGTTTGAGGCAGCTTTTGGCAAAGCCCTGAACAGAGCAAAAAAAGTGTTAAGATTGAGTACCATAAAGTGGCTCGCCGCCTAATCATGAGATTTCAGGATAACAAAACGATGTCCATCAGGTTTAATGGTAGTTTGTTTGAAATTTTGGGTGTATATCCACAGATGATAGCACAGAATCTGAGCCCGAAGATGAACAGCAATATGGATTTTTACAGGGCTTTTGGATCCTCTGTAGAACTGAACGAAGGACTCAAGTTGGTGTTTGTGTACTCCGATGTGGTGGAGTACAACGTGGTGGGACACATCTCAGTGCCGTTACTGCGTGTCATTCCTTTCAAAGTGGATTCTGCCACGGTCACTGACGAGTAAATTGGAAAGATCTTTCACGTTCACCGCAAATTTGTCCATCCTCACTATTTGCCTGTCCGTAAGCCGTATTTCGACACTGTCAACATTGCTATAAGGAGATCTGGGACAAAATATTTCATTCACCAAAGGGAAAGTCACGGTGAAACTCCAATTTCGAAAATTATTCTCTAACGACTTGTAAGTCATGTATCCAGTGCACCGAGGAGTCGCTCGACAGCGAAGACACGGTTTAGGAGATATGTTAAAATCAGCCTTTCGTTCGGTGGCTCCGGTGTTGAAACCGATGGTGACACGAGGGTTGCACGCCTTGAAAGATTCCGAGTTGACGCAAGGCATATCATTTCTCCAAAATGTCATCAGCGAAAAAAAAAATTCCAAAAAAGCCTTTCTTGAGGGGAGGCAAAAGTGTCTTGCTTCAAACAGGCAATACGTTTTGGCCCGACGAGACACTCCTATAAATGCCCTGGAGGCTGCTGAGCCAGGCATTCCTGCTTCCTTGACGCCACAGCAAGGACAAGGCAGATAGAGACGACGACGAATACACCACTCTAGAGGACTTCAAACCCCAGACCTAGAAAGAATAAGAAGAGAAGAACTGTCCGAGACTTAGACGTTTTTGATTATTAAAATACGAATGAAAGAAAAAATGATGCGCCGAGAGTATTGCATATGTTCCAAGTCGAAACTGGATTTGTTTGCCTTGCCACCCACCATGATGACGATGGAAGAATCCATATGGGTAGAATTTTATCCCATGTCCTCTTTGACATTCTCAGCTCCCATCGAATTTGAAATCAAAGGACAGCCCGAAGATTACATCGATCTGAACAGAGTTAATTGTATTTTAAAGTCAAAGTGAACGATATCGATGAGGCAGTAGCTCCCGTCAACAATTTCATGCATTCCTTGTTCAGCGACGTGGATTTGTACTTGCAAAACAAACTGGTTAGCAGCATCACGGATACTTACCCTTATCGAGCGTACCTGGAAAATCTCTTGACGTACTGAAAAGAAGCCAAAAACACCCATCTGGATGGTTGCGTGGTATGGAAACCTGACATAGCGGTCAAGTTCAATGATGTGGCAGATAAAAATTGCACCAATAAAGGATTCAACGAACTTCAAAAGCATATATCTGGAAGCCGAAGTTTAGAATTGATGGACCGCTTGCATTTGGTCATGTGGTTACAGGAAAAGTGTTTGCTGAATGACTTGGATGTTCGCCTCAGACTGAATCGCAGCAGTACCGCTTTCCATCTGGTAGCTAATGCTGCCAAATACAAAACCATCATCCAAGAAGCCCGATTATACGTGCACACTTAGAGCAGAACGCCCACCAAGTATCCGATACGACGCGTGGAAGTGTTAACCTTTACCATTGCCACTGGAGTCCGATCCAAGGTCGTAGATCATCTGTTCCATGGACAGTTAGCCAAGTGATTAATTGTTGTTATCGTTAGCAATGCAGCCTTCATCGGAGCCCACAATCAAAATACTTTCCAGTTTCAGAATTTCGACGTGTCCAAAATCGAATTCAGTTGCGATGGCAAGATCTTGTGTACCAGACCTTTAGAACTTAACTTGGTCACGAAGAATTACATGAGTTCGTACTTGTCCCTATACGATGACATTGGACAATTAGGGACCAACACCAGCCACGGCATTACATACGAGCAGTATGTAGGAGGTTACACTTTGTGGGCTTTTAATTTCACTCCAGACCAAGGCAGCGACGAGGGACATTTCCACCCGATAAAATCAGGCCAGATTCGTGTTGAGCTTTAGTTTGCTAAACCTCTAAACGAGACGGTGAACGTCCTCTTGTATGCCTAATTCGATAATACGATAGACATCAACAGTTTGAAAGAAGACATTCTAGATTATTAGAAGCTATGGAAGACTCTTATCATTCTTTAAATGGTGGATAATCTATTGAAATGGAATGGGAGGATATAATGGATGCAGAACGCCAAGACAAAGACGAAGCGTACATAGTGATGAAGTCATTAAGAAAAATTGTACGAGTATCTGGACGACGCTTGGGGTCTCATCTCAGAAGAAGCACTGTTGCATCAGTGGTATAACGACTTGCGTGATCATTCCTCTCCTCCACTGATTGCTCTAGAGATTCATCACACCGGCGATCTCTTTGCTCAGAGGGCGGAGACAAAGCAAAGAAATGGTTACTTGTCAGAGATTTTCAAGCAAAAAGTCAGGATTTAATTGATCACTTATCATTGCCTGTGAAAAACAAGAAAAAACAAAACAAAAAAATGGATACCTTGGTACTTTATTACTTTTGAACAACATTCCGTATACCTCTTCTTGAAATCCTGTCGTGTGTGTTAAAGATGAACTGCCTCATCGCAACCTCAAGACCATCAAGCTTATGTCATCATCACGGACGATAGTCATCTCCCAGTAACCCACTGGATATCCGTCTACTTCCCTAAAGATGGTTGTGTGGAGTATTTTGATTCGTATGGATTACCACCTTTAGAAGGCGACATCATCGACTTTATGATAAGAAATGTTAAGAAATGCTCAGACGAAACAATTCAATAATGTCAAATTACAAGGCACACATTCCATTTCTGGACAATATTGTGTGTATTTTCTTCATCAATTCAGTCTTGGATATCCCTTAGATCATTTAGTGACTTATTTTCATCTTAACTCTTCTAGAAACAATGACAAAGTAAAGTTTTTGTGACCATTATGGCTATATTTTGTCTTTAGCAAGGAAACGTAGTGTACATCAATGGCCCAGTGACTTCCATCAGTGTAAATCTAACTTCACTTCACAACGTTGTCAACCTTGTCAAAAATAATTTGTTTGAAAAATTGTTTGTTTGAAATTATATGTTATTTGGTTAAATTATAATGTTGTGTTTTGAAAAATGTGTCTGTCGTTTGTTTTCAAAAACATTTGTGACTATACATTCTCTTTGACTTCTCTCTGTCCTTCACCATAAAGATCAGGTACCATAGCGTTCCGACCCAACAAAAATCGTAGGGGTGTTCTCTATCGCGTCCGCGCTTGAGCCATATAAAGCGAGGCAGTCTCTGGTCAGACCATCCATTGTTGATTCGTCAGCCTATGAAGATGTCTTCAAGACTAGCAAAACTGACCGAAGCCTACGTGAATTTACATCCTGTCAGGCAAAGCCTGATTCCGAAGCCTGCTGAGATAGAGAATGTCAGGATGTTGAAAGTGACCGAAGACCTGATATAAGAGATCTTCAGAGAGGAAATCAAGAAATAATAAGAATAGTGGACGGAGAAATACAGACTTCAGAAGCAGCAGAGAGAACAACAGCAGCGGCAACAGCAGGAACCAAAGGATTTATTGACTGCCGTGTAGACACAAAACAGTTCTCCTTCTCTTTCCGAAGAAACAGACCCTATCTTGTGGGAAGGCCTGCCGCCAGACGGCGACGCAATCTTTGACCATAAAAGTGTCCCATAACTCCCCAACCATCTATAAAAGACATACTAATCCAATTGCCAAAATTTGTATTTGTAGTTTTAAAAAATAGAGGTGTGTATATAAACACTTCGTTTCTTTGTTTGATGTCAAGAAATAGAAGTTTGGCTATCAACACATCGTTATTCTGTCTTGTCAGATAGTGTATGTATGTGTTTGCAAGTAAAAAGTCAACGTGAGTGTTTCTTTTAGGTCTGCGCGTTCCATGGTAGTTTTTTATTTTTGGTGATGATATGGGTATTGTAATTTGTGGTGTAAGGGGATGTTATCCTTCACGTCCGCGCTTCAGAAATATAAAGCAGAGCGTTCGTCAGTGTGGCTACATTCCATTTTCATTCACCGGATCGTAAACACAGTTACTATATCGCCAACGGGGTTATCGCTCGTAAGAAGTGGGCCCTGATAACAAATAGTTGTGTAAGGGAAACCTGATAACGAAGAACCGCCGAACCGCCGAATCCACAAGAACAACAACAACAAATACAACGTCCATAGTTCCAGCCCGGCCAGCAGTTAGACCTGCAGACGAGACCCAGCAGCCTGCCTACCTGCCCGCCAAGCCGTTTGGACCTGCAGAAGTGGCCCAGCAGCCCGCCAAACAGTGCTTAAAATATGCCAACACCACCTCAATCTAAAATCTGTTTAGGGAGGGAAACAAAAGGTACAATTCATACATTTGGTCAAAAACTAAGGGTATATTTCTATTTGTGCTGTTTGGAAAGTCATTCATTATATTTCACATTTCTACTCTTTTACTAACATTATCAAACTTTGAAGTAAGTAGTTAGCATATAGAGAATTCCGACCCCCTGACAAAAGTTTGAATATTCAATTTTGGCGCCCTTTTTGTAAAATTAAAATGTCACGAGTGACTAGATCACAAGTAAAGATGACCACCAACCGATATGCATATAGGAAAACCAAAATTATTCTCAAGATGGCAAACAATCTCAAGAGTCCCATTCCCAACCCTTCAGAAAGTCTCAATGCTACTAGCAGGGCTAATGACAACATACACAGCAATGACACTGGTAACAAGACCCTCCCTAATGTCAGACCAGTTAGCTCTCTCAACTTGCACTAAGTATTTTGCTCTTTCTCGTCCAGTCTTGCATCATGTTTAGTCATTGAATGCTCCTTAGATGTGATCTCACATATCCCAGGCGAAGAAACAAATACCAAAATAGATGCAGAAAGAGAAGGGAATAACTCAACTCACCAAATGCCCTCACCTATACTGTGCAGTTCTGGAATGAACCAGAAAGCAGTACCAAACCCAGCATCCCCAACATCCATGACTACACTAAGTAGCTTGGAAATGCTGAACTTATCCCCTAACAAGAAAAATCCTATTCACCTCACCTTCAAACACATTTCAATGACAGCAATAGAAGTGGACAGCCCAACTTATACCACGACATGGGGGATAACAAAACTTTCCCAGGCTCACCAGGCACCCTATCAACCCCACCACGCCTTTCTCACTCAAATGAAACATCAGAACCGCCGACTCTCACCCTGTATCTGGCTACTAACTCTTCCCCTCAAGCAACCCCTATTTTGTCACCAGTTAGTCCCCCTCCCCAATGTCTATACTCTTTACCTCCCTTACCACCAACCCCAAAAAATAGGTAAGCAATACAACAGTAACCCAAATCCAACCTACCTCCTCCAGCATCATTGGCGGAAATGAACAACCAAAATATAAGTCTCCCTCCACCCCATCACCTCATGGCATGGTTTAGGACGGACAAACAAGATATTCCAAAATGGACTTGTCGCAAAATTGAACCACTACGGAATCAACGGCCACGTGCACAATTGGATCAAACACTTCTTAACAGATAGACACATCAGAACTAGAATAGGAGACCAGCACTCAGAAGAATACATACTAGAAAATGGAACCCCACAAGGAAGCGTATTAAGCCCAACGTTATTTAACATCATGATCAATGATCTATAATGTTCTGTCGAACTCGGCAAAACTGACTTTTCGCAATTTGCTGACCACAGTGGTATATGGAAAGCTGGCAACCCACGCAGCCAAGGCTAATCACCAAACTGCGATCCAATTTATCTACAATTGGAAAATGGGCTGACAAATGGGGGTTCAAATTATCAAAAGGGAACACCATTGGAATCCTTTTCTCCCCATACAAAAGATACAAGATAGAACCCCCAATCCTGTACATACAAGGCGAACAAATCAAATTTGAAAAAGTAGCAAAATTCTTAGGTACGTACTACGAACAATACTTATCGTGGAAATGCCACATAAGTGAATGAATGCGCAAATGTAACAGAGACCTAAAACTCTTTAAAAAAATATCAAAAGTTTAAAGGGTGGGGGGCTGATCAAGATACGCTCATAACAATTTACAGATCATTAATTAGATCCAAACTGGACTATGAATGTCAAATCTACGCCTCAGCCAAACCCTCACTCTTCAAACGCCTTGACACCATTCAAACCAATGCGCTACGCATATGTACAGGTACACTCAAAAACACCTCCAAGGAAGAACTCCATGTCCTAACAGGCGAAACACCGCTGGCTCTGAGAAGAGAAGAATTAATACCCAGATATGCAGCAAGAGTCTCATACACAATCCAAGCCATCCCACTAGGGACATCATTCAGAAATGCAACATTCCATTTAGGCAAAGACTCGTCCCCAACCCGCCATCCGGTAAAAATATCCTCACATTATGCAAAGAACTTCAAATATAATGCCTAATAGCCGAATAAACCAGATATGCAGACCCCACACCATGGACAAGTAAACAACCCATCATCAATACTCTAGCAACAACTTTCGGCTCCAAAGAAGAAAAACCGTTAGAAATAAGATCCAAGATCTTAACTATATTAAACATCTCCTACAAGGAGTTCATCAAAATATACACGGACGGATCCAAATAAAAAAAAAACTGACAGAACAGCAGCAGCCATAACCATTCCAGAACTCAATACAGAAACAGGAAGTAGATAGACTCCCGGATAACTGCTAAATATACACAGCAGAATTCTGGGCAATATGTAAAGCCTTAGAAATATCAAACCTACAAAACTTCCACAAGACACTTATCATCAGCAACTCACTAACTGTACTTAAAACCCCGGAAACTGGACACTCAAAGGGGCGCGAAAACATCCTAAAAAAAACAAAACTATTGCTTACCAATATAGGGACGAACGACCAAATTGTAGAATTCATGTGGGTCCCATCTCACATCAACTTCCCAGGCAATGATAAGGCTGACTTGGCTGCCAAAAATAAACTTTCAGAAATAATGCCAACTACCATCGACTATAGCGTCCCAGAGTTATATAGCATAATATCAAAAACACATCACCAACAAACGGCAAAATGAATGGGATATATGCCCCAAAGGGCGCACGCTATACTCAATACAAAAAACAGTGAGTCGCCAGGCCAAAGCAGCGGCAAGAAGCAATAAACAACACCAAAGGATCATAAACCGGATCAAAACAGGAAAAACCTACTTGCAGGCAATATGGGGAAATTTATATTGGCTAATAGAAACAATGGTGAAAATGCCCATATTGCACTAAAAATGAAGACATAAGGCACGTTTTCAACACTTGCTCTAGATATAGAGAACCAAGGAAAAAGCTAACCAGTTCTCTTAAAAACATTGGCTCCCCTACTACCTACCCCGACTTCTTACAACCAAGTAACCTCAACCCCAATCTAACCAACGAAGCCATACTGATCTTCCTCAGAGAGATTAATAAAATTGGGAAAATCTAATTTCTCAAATAATTCCATCCGATTTAACATAATGGTCAACTGGGACATTTGGACCTAGGGTGAGGGAGATGGGGGAGGGGGGCTTAGCCCCATTAGGGGCTAGCTACCGTCAGTGCCCGGGCTGGAGCCCTGTCCGCATCTCTTCACCCCTTGGTATTACAGGACCAGATAAGACCTACATTCATCTCCAACAAATATGTACATCCTCACAGCGGGACATGATATATGGGTAGCCCGGAAAAGTGACCCTCGAAGATTGCAACAGATAGATGGTTACAACCTAATACATATACTAACAACCTTCATCTTTCTTCTGTATATCAAATATGCATAGTAATTTACTTTTGTTGATAATAAGAAAGGTCTAACACACTTGCGCTGTTAAAAGTTTTCTCATATCATTTTCTATTTGTGAAGGTATTGTATATTCCAAATCAGATTACCTTTTACATAATACACATATCTGACAACCTTTGGCAATGGCTATCCGACCATTGCAAGTTAATAACGGCATTTTAAACAACGGAAATTGTCTCCTATAGTTTATTGGTCTACAAGTAATAGTCATAGCAGTAGTTTAAGATAAATAATTTACCTGCAGTAATGTATAATACACGTAGTAGTAACAGGTAGCGACAGTAATAATAGTAGTGATATGTATAGAAGTACTAGCAATGGTGTAGGTAGACATGACGGCCATATTTGTGAACTTTCGGACGAGAAGAACAGATTTATTCAAGAACTATGATCTCCTGTCGCATTAATTTAATGATTTATGTTCGTAACTATCAAACTATTTGCATTATCATTCACCAGACTAAACCCACTGAGCGAGATACATCAAAAAACACCTGGTTAGGTCAACATTTGATAACGTAGCTCGATCAGTAATCATTTCTGCAGTGATTGGTTGTTTTTATAACAGCACTAATTTGTCTGGGTAAGCGAAACAAGCATTTCACATCGAAGAGGTTTTCATACAATATTCAAGACGTTTTAAGGAATTTAAATAAATGCTTTAAGTATCAGTTTTCTAGGTACGACTTTTAAACTTAGGACAGGTTATTGTATGGTTTTTATTAAGAAATAAATGTGTATGGGGTCAGCGCCCGGAAATAAAATGGATCTTGTCAAGTACTTAGTAAGCGCAGCCAAACCAGTATGTGTAATCCTATATACCGGAGTACATTATGTCGCATTATCTGGCATGCGTATTAAATGGACTTGGGTTTGATGAAATATAAATTTTAAGGACGGAATGTGATGGCTCAATAGCTAGCCAGATGGACTAGCGACCAGAGGGATGCTTTTTCGAATCCCGCCCTCATTCGCCGTTTTGTTTCACAAGGCAGGACACTTAAATTTTGATTGCCATGTATTGTCACTGCATGAAATGACTTGTGTTGATATGCCGTTAAACACCAATACATTCAGTTTAATTGAGACAATCAGATGTCAATGCTATAGCGCAACAACCCTGTTCTCTGAACTTAATAGACTCTCTGAACTTAATAGAACTTAATAGACTCTCTGAACTTAATAGACTCAAATTTGACTTACTGTCTATCGCCGATCGGGATACATCGAAGGAAAATACGCGATCGTGTCGGTGTCAAGTTGGAGGCAGCGCCCTCTCATTGTGACAGGTATTGTCTGATCGCATCATCTATTTGCCTCCAAATTCAAGCTGTCTCTGATGAAAATGTTCGTCTTTGAAAGAGGTACGAGTGTCGAGTTACGTCCCTTTCTTAAGAACCCAGTATCATTCAATATATCAACTTGTCTGTAAAGGCGGGCAAAGTTTCAAATCTCGGGTCACAGCATCATATACTGATTCTTTGAAAACAGGCCTCTCATACAAGCTGTTGCCTTTTGATCTCTGCCAGCAATTGTGTAATCCATATATTGTTTTCGAAGAGTAAGCTGTTGTAAATTCCTCAGCTTTGCAGTCAGATGTAATCAGTACCTTGTTGCCCCTTAAGCTCTCGAAGTACTTGCTTAGGGCACCAGCCAAAAGGGGAACCGAAAAATTCAAAAATAAATTGTTGACGATAAAATGAAATGAATTATTTGATAATTTCGATCTGCATGTACGAGTATTTCAATTTGGAATGATGGCAACACTGGTAATTTCCCATCCTTTTAGCTTTTAATATTGTTTGTTTTTTTATTATTATTATATATTTTGTAGGACGGGGCACCGTAATATTGTTTATGCTTAGGGCTTTGAAAGGCCTTAATCTGGCACTGTATGTAGGCTCTTAGTAGTGAGAGTAGTGTCTTGTCGTGGTGTACAAAGCAAAACTAGCATCAGCGATTACGTCAATGATGAGGTAATTTATAGGATGGATTACTGTCAGCGGGATGCAGTAATGTTGTATGGGAATAAATTAGGAAGAGAACAAAATATGCGAGCATTTTTCGAATTTGTTGAATAGTGCCATACAAGTCCAAATAACGTAATAATAATAATAATAATAATAATTTGTAATACAAGTCACTGGCCCATGATAAATATCCATACATAATGCAGTTCAAAAAGATGTGTTAGTGCTGAACAAAAAAAAAACATCATATCTTTAGAAAGGTTATACATGAAAGTAATCATTATTGTATTTTTTTTTCGAATTGGGAGAAATATAAATATATATTAGACAGTAATCACACAACTAAGTTAAAGAGAACCCTAAAGTCTGCATGGAGCAAGATTATTTTATATTGATCTAGAATCTTGTGTAGCAACAGTGGTATCTCTAATCATTAAGGCTGATTTTAGTAAACATTTCTAAAGTAGTCGGCAGAAATTTAGTAGTATCATTTTGTGTAAAAGTCTACAGTTTTGTAAAGATACATTTTTAAATACAAAGGTGGGTACATATTTTCTTCGTAATTTCCCAGATGGCGGACAAGAAGCAATAAAATATAATTCATTGTCGATATTAACATTACATGTTTGACACAATCTTTCCTAAGAACAAATATGTTCATATCTTCCTGTGTTACCTATGACTGGCAAGTTCCCCATTCTAAGCACAGTGATTATAAAACAAAAACGATATCTCCTAACAAGTCTACTCTCAATGACCTTTAGAACCGCAGCCTTCCATCGACTTAATCTCATCCTGCAGATCTTGCCAAAAAATATCTGCACATCTCTGGCTGAACAATCTAAGAAATATATTTTCATCATTTACGACCCGAGTACATCAAACTTTGCCCCAAAAAGTGAACAGAAGCTTTTTAACATTGTTAGTGCAACAAAACACATATAGTGACTATTTCAACAATATGGTCTTAAAATAAGTAATAGCAAACAGCGAGAACCAGCAAGTGTTATAAAATTCAACAAATAATTTATTTTCCAAGCATACAAAGTGAAGTTTAAAAACTTGCCGTATTTTGTCTTAAATCCCAAACAGTCCACTAACTTCTATAACAAGTCTTAATAACTAAAGTTCTGATTACATTTTAGTGATGTTATAAAAAAGATCCAACACAGTATTGATGTGCAAGTAGTCTCGAATGTACTATTGTGCCAAAGGTCTGAAGTGTGATGATGTGCCAGGTCTTGTCATGAATCACAATAGTATAATCCAGGACGATCTTTTCTGAATTCGCTATACTTCCAGGCAAATTATTCTGTTCAAATCAATGTTTGAAATTTTGCCATATTTTACTTTAAAATATTAATTGTTCGTCTGAATTGCCTGTGAAAGTTGAAACTGTAAATATGTTCGTGTATAAAATGACAATGTCTCAAACGCCCAACACTAGCGATCTGTTTAACCCACACAAGAGACATGCATATATAATTCAAGGCTGTGATGCCTTTTTCATGATGCTTAAACCAGCTTGTCGAAAGTTTATTTAATATGAAAAGCAAATTTGTTCACTTTTGACTCTTTGCTAATGAGATTTATTTCTACTGGGAAAAACACACGCATCTAAATTTAGTTACATCGTTAAAAAAAGAAATATAAACAAGTACCAACCGTTATTGGAGGAAAACTACATTCTTTATAAACAGAATCGAGCTATGTTATGTCTTTCTGGTATGGTATTTCAGCGGATGTAATAACATGTAGGTAAGATTATCACTTTACATTTAGTTACATGATAAAGTGGTTTGCGGTCTATACGTGTCAAATGTTATTGGAGTTTTCTAGATTCAATCCAACAAGGTGAATGTATTTATCAGTGTAACTAATGGAAGATCCGTTAACCTATAGTATTTAAATGCAATTCCGTTTGTTTGTACACCCCTACCCATGTTAGAAAGAGAAGGCCTTAAAAATGTACAAATCTTAGTCACTGCATTAATTGATTCATATGTTCTAACCTGATTGTCACCAGGCGGTCCTAAACACTGTCAACTTGCAAGCGTTTCGAATTAAACGGGAGTTTTTTTTAGCTGCCCGGTGGACATATTTGAATGTGCTAGTACGTGTTTTCAAGCTACAGATGTGGAGTTCACCATCTTTGATGATCTCAATAATTCCGCAAATTTGGAGTTACATCTCTTTCAAAACATACGTACGAGAGTTAATGCTATTTATTTATTCCATTTGGTTTAGAAATATTAGAATGAATGTTGGACACAGACGACACTTGCGTTAATTTGTATTAGTATTTGCAATCAATGATTGAGCATAGCTTAAGAGTCTTTAAAATCCCAAACTTCCATCTTGAGGATTTTTGGGGTTGGGGTAAGGAGGGGTGGGATTGGGTAGTGTGGGGTTGGGTTGAGGAGTGCTGGGTTGAGGCCATTAAATATCTTCTTTACAGCTCTCTCATGCTGTCAACATCACGCTTCATCCGTGTTGGTACCGTAATTAATCCCTCAATTTTATTCCTCAAACATATTTTAATTGTGGGTAATATGGGCATGGAACCAATGCAAACATTAACGCAGCAGACGAAGTCTTGTATCATAAAATATAAAATTATCCCTCTGTCACCTTTGCCTGCCCGCGATTACGTAAGTCAGGAACAAAGGAATTTGTTAGCGCCATGTGTATGTAGACCCTGCGTCTATCGTAGCGATTCGTGTTGTACAAGAGCCCATATCGTTAGGTGTCAAAACTAATATATAGACGTTGGAAGCTTTGTCATACAACAAAGGACCCTCGATGCTGTTGTAAATCTCCCCGCTTTGACAGATGGCATGAGGAGCGTCTGTTAAGCTGAACCGACTGGGGTAGAATTGATAACCAATCGGAACTGAGGAAGGGTGGGGCCATCAATTCGAACCAGAATTAAACAGTCATTTGGGCTGGGAACGAATTGGTCATTGTGAAGCATCGTGCTGAGAAGTTGTAGCAATAACTCCGAGGAAGCCACCAAATATTTGGCGGGAGAAGAAACCTTGGTACATTCAAGGACAGAAAGCTTCGTAAAGGAAGCTTTTGGGGACAGAACTACCGGGTGGTCAAGTCCCGAGTCTCAGAGAGACAGGACAGAACAAGGCAGTAGGCAGAGAATAAGCCTAGTTGCTGAAGAAAAAGAGAGAGAAGGGGAGGAGAAAAGGAGACAAAAGGGGAAGAGAATAGGAAGAATCGGAGTACGGAGAACACCGGAAGGAGGAAAGGAATTGGCAGAGTAGAGCACAGATGAGTAGAAACCAAGTACAGGGGGAAGCCATCTCACACTATAATCACGTGATGAAATAGGTTGTTACATGGTCGAGAGGAAGGAGATTGGTTGAGAAATTAAAATCGGAGCTGTATCTCTCTCTATCACTAATTTCGCTTCCTACAAAAACGAGCCAGGGTGGGAATTCCATAGTAATTCAAATAAATATTGGGAGCACCCCACCCCCAGCTCATAACAGAGCGTGCGAAGAACGCCACACCCTCTTTGTCTGTCTATATGTTCCACTCTAACAGGAAGCTGAGCGCGAATTGCCACAAATGAATTTACGACTAAGAATGTACAGATCTTTTATTTTGATTATGTCATTCATCTATATTTTCCTGACTGGTTTCAGGTGTTTTGTGATACACAATGGTGTTGGTCCAACATTAGTAGTCAAACAATGAGTCGACCTTATCCAGTCTGTGTGATGGTTGTCAGGTACTTTGTGACACACAATGCTGGCAGTCTAACTTTCGTAATCTGATGATAAAAAGACGTATGACTAATCACAGGCCCTTTATAACCCCAAAACGACGGTAGTACAGCTTAATTACTCTGAGGATCAATATACTTTTGTTATGTATATTTAATTCGTATTGTTTGTTAGCTTTGTCGCCATGATGATATGTTATGTATTATTGGTTTCTGTAATTGTCTTTAGTCCAAAATAAATTTGACGATGTACCTTAATAGGAAAATTATTTTTCTAAACAACATAATTCATAGCTAATATTTATTGATGAGTATATATTAAATATCAGGATCATTATCAATGGAGGTAAACATGTTTATTCTTATCAGAGTCAATGGCACTGGATTTTCGTTTGTAAATTACTACCTTGTTGTACATGTTTTACACTGGAATTGACCTACTTTCAGGCTCTAATATTGTGTCTTAGAGGGTTTTTTAAAATATTTATTTTACTTGGAAAATGACTCATTCTTATCTTGACATCCAATGTGGAATTATTCTTCTTATTTCTTAAGTTTTTAGTTTGGTTGGATTTAATTATTAATATTATTCAGCGGAATAACAAAGTGCTTAATAATATTCTTTGACGAAAACACCGATTTGTAAATGTACTAAATTCAAACAAGGATATCTTAAATATTATTATTTTCATGCATAAAAAGATTATTTAGACACTGCCACACTCCAGTCATCTGGCATAATATCACATTTGAGACTACAGGCACGACAACATATTAATTATTGGAACTTGCTTGAAATACTACTGAAGTTCAGCTGGAATTTTATTCGTTTGCTAATGTTAATGTACATAGATACTTCTTTATCGAAAAGTGGACTCAGAACGTACATCTTCGGCAGCAGAGGAGAGGGTTTCACTGGACCAGGACTACATTCAGATATGGAATATCTGGTTCAGGATGAACATTATACAGTAGTCACTGATCTATCAGACTGTCAGCCAGACAAGACCAATTTTCTTATGGTGAAGGATAACTTCACTCACCCTGGTTACGTAAAATTACAATGGTTATACATATCACCTGATTACACTCCTCTGCCAGTATATCACCAGGAATTTAGTCAACTTGTGACACTAGATTCATTGAACAGGTCTGTATTGTTGAACACAATATGTGTGGTCCTGTATCAAGCCCAGCAGTGCATTTTCCTGTAGTATACAAGGAGTTATCCACTGACAATGTGGTTGCTTACGGAAGCAGCAGGGAAGTTCTACAGACCAGACGGTTCCAGCAAAATAAACCTTCCTACGAGAACTTTCTCCGTAGAAGCCTCAGATTGCAAAAATAAAGCCTTCTACGAAAAACAATTTGCGTAAATTCGACACAGAGTGCAATTTTTGTGTGCAAATTATATGATTCTGGACAAGGAAAAAATACGATTTTTTTGGGGGGGTAGGAAAATAATCTTATCATGTGTGCACGAAAGATTTGGATTGCAGATGCTAATTTTATCTCACAATAAAACAATATAGTTGAAAATAAGATGAGTCGGAAAACTAGTACAGTTGGAGAACCTCATTCGGCTAGATTAGCGCGAGAACAATTAGCTGCATTAAAGAAACTCATTCCGACAAAACAATTATTTAAGAGAAATGTTCGTGGTTACGAAGATGTACAACATGGAATTTTAGAAACTTCGGCAAAATGGTTGAAGCCAGTTACTAAAACAATCGAACAAACTATATATGGTGACGAAAAAGATAAGGAAGATGAGGAAGCCAGAAAACGTGGAATTTTTCGCGCGTTGAAAGGTATTGAGGAGCAATCACAAACATTACCCGATCGATTAGCAATAGCAGCAGCGGCAGCGCAGCAGGGTGGACAACCTGCAATTGTTTATAAAATAGGTAGCAAGGGAAAACCTGGAGTAGGAAAACCCAGAGGGAGAAAACCTGGAGTAAAAAAAAGAAAATTTGATATCGATGATTTAAGAGAAAATTTCACCGATGAGGGATGGAATATAATATCACAACCGCTATCTACGATATATAGTTTAGATCAATTTGGTCAACTTGCTGAAGATATGTTCAGTATTCGAAATGACTATTTGTCTGATATAGGAAGAGGAAGATATCCAACTCGTAAAAGTTGGTTTAGTATGTTATTTAGAATTTATGATGGAAAAACGCAAGCGAGTGAAAGGGATCCATCTTTTAGAAGATTTATGGCAGCAGCAGACGATAGATATGATCATAATAAACAAATGGCGGAAGAAAGAAAACAGCAAGAGAAAGAAAGAAAACAGCAAGAGAAAGAAAGAAAACAACAAGAAAGAAAAGAAAAAACTAAAACACGAGGAAGAAAAGTAATACCACAGGAAGATATTCAACCACAGGAAGATATTCAACCACAGGAGCCAATATTTCAACCAGAGGAATTAGGAGCTAGACCAAAAGAAAAAACTCCACCTCAGAAAAAAGAGAGAAAATCGAAAAAGAAAAAAGATCAGAGTGATGAATCGATAGTTGTACCCGAATATAAATCATCACCGGCTAGTAGTTCGTTTAAAATTGATCCTAATATATCGGCGGATAATTATTTGGATACAAACTTGTTGTATTTAATCAATACCAATGAAAAACGAATTCAAATGGCTGCGGATGATTCTCCGGAAAATAAAAGATTCTTTTTGCGAAAAAATATTGATGTTGATAAAGTTAAATTACTTGATTGGTATGCGATGATTTATTTTGGTAGTTTAGGAAAACCAATAAGATATTCTGATGAAGGTTTTGGGAAATTTTCATCGGATGTTGGTAATTACAGAATAGCGTTATTAAAAGGGGAAGCGAGAGCATCAAATTTAACAACACCTAAAAAGGTTAGTCCTAAAAAAGATAGTCCTAAAAAGGATATTCCTGCATCAGCATACTCCTACCTCGATCCATTACCTACAGATGTTTCTACTTTATTACAACCTCTTCCTCCTCGTCCCACTCCCCTTTCATTACCTACAGGTAAGGAAAGTTCGCCACCTAAGAGAGAGAGGGTAAGCCATTTACTTGATCCGGAAATTTCGAGAGGTATATCTGAATATTATTCAGAGTTGCATTCAGGCAGACCAATACCATTTCCATCACTTCGTCCACGAGAACCATATTCGCCACCTGAGAGGAGTGGTACTCCTGAAAAGGCTGTTATGAGCTCATATCTTACTATAAAGGATAAATATCCTAAACAAGATAGTCCTACAGGGGATTCGCCACCGAAGTCATCGTCATCAGGGTTATCGTCATCAGGGACATCTTCAACGCCGTCAGATGAAGTATTCTACGTAACGCCATTGGAATCTCCAGAAACAAAAAAAACAGGAAGTGGATATTCAGTTTGTCCCGACAGTGTTGTCAACGATGTATCTCGCCTCGAAGTATTAATCGGAGGAAAGCGAGCCGGAAATAACTCCCGTGAGATAGTCAACGAAGCATCAGATATTTGTCAGCGATTATTTCGCGGCGGTATCATTAATTCTCACATTTATAAAGAGTTTGTCGATGAACTCATCGATTAAATCAATACAATTGAAATAACATGATTGTTCATAAACATCAACGCAGACCTAATCAGGTCCGCATAGTAAACTCTCGATTGCCAGTATACAAATATATTCACGGTAATGGATTCGGCGATATCATTGGAAGTCTTGTCACGCGAGTAATACCTAAAATTGGACCAATGGTAAAACAACTAGGATTGAAAGCGATAGGAAAGATAGGTGAGACTGCTGTTTCTGGTATCGGTAATTTGGCCAGTAAAGGCTTCAACGCTATCAAAAATAAAATATTAAGTTTAGTACGTAAAAAGCAACCCGTCAAATTACCCATTACCAGCGAAATGCCACCCGAAGTCAGTAAGGCCATAAATGACGCAGCAAATAAAAAAATAAATGATCTAGCACAAGAAGCTGCTATAACAAATCTAGCGCAGGAAGTTGCTAATACAAATCTAGCGCAGGATGTTGCTAGGACAAATCTAGCAAATACAAGTTTTGTTTCAGGTGATGGTCTTCGTTTTAGACGATATTATTAATAATAAATGTTCGCACAAGTGTCAAATGAAGTATTTGACATGGACGAGCCAGTAGGTAGGGATACATCAGTGCGAGATTTCCAGTATTTCTCGTACGATGCAGTTGAGCCAGATTCAAGAAATCGAAAGGAAATACAAGTCCACGATACAACAAGATATTTTCTTCCATCTGAGGCGTATATCGAATTTGTTGGGAGAATTGTAAAGGCAGCTGATGGTACCAACTTTGGAGCAAATTATAAGATAGGATTTGTTAACAATGGAATCATGGCATTATTCAAGAATGCCACTTACATGATCGATGGAAAAGAGATTGAATCAATCACGAATAATGTTGATATAGCAACGACGATCATAGGACTAGCAAGATACTCTGATGATTTTACCAGGTCAGCCGGTCCTAGTATGATGTTCGCCAAGGATAACTCTGATCATCCTGATAGTTACCCGTATAATAAAGTACGACCGCACGAACATACTGCCGCTGCCAATATTGCTGATGTCGAACCTGTGGTGTTGGGACCTAATGACAATTACAACCTTGGATTTTACACACGAAATAAAATGTTAATTGGGGGTGATCGAAGATTTTCCTGTGCAATTCCGTTATCTCATATTTTTGGATTTTGCAGACATTTTAGAAAAGTTATTTACGGAGCGAAGCATACGATAATTTTTGTTCGAGACGCCGATGATAACAGAGCCATCTGGCGAGCAGCTGGTCCAGACGATGGCAAAGTTGTCCTTGAAAGAATTACCTTGTGGATGCCAGCGATAATTCCATCGATGATCGTTGAAGAAAAATTATTGTCATTTATGAATCAAGGTGGAAAGTCCATCATGTCCTGGTTGACAACGATGACCGATTCCCTCGATGTTAATATTAACGGAATATTTACTTGGCGAATTGCTTCACAGCAGGGCTCTTCCGCACCTAGACACATCTTTGTTGCTCTACAAAACATGAATAGAAATGATCAACTGCATAGCCATATGATATTCGATCAATTCGAGGCAACAAACGTATCATTGAGAATAAATGGCCAACAGGAGCCATCCGAAGAAATAGCTATCAATTTTGCCCAATATTCTACTGCACGCGCATATCATCGATTATTAAGTTTTATGGGCCGCGATCAAAATATTGATACTGGATTGCAAATATCACAATTGGATTTTAATACATTATATCCTATCTATTACTTTTCCCTGGAACATCTTGATTTGGTAAAGCAGTCGGTCGTCGATATTCATTTCAAAGCCAGAATTAACACAAATGGAAACGCAAGAGCCATCGCAGTTATTCTCAGCGATAGAACAATGATCCTGGAAGGAATCAGCGGTAGAATGAGAGTCATCGACGCACCCGTAGAAAACATGTAATAAATTCCAAATTTAGATTAAGTGATTATTAATATGCCATACGATCACGTCAGCGTAACTCTGACCCCCGGTCAGGTGAAAAAGCTTCAATCGGCAACAACAGCGCGACGAGGTTTAAGTTTAACCTTAAAAAGCAATCAGCTTCACGGTGGACCTAACAAACTATCATTAACTAAAAATCAACATGGACATTTTAACAGAGCCAAATCAGCAAATACTGGTATTCGCCTGAATCTCTCAATAGGAGCAATCAGAGATATGGTCAAAATAGGTGGTATTTTCCCTCTATTGGCCGCTATTCCAGGATTGATAGCTGGAGCTCTCCCCGCGATTGGAAAGGCAGTAGGATTAGGCGCGCTTGGAGGGATAGGTTCCGCATTAGCAAAAAAAGTTACCGGAGGAAGATATCGTAAAAAAAAGGGAGGGATATTCCCTCCTCTTCTTGCTCCTCTCCTTCTTGCAAAAATGATGCAGCGACGACAAGGATCCGGTCTTTATCTAAGACGACCCCCGTACGGATCCGGGTTAAGTCGAGCCTACCAGCCTCAAATTTAGATTTGATAAGTGAAGCAAAAAAAAAGAAAATAAAATTTTTCAGAGGTGTATTTATGCGAGATCAACTACCAGATAAACCGAATCGTACCGAGACAGGAATAATAAATCTCGATGATAATACCGGTCCTGGCACTCACTGGGTTGCTTACGCGATTAATCCTCGCGAAGTTATTTACTTCGATTCGTATGGATTAGCACCGCCAAATGAATTTATCAAATATGTGTCAAAACTAAAACTTCCGGTTTGGTATTCAACGCTTCCAACACAAACATTAGCGGATCCACCAATATGCGGTCCAGAGTCAATTAACGTCCTTGATGCAATTTCAAAATCATCCAATCCTTATCGCAAAATTTTATTTGAATATACCTTAGATAAATATCATGGTTGACATTTACGGTAGATCCCTCTTCAGAAAAGAAAAAAAAGCAGTCGACATCGATACATCAAAGTTTGCAACCAAGAGCGATATTAACAATCTTTTATCGCTGTCAGAGGTGGATCCTGGCGAAGTTGCTGTTTTTCAAAATACCGAAGGAAGATTACAAACCAGCAACGTCAAAATAGCTGATATAATTAAGCGAGACGAATACCGCGATCACATTAGTCAGTTTACTCGCCAATCGGAGATGGTATTAAAATCTATTGCTGATATCGCCGATATTATAGCGAAGTTACCCCTGAAGGCCAATATCGCGGATGTGGAAAAATCCGACAAAGAGTTATCAGCAACGTTGCTTCTGAAGGCCGATAAAGCATTACACGACGATCTTCAGGACAGAATGACAAAAAGACTTAACAGGCTAAATAACGACCTTAAAAAACTTGACGATGCTTTAGCTAAATTTAGCAAAAAATTTGACGAGGACATAAAAACATCCAGCGATACTTCCTCCGCCGCAAACGAACTAACAAAGAAAAAAGCCGATCAATCATCAATCGACGATCTCAGCGAGAGAATAAGAAAAATCAACGAGGATATCACTGAAATTCTCGCCGATATTACCAAAATAAATACCGCGATGGGTCAGAAAATCGATAAAACATCAATCGACGATCTCAGCGAGAAAATAAAAAAAATCAACGAGGAAATTACTAATATTCTTGCCGAAATTAACAAAGTAAATATCTCGATGGGTCAGAAACCATCAATCGACGATCTCAACAAAAAAATCAGCGAGGAAATTAATAAACTCAGCGATGTTGTTGTTCCTGAATTTACCAAGGGAGTTAAAACGATGCAAGAACAAATAAATGAGAAAATAAGATCCATCAACGATGATGTGAAGAAAGTAATTGAGCTTGTTAACACTATTGACAGTAAAAACACCTTGACATATACACAGATGAGTGAAAAAGTCGATACATCGATGTACGATGGAGAAATTCAAAAAATCAACACCAAACTTCTCGACGTGACAACAAAAGCCAACGAAATCAACGCAAAAATAAGACCATTGAAAATCTCAAGATTGTCGAAACTTTACATACCGGATATTTTGTTAGACAGAATTTCTCTATGCGATCTAACATTTACGTTTAAAGTAATTTATCATCAATGGATACCTCAGAGTAACACATTTATGTTTAGCGCGCCAATTACTGGCGTATACCGATTACATGTTATCTCCGATATAAAATTTAATGTACAACCGGAAAAAAATAGTAGATTTCAATTATATCCTGGATTTATTATTATTTTGTTAAACGAATATAACAATACAACATTCACGCTAGAACCGCCAGACAGAACCACCATGGGACCGGTGAATTATATTGCAATTTTCGAATATTTATCGGAATTGTTTAATCTTGATCCATCTGAATAAGACGCAGTTGCCGAGGTAGAGAGAGACCTCAACCAGATAAAATTGGAAAACCAATTATCAATCTTCCAATTACAATTGGCTAGATAAATAACTAATAAATGACCGCATCGGATTACCGATACAATCAGGCGCGATCATGGCAGGATTCGCTAAAAAAACTCCTCGACGATTATCAGATAAAAATAAAGAAATATCAGCGTAGATTAGTTACCATTGATGTTGCTGTGTACGCAGTATCTGCTGTGGTCGCTGGTGCAGGAATAATTCTATCCGCGGTAACAATGATAGCGCCGATCGTAGCAACAATAATAATCTCGTCAACAACAACAATCGCCGGTGTTTTAAATATTATCGCAAAAAAAATATCTTCGTGCACAAGTGAGAAACTATCTTCGTACAAAAGTAAACTAACTAAGATCAATGACGCGTACTCAAAATTATCATCGTTACTTTCGGAGAGTCTTAATGACGGTATTATATCCGATCTAGAATTTTCTTCGATTATCAGTATTTACTCGGAGATTGAACAAATGAATATTAATAATGTCCGAGCTAGCCCAGATCGTGACAAACACGACGCCGCCGACAACAACGTTAATATCGTTAAGTTCAACGAAACCAGAATTTAGCATTAATTTTTCAACACCAATCAGCGTCAACGAAATTGCGTTAACACAATTGCGCGTCTACAATAGCTGGCCTAATGTTAGATCAAAATCATTCGGTAATTTGATGCCAAATAATTCACTTGTTTTTGCAAATAAAAATAAACCCGATGGAACACCTGATTGGATCGTCGTTGGTATACCAACCGGTAGTTACGAAATTGATCAGCTGAATAATGAGTTTACCACTAGAATATCAAATTTAACCGGCGATGCTACTCCGGGAATAAAGATATCTTCACATGATCCAACACTATCGTCAATGATAGAAGTGAAATCACCGTACGTGGTAGATATTTACCAATCATCGATTAGAAATATATTAGGTTGGCCCGAGGTCGCACCTCTGGTAGAACCAAAAAAATCGGATGTTATTATTCCAGGTTGGTATGAGGAAACCCTTCCAGAACTACCGGAACCAAAAAAATCGGATTTTACAACCGACGAAGGATGGTATGGAGATATCAAACACAAGCCTCTGATCCACAGCGCCATCAATCTCATGAATAACCACAAATTTAACCTAGTAATGTTCGCTTTCACTTTTATTAACGAAAGAATTCTCTCATGGTTACCTCTTCCTAAAATTCCCCCAGATGTGAAAATCTTCGACGCTACCAACATTAACAGGATAATAGCCCCCATAGACGGTATCATTGTAAGAAGAACACTAGACGAGTTTATTCAAGAACACGAATTACAATTAAATTTATTGCGAGGATCATTTCATGAATGCATCCTAAATAAATCTGGTTCATGTAGCGAAATTATAAAGCACGTGAAAATTTTAAATCAACTTGCGAATGATATTGAATATTATCATGATATGTTTATTCAGGCGATAGTCGACGATATATCAATTGCCGAATATGTTCTCCCTATTAGCAAATTCGAGTTGATCAAAAACTCAGGAGAAAAACAAAAATTCATGAGAGTATTTGAATTAACCGAGGAAACACTGCCAAATTTCAAATTCCCCAATTCTGATTTTGATGCGATGAGAAAATCCGTCACTGATACCATTGATGATTTATTTCCGAAATTACATGCCGCATGGACCAAAAAAATACATTCAGAATTGATTCTTAAACACAATAACGATCCTGACAAAGGTGGACGGCACATATCGCCGGGTATCGTTAATATAACGGAAGTTATCGCGATTTATCTTCACGCGGATGTTGTCGAGGGTAGCTATAATGTTGATTCGTCAGTGTCGAATCAAGCGAATCAGGGATTTGTATTGTATTCGTTTTCACCTAGCGCATCTCCTGGTTACTTGATAATAAAAGAACCAATGAATCCGTTTTACCTGCGATGTCATAATCGATTGTTGACAAGAATAAATTTCAAATTAACGGATCAAAAAGGAAATTTACTTGATATACGCGGGGAAACTGTGAGTATCAATCTTTTGGTGAAATCGTGAGCGAGATTTTCCAAATCTATCTCCCAGGAAAAAATGGGCGAAAAAAATAAATAAAATCCAGGGAAATTTTCAAAATTAATCTTTTTTTTTGTTTTGCGGAGATATTCAATTATTCTTCGTCACTCTCCGAATCAAATATTATTGGTACATAGGAGAATTTGATCCACGAATCAGCATCATAAGAAAATGTTGCGTTGTATTTTCCTTCTGCCACTCGTTTTACTGAATGCGAGTCAATAACGAAATGTTTTGCTGCTGCAGACATCGATGTAAACGCGATTTCCTCACCTGTTGCCTGATTCACTGATTTAACAGTCCTCGAATAATTAGGAAATCCACGGTTATTACCAAATCTTGAATTTTCACTCTGGGTTACCGCGCGCAGATTGGAAAGTTTATTGTTAAGTTTATTACCGTCAATGTGGTCGATAACAAGTCCGATCTCTATTGGTCCTTTGTAGCATTCGAACACAAATCTATGATTCGAATAACATTCTGTTCTTTGATTTCTTTTATGGACTGTAAATTTGAGATATCCCGAATTACAAATACTACCAACACGTTTCTTTGTTTTGATGTTTCTGACATTACCATCCTCAGATGCTTCGTAACCTTCGATGATGGGATGCGATTTATACTCGCATGTGATTTTCATTGTGGGAATCGCTGATTTCATTTCCATATATGATATTCTCTTTGTTTAAATCGAAATTTGCTTTGAAACGATTAATATAATCTTCTTCGCATTTTATTACCGAGGAGGATCTTTTCTCATAATATCTCCGTAACTCACGATATTTTTTCCCTCCACAGGAGAAACACAATCGAGTCCTTCCTCGAATGCCAACTTGACAAATTAAACATCGCTGTGGTCCTTTGTTACCTCGTCGAATTTCGTATATGTGAGCGCCACAATATTCACCTCTACAGGATTTGTTACATGATTTTGTTGATCCGACTGTTATCCATGAACATTGCTTCATTATATTTAGATATTTGTCTAAAATATAATAATGGATTTATTTGATCTTGATGAGGCAGAATATATCATTCCTGAAGTTGATCGTGCGAAGAAGGAATTTTTTGATGATGGAGCGATTCATGTTTGGTCGACATGGAAAACTAACTTTGTTGATGCTACGATGAATTTGGAGCGAGCGAAGAAGATAATCGAACATATAAAAAACTCACACAAAGAAGAGAGATTTATTTTCGGAATAAAATTTATTGCACAAATGCCCGATGACATTTGGATTATTCGTGATAAACGAGATCCGGTACGCGGCGGTAAGAAAAATGTTGTTCTTGATAAAAATTCGAAACCAGGATTGTTATTAGGGATTGATGGTCCTTATTATGCTAGGGCGTATCCTTCTAGTGCTGTTGTCTATGGAATTTATCGGCTGAATAATAATCCTGATGTGAAAAACCTACCTACGATGAGGGAATCACCGAAAATAAATTGTGTAGCTGAGCGCGTCATCGAGCACATGAAAAATGCACGACGTGGATCTGGCTTGACTCAATTGAGATTGGATAAAATTAATTCATGGGCAAAGACAGTTGCTGATGGCGCATCGATTGATGATGTTGCTGCGTTAAGTAAGAAACTTAAATTTCCTATCACAGTAAAAACGCTATCGGGTGAAATATTATATTCGTCGCCGTATAATTCTCGAGGAACACCAATCGAAATTGTTGATCATAATTCACATGCGTGGAGTCAGTCGGTAATGATATTCCCGCGAGATCGTGTTGTTAAGTTTTATCCCGTGGAATCTGAGAAAGACAATTCCGATGCAATGTTTAGGTTTATCAAACTATTAGCCAAGTCCGATCCAATATCGATTTGGTTATTCTCGAGCGAAGAAAGGTATGATCAGTTTATCTTGCCACGCGGAGATATTTACCGTGATGAAATATTACATGAATCAATGAGAAATATCGCGGTGAAGTATTCATCAAATCCAGATCAGTTACTGACAAATTGTTTTACTGTTCCATCTGTTGCCGCTCATGCTGCTAGAGAAAGAAATTCATGGAAACCTACGAGGAATGAGTTTCTTAATGATATTCAACTTAGTTGTATCGAATACGGCCATGGAGGATTATGGAATACCAAGTATTATTTCGAAGATATGATTTCTGTTGATATGAGCGCATGCTATCCTGGAAGTTTTCTCGGATATGGCGATTGTGCGGATTACTTTGCTAAATTCGGCCATCCCACCAACGAAATGACGAGAGTGGCAATTAACGGACCGTTACCTGATTTTGTCATGACAGGATTCGCTCATGTTACTTCATTCGAACTTGCTGAAAATTTGCATAAAATTTGTTATATTTGGTTTGGTCGGCATTTATCTCAACGCAGATGGGTCCCTACGGTATTGTTGCGATTTATGTTGGATTCGTCGATGTTAATATCATTGACGGTAAGTGAAGCGATTATATCGTATAGAAAGCAGACCGAGGTGTGGTTGCCGACAGATTGTGAAAACGCGAAAGATATTGGAAGAAAAATAATTGGTAAATTTACTCAAGGAGGATCAGTTGATCATAAACATCGCCACGCTAGGTTATTTATCAATGATGCTGAGATGGATTTTATTATTGCCGATACAGTATCGCGTGGAATATTTTGTAACAGAGAAAATATTATTATTGATGGAGAAAAGTTGGGTACCGTGATTAGTTATCTCGATGGAGAATCAGCGCAATATACTCATTTGCGGTCGTCAATGCTCGCTTATGTGAGTATTAATTTGCTGTCGATGATAAATAAATTTTCTGATATCGCGGTAAGAGTTGCAACGGATTCGTTTTATATCGATAAGAAATTCCAATGCAGGTTGGAGAATTTAATCGCCGATGGTTCCTGGGGAACTTGGAGAATAAAAAACGAGGATATTCTAGATTATTGCGAGGACGCGGATGTGGAAGATTGCGATAAGTTTCATAAAGATAAATGCGATGAAATATCAACAGCAGTATCTGCGTTTGATCCGATTTCACGAAACAAATTCGTTTACCTAAATGGTCCTGGTGGTAGTGGTAAAACAACACGAGCGATAAACTTATTTTCAAACTCTGATATGATCGTGTTGACTCCAACTCATAGATTAGCGCGAGAAATAAAACAGCGTGGCGTTAATTCTTGTACGTATCATAGTTATTTCAAGTACAGCGGTGGATTGTGGGATTCAGCTCGAATGGGAAATAAATATATCAACAAGATTATAATATTTGATGAAATTTGCACGGTAAATTTAGTTGTGTTAAAATTATTCCTGGGTTGGCTAGAAGAAAAAAATACCGCTGTAATAATGTGCGGAGATCACGGCCAACCTGATCCTATTGATGGTGAATCTCCTCACAGGTGGCTTAGAAATTTTGTAGATTATTATGAAGAAATTGACGCTGATTATAGATCTAATGATATTTTACTGACCGAGTTTAAAAAAATGATTCGATTGCAACCTAATAAATTTCAATGTGATGTGATGAGAAAAATAATCGACGAAACTTCGATGGATAATTTTCTAACTTTGTGGCGTCCAGATCATCTGATTGTTGCTAGCAGAAAAATTGTTCGCGATGTTATTCAGGAAATATTATTCAAACTTCATTGTGATAAATTTCCAACATTGCAGGTGCCGTTGTGTTATAGGCCAACTGATACTAGGAAACAAAATATCAATGTTATTTTGCCATGTGGAGAAGAAAAAATATTAGTTTTGAATGATATTATTTTCGTTGATATTAATCTTGTCAATGATGCAATAAACGCAGAAAGATCGCCATGGAAACTCGGATACGCAGCAACGATACATTCATCACAGGGATTAACAGTAGATGGCCAGGTCTGGATCGTCGATGATAGAATTTCCTGGTCAAATTTAGTTTATCTAGCAGTTTCTCGAGTAAGAAAATTATCTCAGTTAGGTAGAATTAAATTTCACATAAGTGACGACGGCGGTAATTGAGTATCTCTCGGTATTATTTGTAATTCTTCTTTGGTAAATCCGCGTTGTGGTGCTAGTGAATCTAGAAAATAAATTGCTGGCCTTCCTGATGATCTTGTTACAGCTGATATTTTATGTGTTGTAACGCTCCAGGTTGGATCGGTTGCTCTTTTTCTTCCACCCTCGGCTTCTCCTTCCTTATATAAATATCTGACTATGACGCTACCTAGCACAGGTGGAATTGTGGAATCTCGCTTTAGTGGTATATTTGCTTTTGTAATTGCAATTGCGGGCTTCATTGATATTGTTCGTGTTACCTCATTATTTAGTGCGTTAATCACGTGAGGTAATCTTGTTACCCAATCCTGAGATCGTTTATCTTGGATAAATTCTCTCGCGTACTGATATCCGAATAATCTTTCTGCTAGTGTTTTGTTGAATCTTTCAACGATAGCTTGATTGTGATGAACACCTACAATACCGCGACGGATTTTAACATTATTCTTTTTCATCAGTGAAGTAACCGCGCCAAGAAATTCTCGACCTGGATCAACCTGGAGAAGCTTCGGCCATGTTAATGGAGATCGTGAATAAATTTCGCTAAACGCCTTAGCAATTTCCGTTGCTGTTTTATTCGATAACGGTTCCGCTTCCTTGTATCTGCTAGCAATATCAACAACCGTCAAAACATATTTGTATGTAACTCCGTCAACGGTATCGTAAGGAAGAAACATAAGATCAGCCTGATGAACTTCATTAGGGACGCTGACAGAGAAACTCGCATATGATATTTTCTTAGGCGGAGGAAGATAAATTTGCCAGGCCGCCTGCCTCGATAGCCACGATTCAGCGACAGATTGCTTTACTTTTGCTGCCTTAGCAAGTTTGGCAATTGCTGATTTTCCTCGCCAAAATCCTCGCGGAGAATAATATATTTGCTCCATTATAAATTAGCAGCACCTAGTACTAATTTACCTTTCATCGCGCCCTTTACCAGCCAAGTTGCCAATTTCTCTTTAAAATTTTTGTTAGGAATTGCGTCTATTGCATGAATTAATTTAATATCAGCGAGATGTCTTTGTTGTAAATCTCCGCTGCGATATGCAAGATCGTGATAGTAGCATGCGTTATCGATGGCGTTTACTGGATCTTCGCCGGGGTTTGGTTGATTATTATTGTTGAGTCTCATATCTAGCCTCGTGCCGGGTCCGCAGTAATTATATCCTGGTAAATGCTTCTCTCCGGGATATTTCGCCCAAGGAGCTCCAGGCAGATTTGTTAAGGAGGTTGCGATGTCTCCTCCGGTTCTACTTTTTTTTTTACAAATCTAAACTTAATTGTCTTGCAAACTTCACATTCTCCCTTGATTGCATTTCTGTTGTTGCGTGTAACGACTTCGATTGGATTTATCGTAGCAGTTCGAGTGCGACACTTAACACAATATGAATCCATGTTATTCTAATAACATGAATGTAATTGATTTTTCAGCCACAAAAAAACGCGAGCAAGTAAAACATATCGAGGCATTACCAAATTCGATTAGAATGATAATCATTGGACCATCTGGTTCTGGAAAAACGCAATTGTTGCTAAATTTGATTATGCGATGGTTAAAATGGGACAAATTGTATTTGGTTGCGCCGTCTGTTGATGATCAGCGATGTTATCAGGTATTAAAAGAATTTAGCGATAATACTGAGGATGGCACGATAGAATTTATAACGGACATCAATGAAGCTCCATCAGTGGAAAGTTTAAACGGTGATGTTAATAATCTTGTTGTTTTCGATGATGTGATGCTGGATAAACAAACTAACCCAGCTAGGATATTCTCGCGTGGCCGACACAAGAACACCGATGTGATTTACGTGACGCAGCGATATACGCAAATTCCGAAGGTAATTAGAGATAATTGTAATATTTTATCGGTATTCAATGGCGTTGATACTCACACGCTGAGGAATATTCATCAAACTTGGTGCAATGGCGACATGGACATAAATAAATTTAAAAATTTCTTCAGTCACGCTCAGGCAACACCACACGGTTTTGTCACGATTAATCTTCATGATCCGCGTAGTAGGTATCGAATTGGTCTTGATCAAATTTACTCATAAAATTGCAGCCTCAATCTTGCAAACTTCATCGACACCCGATCATTTTCCCACCCCCACCCCCAAAAAATCGTATTTTTTCCTTGTCCAGAATCATATAATTTGCACACAAAAATTGCACTCTGTGTCGAATTTACGCAAATTGTTTTTCGTAGAAGGCTTTATTTTTGCAATCTGAGGCTTCTACGGAGAAAGTTCTCGTAGGAAGGTTTATTTTGCTGGAACCGTCTGGTCTGTAGAACTTCCCTGCTGCTTATGTGTATGTCCCTGCTTATGGTGAAGGATAACTTCACTCACCCTGGTTACGTAAAATTACAATGGTTATACATATCACCTGATTACACTCCTCTGCCAGTATATCACCAGGAATTTAGTCAACTTGTGACACTAGATTCATTGAACAGGTCTGTATTGTTGAACACAATATGTGTGGTCCTGTATCAAGCCCAGCAGTGCATTTTCCTGTAGTATACAAGGAGTTATCCACTGACAATGTGGTTGCTTACGGATGCTCAAAATGGCCACAAGAGGGATACCAATTGTTCCAGCGTCGCAGAATGCATAGATGGCCCACACCTAAATATACACGGAATGTCTGACGATGTGGATGTTTTACCACACCTGTTGGACATCCACACAGTTCCAAAAAACACATGGAGTGGAGGTTATCATTTTCAATAGCTGAGAGGGACCTTCTAAAGTCTTTTGAAGGCACGGCTATAAAAGTTTACATACTTCTGAAAATGATCAGGAAAACATATATTGAACCTGTTGTAGGCGATGCATTTTCAAGCTATCATTGCAGAGTCTGTATCATGTGGATGCATGAAGGAACACCACGTGACCTATGGCGTAATGAAAATCTTTTGAAATGTCTCGTCCTTTGCATCAGACAACTATACGAGTGGGCATCTGAAGGGTTTTGCCCGGACTACTTCATCGTTACGAATAATATCCATGACAGAAGGCTAAGTGGAGAAAATCAACTTAATTTAGTCCGTATGCTCCGATATCTGCTCTCCAATGAGTGCAGGTTTCTACTTGGGATAGGATGTTGTCATGCTCGAGATTATCTGTCAAAAAGGATGAGTGGAATTGGTCTTTACATAGAGAATAAACTGCCTATCGTTCGTGAGGAAGTGGTGGAGCACGCTGTATATATTATCAATGTAAGTAGTGAATGGGGACACTTTACGTATAATGGGAATTAGCATTAAAAACACCCTTGGGACACTTTACGTATAATGGAAATTTAACATGGAGAAAAATCGTGGGACACTTTACGTACAAGGGGAATTAACATGGGAATAAATCGTGGGATACTATACGTACAAGGGGAATTTAACATGGGAATAAATCGTGGGATACTATACGTACAAGGGAAATTTAACATGGGATTTTTTTTTAAAAAAGTTTTTTTAAAATTTAAATTTAAATTTAAATTTAAAAAAGGGGTAGGCAATTCAAAGACTATCTCTTTTCGAGAAATATGGCTGGCCCTGAAAAGGGCCTTTGGGTTTTCTTCTTCTTCTAATTTCTTCTTTTCCTCCACCAAGTTCTTATTTTATCTCCTACACTCTTCTTCTCTTTCTTTTTTTTCTTCTCCTCTTCTTTCTTCTTCTCTTCCTCCTCTTCTTTCTTCCTCTTTTCATTTTCTTCTTCTTTTTCAATTTTTTCATTCCATTCTCTCATCCTTATCCTTTCCTCTTCATCCTCCTTTTCCTCCTTGATTTCTTTCAACAGATCACTAATGATTACCTTCATTTTTCGTAAATTGTTTATCTCCATCTTCACTCTATGGGGACTATATGAGTAGTGATCCTCGTTTAGGTTAACCAACATTTGCTCAAACATTCCTAAATTGTCCATAACGTTTTGCAATTTTTCCATTTTGTTAAGGTGGTTTGACGCCATCTTCTTTGTATTCTTTGCAGAATGGCTTGAACAACGAATACTGTGGGTTCTTATACGAAAAGCGCGAACGTGAAGGAAAACATCCCCCTAAAACATAAAATGGATCTTACCTAGATGATGACCCAACATCGCGCGTACGTGAAGGAAAACATCCCCCTACTTTTTCATTTCATATAATATAACCCCAACTATACTCTCCACATTTGCTAAGAAACCCATAATCTACTATTCACACAAACATACCTGAGCTCTTACAAACACACAAACACACTAACACATACCCTCACAATATCTTAATTAAGAGTTAGTGTTTATTTTCACACTACTCTACCTACACACATTGGCAAATCTATCGTTATTTCTTTTCTAGAGTATTGGGTAGCCCTGAAAAGGGCTGTTTTTTTAAACTCCAGATGCACCTATTTAATGGTTGCACCTTCCTGGCCTGGCGCCGCACACGCATCTTCTTCCCCAGTCTTCTTTCACCTTTCTTCTGGGGAGCGCAGAGGGAGGATGATTCGCTTCAGCACCCCAATCCTCTGTTTCAGGAATATTAAACGACATCATCTCTTCTCTTTTCTTTTCCTCCTCTTCCCTCTGTCTTCTCTCCTCTTCTTCCTTCTTTATTCTTGCTTCTTCTACTATAGCCTCCGCTGATAGTTCGTTTACTATCCGCCTGGCATATTCCAGGTGCATCTGGAGTTCTAACAGTTTCACTATTCTGCTAGTCATTCTTCTAGCTGTGTTGATCAATCAACAAGGGTAGCTGGACTGCCGAACGAGTTTCAATTTATATTGAAAGCGCGGACGTGAAGGAAAACATCCCCCTAATAACATAAAATTCATCTTACCTAGATCATGACCAAAAAACATCAACAACGCGCGGACCTAAAAGAAACACTCGCTCACTTTTTTTATGCTACCCATCACTTCAATAGACTATCCACATACGCAAAGCAATCCAATCTAACCCCAAATATACACCTCAAGCAGCCCAAAAAAAAAAAACAAACATCATTTTAATCTACTATCCACACCAACCTACTTTATCACTTATAAACACAATCACACTAACACATACCCTCAAAATATTTAGAAAGAGTTAGTGTTTATTTTCACACTACTCTACCTTCACACATTGGCAAATCTATCGTTATTTCTTTTCTAGAGTATTGGGTAGCCCTGAAAAGGGCTGTTTTTTGTTTTGTTATGGCATTCTTTTTAGTTTCTAAGAATGCGATGTCCTCTGAGGATAGACTTTCTGGCGATAGGTCTGCTTCTTCGGAAAGAGAAGAAGAATTCTTTGGTGTCGATACGACAATCGACAAAGCCTCTGTCAGCTTCAGGTTGCTGCTGTTGCTGTTGTTGTTGCTGCTGTTGCTGCTGTCTCTGAAGTCTGTACTTCTCTGTCCATTCTTCTTTCTCCTTGTTCATTTCTTCTCTGAAGAGCTCTTCTATCAGGTCTTCAGTGATTTTTAACATTCTCACATTCTCTATTTCTTCTGGCTTCGGTATCAGACTGTGTCTGACCCTATGCAAATTCACGTAGGCTTCGTTGAGCTTAGCTAGTTTGGAGCACATCTTCTTAGGAGGATGAGTCGACAATGGATGGCTAGACTGGGAACAACCCGGTTCTTAAAGTGAAAGCGCGGACGTGAAGGAAAACATCCCCCACACGGTTTTCGAGCCGCAACGTTCATGAGAGGGATAGTAAGAAATGAAAGAGCATCAATCCAACATTCTTATAGCTAAACAAACCACAAAGGCATTTTTTTCAAAACACAACATTTTTTATTCAAAAAATCACTTAACACTAAACAACAACATTTTTAACAATAATTCAACATGATAACATCAAACAATTTTTTTCAAATCACTAACATTCTTTTCTTCAAATACAATCTACTTTAAACAAGGCTGACAACGTTGTGAATGAAATTGTGATTTCCACTGTTGGAAATCATTAGGCCATTGATGGACACTACGTTTCCTAGCTTGAGACAAAAGATAAGCATACTGGTCACAAAACCATCGATGTACTTTCACATCGTTTCTAGCAGAAGAACGAGGATCGAAATGAGTCACTAAATGTTCTAAGGAATAGCCCAGGCTGCGATGATGCAGAAAATACACACAGTACTGTCCACACACCAAGGAATCTGTGCCTTGTAATTTCACGTTATTGAATCGGGTGGTTTGAGCATTTCTTCTCATAAAGTCGATGATATCGTCTTCCAAAGGGGGCAATCCGTACGAATCGAAATATTCCACACATCCTTCTTGAGGAAAGTAGACGGCTACCCAGTGGGTTCCTGGGAGATGACTGTCGTCCGTGTTGATCACGTAAGCTTGATGGTCTTTAGGTTTGCGATGAGGGAGTTCATCTTTAGCACAGACGACAGGATTCCAAGAAGCTGTATAAGAACTGTGGTTCAAAAGGTAATAAAGTTCCCAGGTATCCATTGTTTTGTGTTTGTTTTCTTCACAGGTAATAATAAGTCGTCAATTCGATCCTGACTTTTTGCTTGAAAATGTCTGACGAATAAACGGTTATTCGTTCTGTTTCCTCACTCTGTTTCAGGAGAGCTTCGATGCGATGGATCTCTTGTGTGGTTAATGGTGGACAAGAATGTTCACGCAAGTCTTTATACCACTGGTGCAACACGACTTCGTCCGAGATGAGACTCCAAGCTTCGTCCAGATACTCGTCCAATTTTTCTTCTTGACTTAACATCAGGCATTTATCGTGTTGAATTTGACTGGGATGATCGTTTTGACATCCATAACAATTTTTCTTGATCAATTCCGTTATTTTGTCGACCAAGTGTTTGGCAAAACAGGAGACTAAATGGGCTTCTTGTTCTGGCCATCTCGACTTCATCATGATCACTTCTTCGTCTTTGTCTTGAGATTCTTCTCCTTCCACGGTCTCCTTACATTCCATCTCCAAAGTTTCTCCACTAGGTAAAGAGGGATAACAGTCTTCCATGGCTTTCTAATAATCTAGAATGACTTCTCTCAAACTGTTGATTTCTATGGTATTATCGAATTCTGCATACAGGATGACGTTCACTGTCTGTTTCAGTTGTTCTGCAAACTGAAGTTCCACACGAATCTGGCCGGATTTTATAGGGTGGAAATGTCCCTCGTCGCTGCCTTGGTCTGGAGTGAAATCGAAAGCCCACAAAGCATAGCCTCCTGCATAATCCTCATACTCAATGCCGTGACTGGTGTTGGTTCCTAACTGACCGGTGGCTTCGTACAGGGACAAGTACGATCTCAAGTAATTCATCTGTGTGGGATCAAAGCTAGGTTCGAAAGGTCGGGTACACAAGGTCTTGCCATCACGACTGACTTCGATTTTCTTTACGTTGAAGTGATGAACGTTGAAAGGATTTTCAGCGAAGGCTCCGTTGAAGGCTGCATTCGAGACCATACCAAGGATTAAAAGTTTGGGTAACTGTCCTTGAAACAGATGATCTTCGATCATGGAATGCTGTCCAGCAGAAATGGTGAACGTTTTCACTTCCACACGTCGTATGGGATACTTGGCAGTCGTTCTGCTCAACGTCTGACTGATGTCATTTCCCACTTTAGGTAACACTTCCACGCGCCGTACGTAGAGTCTGGCTTGTAGGATTGTGCTTTTAGGATTGCCACCCTTAGTAGCAGTTTCATCAGCCAAAAAATGGAAAGCGGCACTGCTGCGATTCAGTCTTAGGCGCACATTGACCCCGTTCAGCAAATATTTCTCTTGCAACCACATGTCCAAATGCAAACGATCCATCAGTTCTAAACTCTTTTTGCCTGTGATTCTGTTTCGCCTTGCCACAAAGCCGTCATTGTCACCTGCGTCAGCTATCTTAAACTTGCCCGCTTCGTCATCTACCCACAGCACACAGGCATTGAGATGACTTGTCTTGGCATCTGGTCCGTACGTCAAGAGATTTTCCAGGTAGGCACGGTAAGGGTAAGTATCCATGCTGCTAACCAGTTTGTTGTTCAAGTACAAGTCCACTGAGCTGAACAAGGAATGCATGAAATTGTTGACGGGAGCTATAATCTCAGTGTCTTCTACTGCACCATCATCCTTATCTAGAACTTGGACTTTCAAGTACAAGTAACTGCTATTCAGATCGATGTAATCTTCGGGCTGTCCTTTGATTTCAAACTCGATGGGAGCTGAGGCTGCCAATGAGGAGACGGGATGAAATTCCACCCATTGGGATTCTTGCATCGTCATCATGGTAGGGGGCATGGCAAACAGATCCAGTTCCGTCTTGGAACAGGCGCAAGACTCTCGGTGCATCATTTTTTGTTGTTGCTGTGTCTCAATAATCGAAAACGTCTAAGTCTCGAACGGTTCTTCTTTTTTTGGCCTTTCTCGCTTGAAGTCTGGTGAAAGGGTGTTTTCTTCTTCGTCGTCTCTTTCTGCCTTGTCCTTGCTGAATGCTTGACTCGGTAGCGTGCAGGGCATTTATAGGTGTGTCTCGTCGGCCTAAAATGTCTTTGCCCGTTTGCAGCAAGACATTTTTGCCTGCCCTCATGAAGGCTTCTTTAGGGTTTTGTTTGTCGATGATGACATTTTGGAGAAATTCTTTGCCTTGCGTCAGTGCCGCATCTTTCAAGGCGTGCAATCCTCGTGTCACCATCGGTTTCAAGACTGGAGCCACCGAACGAAAGGCCGATTTTAACATGTCTCCTAAACCGTGTCCTCGCTGTCGAGCAACCCCTCGGTACACTGGATACATGACTGACTTACTTACGAGTCGTGAGAGAACCGTTTTCGAAAATGGAGTTTCACCGTGACTTTTCCTTTGGTGAATGGAATATCTTGTCCCAAATCTCCTTTTATAGCAATGTTGACCGTGTCCAAATACGACTTGCTGACGGGCAAATAGTGAGGATGGACAAATTCGCGGTGGACGTGGTAAGTGTTTCCACCTTCCTCGTCAGCGATTGTGGCAGAATCCACTTTGAAAGGAATGACACGCAGTAACGGCACGGAGGTGTGTCCCACCACGTTGTATTCCACCACATCGGAATACACAAAGATCAAATTCAGTCCTTGGTTCAGTTCTACCGGGGTACGAAAATACTTGACAAAAGTATCGTTGTCGTAAATGACAGTTTTTTGTTTTAGTGTTAGTTCTATTTTCTTCCTCATCTTTATGTCACCACCCAACATGTCAAACAATTCATCATTAAAATAGAAACCTATGATTTTTTCATCAGGAAATTTCATCAGGAAGCGACGAGCTGTTTTGTGGTATTCCAGGGTGACAGCTTTGGACTTGAAAGTCTTAAAAGCTTCCCCAAACACGCCATTAAACTTGGAGACTATGGCGCTGACCAAATGTTGACCACTAAAATAATAGCCTGAGGGAATGAACAACTCATAGTCCATCCAATTTGGATTGACTTTGTTTTTTGTTTTATGGGGATATTTGTTATTCTCATTCATCCACTTTTGCAATGGTTCGTCATAAACTTCCACCGTAAATTTACTTTGATTGTCAATGACATTGAGGACTTGGGTTGGGTGAATCATTTCTACCAAAGCCACTTCCCAATGGGCTTCGTGATCTAAGGGGATGGCCTGAGGTAATTTGGCCGTGTAACAGCACAACGTGTTGTTGGGAAACACCTCCATGGAACTGTCACTGGGTAAGGTTAAGTAAAATTGGTTTTGGTGACTCATAATTCCAGAGTTCTGTGGCTGTCCGAGGGGTTAGTGGATGTCAGAGGCGTGTCTCCGCCCAAAATGGGGTTTTGGTTGTGGATGTTGGAGTGGTGACTGGCACTGGCACTGGACACAACGTTCCCGTTCGAGGAGAATTTCAGGGAGGGATTGGGAAGCAGGTAACCGATGCAACTGCTCAATAAAATTGTCCACAATTGTTTGTCTCCTTGTTGCAAACTCAAATTGGCGATGGCTGCCCCGATGACACAATACACCACGAAGATTTGGCAGAAAAAGACGATTTGCGTTTTAGGCACACGTTCTCCACACCACACCCACAAGGGTTGTTTTTGTAAATCTTGCACAGAAGAACTAGGGGAAGAAGGACTGGTCGACGTAGCTGCGTCTGATGTGTGAAAGGGCATGATGGTCACTTCTTCTTTTTATAGTCGATGACTTGCGAAGCGTCGATCCAAGAATCGAAACTGGGTGGATATCCTTTCCAACGTACTTTGACTTCTTTGACACGTCGTTTGCCCACTTTACGGGTTCTGCGTTCGAGAATGCTTTCGATGTCGTACACGTCGTCTTCTTTTTTGGTGACACGTTGTAACTCGGGCAAATAAAACGTTCCTTTGAGTACTTCTCCGTTCATGTCTTCCAATTTATAGACGGCAGGATGACGGCCATGTACTCGTCCAGTGACGCGAAACAATTCGGTCGTCCAGTTAGGTAAGTAACCTTTGTCGAAAGTGCGTTTGGTTTTGCCAATGCGCACCCAATCTCCTACGGTCAACTCTCCACTTTTCTTGGGGACAGCCCTCGTCGGGGACGTACCGAACAGACGCTCAAACACCAGCACTTCGTTGTCGGGAGTCACGTCTTGCGGGGCACGTCCGATGCTTCGATGGTAAGATTGGTTGTACGCTTGCACCAGGTGCGGTAAGATGTCGATGTACTTCAGAGTGTGGTGATGCGTAAAATATTTCCACATGCGTTCTTTCAAAGTGCGTTGAAAACGTTCCACGATGCTGGCTTTGGTTTCGGGATTCTCGGTGGTAAAAAAATGAATGTCACGTTTCTTTAATTCTTTTTGGAAAGCTTGGTTCAGAAATTCGGTGCCTTTGTCCGTTTGCCATCGAAGAGGGTGACGACCGCTTTGTTTCAACACCCGTTGCAGGGCTCGCACTAACTCGCTGCTGGATTTGGAAGTCAAGGGTACGACCCAGGCAAATTTGGAAAAGACGTCGATGACACAAAACAAATATTTGTAACCACGATTGTAGCTGGCCAAATGAGAGACATCGGCTAAATCGGCTTGCCATTGATGATCGATGCCTTCCACTCGGGTGCGACTTCTGGCAAACTTGCGTCGAATGGGTTTGTGTAAAGTGTAGGTAGCTTGTTCTTGTAACCATCGTTGCACTTGAGGTAAACGGAGACTTTTCAGTCGCGTTTTGGCAGCACGATACAATTTTTGAACTCCTGCGTAACCTGCAGGATGCGAGGGATCGTAGTAAATGCTGGCTAAGACTTTTTCCATTTTTTATTTTGTGTTGGTGTGTTAATAAGTCACCCACTCTTCGGTGATGCTACTTTGGGTGGGTCGAAAGGGTGGTTTGGAAACGGATTTACGTGTCCGATGGGCTACGGGAGTAGAAGTCAAAGGTAGTGGTGGTGGTGGAGGTGGCAATGGAATGGCTTTGGTTTTCTTTTCTTTTTTCGCTTCTGGTTTCCCTTCTTTCTTTTTCACTTCTGTCGAAGGAGGCGTGGACATCATCTTTTTAACCCAAGCTTTCATTTCTTCTCGTTGGGGTGTGGGGGACGGGGTCAACAAGGATGCTGCAATCTTACTCGAAATGGGAGCTGCTGACGGTGTTTGAAACACTTCGCGCGTCTCTTCTTCCTCAGGTCTTTGTGGGGTAGCATCTCTGGTGACCCTTGGGGATGGTAATGGTGGTGGTGGTGGTGGTAATGATGATGATGGTGCTGGACTTTTCATCAAGGTCTTAAAATCTTTTAGAGTGGGTAAAGCTGTTTCGTCTAAAGCTTTCTGGTGAAAGAGTTGCAGTCGTTGCAAGAGTTGACCGTACTTTTGCGATTTTTCTGTTTCGGACAAATCTTGGCGATCCATCAAGGATTGCAATTCGTGTTGTAACTGGGACATCTCGCTCAAATTGGGATTGGGGGGTAAATGTGGGGTGCGTTGTTCTTGCCACCGATGGTATTCCATCCATCGTTTGTAAGGCACTAAAGCTAGTTTTCGTCCTTCCATGGGGTTGTCAGGGGTGAATTCTGAGATCTTGGGACTTCCGAAGGCCTTTTTATCTTGCTCCCATCAGTCCTCCCAACATGGTTCCCAAGACTCCTTTCAGTATGGGGCCTAACAAGAGAGGTAAAATGCCTCCACGTTGGACCAACATCTTCTTTTTTTGACGAATGGGAATTTTCTTTTGAACCATTTTCCGAAGAACGTGACGATGTTTGCCTAAGCATTGTTTCTGGTGTTTGGACAAAGGGATCGTGCCTTTCAAAACGTTCAAACAACATTCGCACACGGTATCGATGACCTCTTTGGAGGCCGTTTGAATGAGTTTTTTTCGTAGGGGTGGAGAAGCTTTGGACAGGACAGATAACAGGTCCCCATGTTTGGCTAAACGTGGTGGCAGTCCTTTCCTTTTCTTTCCTTGGGGCTTTCTGGAGGGTGACATCTTTGAGTCTTTAGGAGCACCTAAAAACACTGATACCCTACTCGGTCACAGGCCTTTTTTATACTGGAACGCGTCGCCACTGATTGTCTTTACGTTTTATCAGTTTGAGGACAGGCATGACACGTCGTGCAGGGGTACGTAACGGACTAAATCGAGCCAGTTCTTGCTTGGACAAATCCAGTAAACTTTGTAACATGCCCGATCTTTCTTGAACATCGATTTTAGGAGAAGGTACTTTGTGAGCAGCAGCCACTGCCGCTAAATTGGAGGGTCCTGCCACTGGGGAAGTTCTTTTGGGGGTCATCAACGGAGAAGTTCTTGGTGTGATCAACGTCTCCAAGTACTCTTCAGTTCCTGGTGACATCAACGGAGAAGTGGACAAACGTGAGGCTGCCGGAGACGCAGTCACCGCTGTGGCAGGTCGTGGCTTGCGAGTGTAAGGTTGCGTCCTGGCCGAAGTGCCTCTCTTGCGACTAGTTTTCTTCTTCTGTGGACTTTTCTTTTTCTGAGGACTTTTTCTCTGTTTCTTTTTCTGGGGGCTTCTTTTCTTTTTCCGGGGTGATGGTGGTGGTGTCTGGTAAGAGGAGGGTCCCGCCACTGGAGAAGTTATTCTTCTTGGGGACCTGGTCTTTTTCTTTTTCTTCTTGGGGCTTCGTTGAACTTTTGTCTTGGGGATAACTTTGGGGGCATTAGGATCCCATCTTAAGAGTGAGCGAATGATGACCCCTCCTAGAGTACCGCTCCCTCCAGGTTTCAAAATGATTTGTTTTTTGGTTTGAGTGTCGATGCGGGGATCGGCCAGTTGGACCAAAGCGACTTTGTTTCGATCGAAAAAGCGTTGGGTTTGATGAGGAATCTGAATGATTCCTTGGAGTAATTGACGTGCCGTCACCGTGAACCATCGTAAGACTTCTTTGAGACTAGCTTCTAAGACACGGGCTCGTGTTTGTGGATCTTTTTCTCGACTGATGCCATACAAGGCACGAATCAATTTGACGGGAAGATGCGACTGAAGGGACGTCATGTTCACACTGTGTGAGACAGACGAAAAAGGGTCTGAGGTTTTTATAGATTTTTTTCATGGGAGGAGTGAAATGAAGTCGAGGACGGAGACGTGTACAGGACAGGCCCTCCGTCTTGGCACCAGTGGTGAAACAAGTGGGTACGAAATCGCAAATCCTCGGGGGTCGTAGGTTTCAAATCGACGAGTAAATAGGCGTGTGGCGTTTGAGTGGCATCGTCGTACGCCTGAGTCAGCCAAGGCGTTCCTAACTGTTTGGCTAAGACTTGCACTTGCGATTTATCTCGAGGGCTTTTAAACAAGACCACGTAATGCGCATTGAGACTGATGGTGCGATGGGCTTTACTTTGTTGAAACAAATTTTGGGTGATGTAAATGACACTGGCATTACGGTGATGCCCTTTGCGCGTGAACCACAATTTAATTTCTTCTTCGTCTTCTCCTAACATGTCGTCGAAAATGACCAAATGGGTTTGACGGGAGTCAGAGACGATGCCGTCGTCTTCTTTAGGAATGCCTTCCACAAACACGATGGAATCGCCTTGACTTTCTCGCAAGAGGCTGTACGCCGATTGCCACTCTTTGTAACACCACACGATCCGTTGAGGTGGCCGATCGATCAAATGATGTTTATGTTCGATCAAACGTTTGACGAATTCGGTTTTGCCCGAACCGCTAGGTCCAGCAATGAGCATGTTAAAGGGATGGCGAAGATACAAAGCCTCCCAACTGGCACGATCTAAGTGTACGTCGATGACTTTGACAGTAGAGGAAGAGGGAGCAGAGACAGCAGAGGTAGCCATGGTGTGAGAAATGTCACTTGTGACACGAAAACAAACAAGACAAGAGTTTATATACTTTTTCAGAACACGTTTATTGAATGTTTTTTTTTCAAACATGAATACGAAAGACAAAAATAAATACAACCCAAATAGTGATGTACAGGAATATAAAACACAGCAAAGCGATCAAAGTGAAATATAAACAAGTGTCTGTACAACATGTTTTGGTTAACCAAGATGTCCTAGGGACAGTGTGTAATGTTCTTACAGTTTCTACATGAGGTATTGTCACACAAGTGTCCTCCCGGAATGACCTTTCAGGCATGTCCATGACAGTCCTGTCCTGAAGCGAGTGGTTGTTCTCGGTGACGGGTTCTTCTGGCACCGTCACTAACACGGGTTGAAAAGTAACTTTTTTCCTTGAACAACTCTTGTGCATACTGGGCCACTTCTTGGGTCCAAACCTCAAAACCCCCCTTTTTCCAATCACGAACATCTGTCCAATGAGGGTGTAAGTCACAAGCTACACACACATCGTCATACACGTCTTGGGTCGCTAAAAGTTGACGAATCTTTTTTTCCTGTTGAGGTCGAGAAGTATCCAGATGAAAACGCAAGGCTTTGAACAAAAGGAGTTTTTCGTGACCATTTAAGGCCATGGAGGTGGTAAGTACTGATCGTAAAGAGTCCACAAGGAATCGGCTGGTAAACGAAATCCCAGAAAACAAGTCACTAAGACACACACCACTTGTCGTCCAAAATTGAATGGATACAGTTCTTGTAATAATCGATGGTAATGATCCACGGTTTGAATATGGTCATTGAGTTCCTTCCACGGAATCTGTTGGATGACATGTGACATAAACCGTGGCATGGCAGCCTGTTTTTATATTCTCTTTTTTTCGGATGCAATAGACGTACTTTCTAGCCAGAGATCTTCGTTCTCCAGTAGGGAATCTAAATCTTGCATACTGTAACCGAAACGTCAGAGTTCGTTTAGGTGTTTCCTCTTCCTCTAAGTAGATTCCACGTAAAATATGTTGGTAATCCTTTAACTTGTCTTCCTCAATGCATTGCACTAGGTGAATCTCGAAGTAACCATAATCATGAACATGTCGATCATTAGCGACCTCAAAGTGTTGAACAATGTCTGACCATTGAAAGAATTTCTGACGAATCAGTTCTCTTATACCATTCAGGTACCAGTGGTTAAAGATCTGGTGACGTATCGGATGCAATTGTTCTTTACGTTTCACTTGTATTTTGACCAGCTCTCGGTAAATGCGTTCTCTCAACTCCACAGGCAAAGCACGAATGTTCTCTTGTAAAGTATCCATGAATAGGTCATACTAAATCCTCTTTGGTCTGACACAAGAAATGTACTCTTTGCACAAACATGGTTTCACTTCAGTGTCGAATTTAAATCGTTGAGTCACTAATCTACACATTACAATTCGTTCAGAAGTTTCCTCTTTCACCAAGTTGACATTGTGTTCAAAAAGTTTGTAATTCGTTAACTCTTCCTCTGGAATTCGATGCAGTACGTTTACAATGTAGTAACTACAATCGTCCATACCAAACCATTCCTTTTTATAACCAGAAGGTCGTTGATCAATGTCTGTCCAATGGAACACTTTCAATTGAATCAGTCCTTGTATAGCCTTCAGGTACCAGTGGTTCAAACACCGGTGACGTATCGGATGCAATTGTTCTTTACGTTTCACTTGTATTTTGACCAGCTCTCGGTAAATGCGTTCTCTCAACTCCACAGGCAAAGCACGAATGTTCTCTTGTAAAGTATCCATGAACAGATGATTATGGTAAAAAGTTACTTCAATGTCTCGGTCCCACTAAGGGTAAGTAATGACAATTCGGTGACCATCGAGCATGTTCAACGAAGGCCGAATCTTGCGGTTCCCAGTGGTGAAGTGACACACCGCAACTGAAGCACTTGACTTTATCTCCTTCGCCCAAGTAGAAAAATCCGGCTCTGGCTAATTCTTCGGGGGTCGGTCCTCCCAGATACTTTGGCCATTTTCCTTTGAACGATTGAAGACGATTTTCAAAGTCGCAGTATTCCGACAAACGCACAGGAAACGAATATTCGTTTTTCACAGGTTCGTTTCGATGAGGGTTGAGTGACATGGGTAGGAGTTTGCTCAGGGCTGGATGACATCCGTAGGGAGGTAAACGTGAAGGTCGACATTCCCCTTTAAAACGAAACCCAGTAAAATGTCCAAGAGGACGAGCAGCATCGCTTTCGCATCCCACAGGTTTGACACGCACAGCATCACTTTCCATGACAGGGGTAGGGGTACTAAAGTTCCCATGATGCTTTACGGCATCGCTCAGGTCACAAGGTACAGCATCGGTCCCATCGCAAGGCTCACAATCGCACTCGTCTGCAAACTCCGTTACGCAATTACAATGGTAACCACATGGACAATCGCAGTTTCCTTCCGGACATTTTCCGTCGCAATGCATGGGTCTTATCCATCCAATATTAGTCACACTAGAGGAAGATACAACTTTTTTACAATCCCCAAACTGGAACGATGTCTTTTTCAAAGTATTCATCTTGTTCGCTCGGTCTTGGTAGTCACAATGAACTATCGATCTTGCCTAGGGTTCCTTTTTTATATACAGACCAATACCGACGTGACCGTACGGCAACGTAAAGTGATTGGGAAGTCGCACTCGCTTCTGGTACACGATTTGATAGACTTTTTCCAAGGGTCGACTGACGATGTGGTGAGTGGGTAAACGTACAATCTTGTTAGGTTGGTAGGTGGTCACTTTAAAGTTTCCATCCTCTCCCGATTGCAAGGCTTCTTTCAATACCCCAAAGCTGACCACTCGACTGGTACGATAATTCAGAGTCAGTCCTTTCACTTTGCACGTCGTGTGCACTTCTCCTTGTTTGTCCCGGTATTCGTAGCCGTAATTTTTGGGACCGCCACTGACGAAACTTAGAATCTTGTCGTCGGGATGCTCGTCTGTCCAGGCTCCTAAACGGTCTCCTTCGATGTTAGGGTGATGTTGAATCGGGTGATGGATGTAAATGCAACTGTCTGTGTCAAAGTACAGGACACGTTCCCCTAACAGTTCTAAAGCTTCGTACAATTTTAAGCGAGCATGAGCTGTCACGTAAGCCGCAATGATGACATTTCCAAAAGGGTCGTCTTGTACAAAGTCCAGATCTTCTTCGTAATTGACCAAGATCAAATTCTCTCGAACGACGTCCACGTGTTTCATGTATTTGGTTTTGTCGTGAATCATCTGGAAGTAGCGGGAAGGTTCTGTCAAATATTCCGTCTTGGGTAAACACGGTCGTTGTGCCATTTTACCCCACAAGCAATTTAACATCACTTTGGCAAACGATCGCCTGCCTTCGTTTTTCTCGATGTGGTCTAAAGAGATGCCTTCTTGTTCATAGTATTTCTCTTTGAATTGTATTTGGTCTTCGGGAGTGTGACACCAGGAAGGATAGCCGCTGGCTTCTTGTTTCAGTTTCAAAAAGGCATCCACGTAGTCAGCGAAAATGCCTTTCTGACTGGGATCACCCTTGTGGTATTGTTGTGTCTTGGGAAAGTGGCAAATTTCGTACACTTCTAACAGTTGGTATCCCATGTCCAGACCTTTGAACAATTCTACGCTGACCCAGGTTCCCGTCAAGGCACGTTCTTCCTGGGTGTGCTGACAAGGTTGGTCTTGGTTGCACGTTTCGGCACAAGTACGGCACAATGGAAACATCAGTTTGCCTTGACAATGGTGAGGTAAGACGGGATGGTATAGGTTCGTGGGAGGCAAAACTTTACACTTGATCAAGCCTTCGTATTGTCGAATGTTGACCAGGTCGATGTGTTCCGTCAGCAATTGCGGGTGCCCTACAGGAAAGCGACAATATTTGCACACGTAGGGATACAGCGAACACACGTCCAAGTATTTGATTTCTTCTCCTTTCTCTTCGTCGGCTTGGTACAGCAAACAGGTGGCATTGGTCCTTCCTCCGTACAAACTATCCCTCGGGTTTAGGGGGTCCATCAGCTTGTAACTTTCCACGGCACGTTTAAACTCGGGATCGGTTTTCATACGGTGATCGTATTCGTGTTCCCACATTTCCACCACTTGGTATCCTTGCTGTTCCAACTTTAGGCGCCGCTGACAAGTGTCCTGGTACAAGTCTTCCATGGTTCGTTGCAAAAACTGATTTTTAGTGCCACGGTCAGGGTAACAGACGGGACATCCGTGAAATAAACAACCGTTAAACTCGTACACGATCTTGGGGTTTTCTAAGTCCCAGCCATCGACCGAATACGTTCCGATGGTCTTTTCGCCCCCTCCGTTGCGGGCATGCTGAATCCACTTGTCTTCCTTGTCGCACAAGTAATGTAACCAGCGTAGGGCTTTGACCGAGTATTGACGTTTGACATAGTTGGTCGTTTGAGGACTGATGACAGCCACGGTCTTATCAGGCATGAATCGTTGTCGATACACTAAGGAACACGCTTTGGCAATGGTGCAAGCTTCTTTCAAAGGATCGACCCCTCCGTGTTCCATGAACAGTTCTCGAAATTTTCCACAGCAACGCCGTAAAATGTCCACGTCGGAACGACAATACTTTAGCATTTCTTCCTGAAAGTCGAAAGGGTCCGAGGCGTGAGCCTGGTACCAAGCGTAGAAAGCTTCTCGTTGTTCGGTACGCATGTTGTCGGGGTCGTAATAGTGAGCTTCAGGTAAATGGGGTAGAACGGCGTGTTGATTGGCTTCCGTATTGAAAAAGTGTGGAAAGTACCCTTTAGCCATTTCTGTCATTCCAAACGTTTTAGGCATTCGACTCAAAGGCATGGCCAAGTAACTCATCGAATCTTTAAACTGCACTTGTCCCACTTGCATGAAAATGATTTTGGCTCCGTTCAAAGTCACTTTAGGACGCTCGGTGCCTTGTTCCGTATAGTACCTCAAAAGAAACTGTCCATCGTATCCGGAGAAATTGTGAGCCATCACCGTGGCATGACGATGACAATCTCCGTAACGTTCGATGTCCTCTTGGCTCCATGTCTTGTCGACGGGGTCTAAGACCCATTGGGCAAAATCGGCTAACGTGTTTGGTCCCCGAAAGATTTTTTCACGCCCTCCGGGAATCTTGCTGCAGTGAGGGCAATGACTGAAGATAGGTTCTTGAATGCACTTCTCGCACGCTCGATGAGCCACGCAGAAATTAGGAATGTGAATGCCAGTTTCTTGCATGCATTCGAAATCGAAAAAGATGAAATTGCCTTTCTTCTTGTGACCGTCCTCTTTCTCAGGTGGGGGTTGGTATTTTTGCACGTAACATTGGTGTTCCAAGTCCACGATGTGGTGACAAATGTGACATTTTTTCTTTCCTCGACATACGTGTGCCTTGACACTATTGGTACGTATGCCTTGTCCACACGCGGGGCACAATCTTAGCAGTTGACAAGCGCATTTCTTCTGTGAACCTTGCGTTTTCAGATGTTGTTGGTAACAGGTAGGGCTGACAAACGTGCGCAGACAAGTGGAACAAGGCACTGGTTCTTCGCTCAGACAGGGTGAAGAGGCCAAACATCCTGTGCATTTCGATCCACAATGCTTGTGTTGCTCTCGATTGTTATAACCATGGTCACATTTCTCACAGTAATAACCGTATTTCAGGAATCCGGTGATACTGGTAATGGTATCGAAATGTTCATCGTGATGATAAAGATGAATGTATTTTCCGTCCTTAAAGTCTTGGCCTCGAAACAACAGAGGTCCGCGTACTTCTTGAGGGTGCACTTTCAAGGTGTAGCGTGGAGCTAGGGTATCTTGCAATTTTTGCATCTCAGGAATGCCACAGAGTGTGTCTTTGGACAGTCCGGTTTGTTGTAACAGGAGTTCTGCTTCGTTTCGTTGTTTGGCTAGATGGGAACGTTGAATAGTGTTCCAGGTTCTTTTCCATTCTACCGTGTCGTTCTTGTCGGCATAGGTTCGTCCCACCACGATGGCACGGGCTAAACACATCTGGTCATGAGAGTTGTTAATTCGGACAAGACTCTTTTTGGTGTTGCGAAGGTCGTCCACCAATAACATCTTTTTGCGTCCTGTCCCTTGAGGAGGAGAGACGTGGGTCATGTCCAGTGTGGCTTTACCATCGGTGATGTCAAACTGATCATTAGATTGTTGTACGTGTTGAATCTTGTCCATGACTTTGGAAGCAGTCAATTCTGCAGGGGTGCTAAACTCGATCCAAACAGGGGATTTCAAACCGTCGTGTTGTATGGAAAGTCTCAAGCGATCGTCTTCTTTGGGTTGACATTGTCGCTTGAGTGCAGTGAGCAAAGAATCCCACACCTCGGTGATGAACCCTTCTGCTTTCTCTAACGGCACTTCAGCCTTGAAATCTTTAAACTTCACCGTGTATTTGTAAGCCGTGGTTCTAAATTTTCTAGAGGAGCGCTTTTCCGTCTCTCGAATGGAATAGTACTTTTCAGGGTTGACAAAGGGTGATGAACTTGGTTTAGAGGGTTCGGATTCTGGTTCACTCATGTCCTCTTCAAAATCACTGGCATGAATTTGTGCCAAGATTTCAGCCCTGGTACGAGGCGAGAGATCACGTTTCTGCCTCTTACTTTCTTCTTCTTCTTTGTTCTCGAATGAATGGGATCGTTTCATCTTGAAAGCAAAAAGTCAAATGACTCAAGTTCAAACACCATAAACTACTTTATAGTCATAGCAGACCAGCGTATATAAAAGGGTGTGTGTCTTGTCCTTTCACTATTCATTTCACTCTCAAGCCGAGCACAACGATGGAAGAGACTGACCAGATGGAACGTTTCGTCAGAGCTTTGCGAGGGGTCATTAGAAAATTCTCTTCAGACCAGCCTACGGACTACTCTCCTTCCTTTAGAGATAAAAGTCAAGATACTTGCTATATCTGTCAGAAGAAAGGACATTGGTCTTCAGAGTGTCCCGACCGTCAAAAAAGAAAAAAAACAGGGGATAAAAAAGACAAAAGTCAAGATACCTGTTATTATTGTAAAGAAAAAGGACATTGGTCTCCAGATTGACCAAAAAAGAAACAAGAGGAGTCAGAAGAAAAGAGGAATTCTTCAGAAGAAGAGAGGGATTCTTCGGAGGAAGAGAGGGATTCTTCTGAGGAAGAAAGAAGACAGGTGAAGAAAAAGAAACAGGAGAAAAAAAGAAGAAGGGAAGAAAGCGAGGAGGAAGAAGAAGAGGAAAAGAGTGTGACGGTGAAGAAATTCAAAAAACAGAGAGACTAAACAAGGAGAAAAGAAGAAATTAATGAACTTTTGATTAAAGTGTTGTGTTATAAATTGTGAATTGGATTGTAAAAAAATGGAGAAAAGAATAAATGAATGATATAAGGTAAGAGTCTTTGAGTTTTCATTTTAAAATAAGAAGCTACACTCACGCACTCATACACAGACACGTACTATAAGGGTAACATGGGTGAGTTATTTTTTGAGTTATTGGCAAATTGAAATTGTATTTCTTTTCGAGAAATGTGGGTGGCCCTGAAAAGGGCCTTTTTTCTTCATGGTGAAAGGGTGAGTTTAAGCAATCAACTTTAACTGCCTTATGCCTTTGCCACGGCCAAGGCCTACTTCTGGACTGCGTAATGTTGATGATGATGATAATGATTGGGTTGAAATCACTAAGGGTGGTAAGGTAGGCTTAGTCACAGGGTTGACGTGTTTAGCTCGGGAAGGTCGTATTCTCTTCGGTCGTGATAAAGAAGTCTGATACATTTGTTTCAGACTTCTTAACTCCGCTAAAATGTCCAACAATACCGTGACCGTTTGATTTTCACCCTCTTGTTTCTTTGCTGCTACTTCTTCTTGCTGTTGTTTTTTTCTTACCTCTTCTTCTTGTTGCTGTTGCTGTAGGAGAAAAGCCTGTTCCGCTTCCTTTTGTCGTTGTATAAATTTCTCCAATTCTTCTTTCTGTCTCTGTCTAAAATTCTCCACTTGCGGTAATGAAGAAGGTAACGAAGGTTCCGGAACAAATTCTTGCGAGGAGAGAAAATCCACAAAATCCCAATTCACCTCTTCTGAAAGTAAGTCCGGGTTCCCTTGGGCGGTCTCCCCTGCTGGTGCACCCCAATGGATCGTTTTCTGAGTTTCCGTCATGTTGAATCACTGTCGCATAGACTGAATGCACACAAGCGCTAGCGAATCTATATTGACTACGTGACGTCACAGAGTGCTCTCTTCGGATTGGATGCGGGCTGACTGAATTCTGTAACGCGTGTTTGGATTGGTGAATGAACTCAATCCGTTTCAATCCTTTCTGTCCCTATAAATAAGCGCCGTTCACTGCATTGATTCACCTATTCTCGGAGCCTCAACATGTGGACCGACGTTGAATCTTCAACCCTTGTGTCAACAATGATGTTCAGGACGGACATGCTCATGTATGTCCGATCCAAGTGGACCGTTGTCTACAGGACCAACAGCAGCCTGTGGATAAGAAGAGTCTACATAGAGAGACAAGGTTGCCTCAAGAGGACTCTGATGTATGGCCCTGCTGTAAGACGAAGTTTGAGGAAAAGAAGATGTCGCAAATGCCCTCTATGTTAAGGGCATATTAACATAAACCCAAAGGCCCTTTTCAGGGCCGGCCATATTTCTCGAAAAGAGATAGTCTTTGAATTGCCTACCCCTTTTTTAAATTTAAATTTAAATTTAAATTTTAAAAAAACTTTTTAAAAAAAAAATCCCATGTTAAATTTCCCTTGTACGTATAGTATCCCACGATTTATTCCCATGTTAAATTCCCCTTGTACGTATAGTATCCCACGATTTATTCCCATGTTAATTCCCCTTGTACGTAAAGTGTCCCACGATTTTTCTCCATGTTAAATTTCCATTATACGTAAAGTGTCCCAAGGGTGTTTTTAATGCTAATTCCCATTATACGTAAAGTGTCCCCATTCACTACTAATGTAAGTCTTGTAAGGAAGACTATACTTAGGTTTGTTCCGCAATATTATCCATCGCTGGTTGATTATCTAGAAAGACTCGTGTATGCTTCAAAGCATTCACCATACATCATGAAATATCCTCTAAAGCATGTAATGATGGTTCTTTGTTCACAGCTAGGATTCCACATTGCTTCAGCATGTAGAAATAATGAAAGTATTTTGTCAAGTGGGCAAGTTGACTATCTCGAAACTGTGTGGATTGGGAATGGAGCTTGGGTATTATGATTTAATGGAGGTTTGTCTTCAGCATATAAAAGATCATCAGATTAAGTACATATACTCAGTCACATTTGATGACATCAGAGTGCTGAATTTTAACTTAAAATCAGTGGTAGAAAATACCCTCATCAGGAGATACAGTATTGAAGAGTTTATACCGACAAAGATATCTTTCAGCGTGGTCTATATGCTGTCAGAGATTTCAATAACCCCTACACCACTCAGGATGGAGATGTTCAGGACAATTGGAGCACTCCTAGAGGTGAAAATTGAAGACAAACATTACTGGTATGACTGGGCTGTGGTTGATTCACTCATGTGTCTCTATTTCTTTCAGTACCTGAAAGAGAGACACAAACAGGTTGCCATGGACAACATGATTCACGTGATTAGGACAGAGCCAAACATCTTACACAGACATACTGCATTAAATATTCTGGGTTTTTCTTTTAGGAAGGAAAATCAGCTCGCCAATGCATTAGTATGCTTCACTCAGTCAATGAATATCCGTCCTTATCACAACGCTGTAAAGTTCTACTTGGGACTTCTCTTCATGACGGTCCATGTCACTCACAGAGGACAATATTAGATCAGTATTGTGCAACATAACAACGAATTTCATTGCATAGGCAGTATTGTGCAAAAAGATAAAAGATTCATTTTATAAAGTATGCATAAGTAGGTACTTTATAGACATTGCTTAAATGTTAAGGAAATTTTTTTGTCATAATTAATATTTATGAAGACTTTTTATTTTTCTAAAATGAATACAGCTTTAAAAACGAAATATGTATTTATGAGGCTGCGCATTGATATTTGATCTGGCTTTGCGTTTGATGAAACCTTTTATTTGTATATGTAACATTCACTTCTCGATATAAGACATTGTAATTTATGATATAGATTCTGCCTAAGCTTTTTTATAAAAGAATTCATGGCATGCAATGATTTATCTGAATGTCTGCAAAACTATTCCATGAATAGTCAAAATGTTGCAGTATTTGATCCTACACTTTGTCATGTAAGGTTTGGATGTGCTGATACATGAAATTAAGTATTGTTTGTTTTGTTTATGCATTGTATTTTTTATGCATTGTATATTTGTTTAAATACAGCACCAGCACCACCAACAACAAAAAGAGTTTCAGCAGACTCCTAATTGCAGCCATAGTCATATAGGGATATATTTGGTCTGAATCGGTAATAATTAGTCATATAGGGATATATTTGGTCCGAATCGGTAATAATTAAAGGACCTGATTCAATATGTCCGACAATCGGGATATAAATCAGGGAAAACGAAATTTTAAATAACATACAAGAGCTTTTATCATGGCAAACCGTCGCTCTCAGAAAAATGATAACAACTGTAATGGGCTATTATCAGATTTACGCGTAGTAAAATGACAAGCCTCACCAGATGACGTTTTAAGGTACGGGATTCTGTCATTATTTGGTGGATGGTATTTAGTATTTTTTTAGGCAAAAACGTATACTGAAATTTTAATACATAAATGAAATACGTCTTGGCATACAAACTGGTTCTTCACAATTTGAATTGAATATCAATTTTATATCAAATCTTGAGACCATAAATTTGAATTTTTGATATCATATACTCAATCACATATGCAAACGAAATCTAGTATATTAAAAACAACATATTGAATAAATAGTAACAAAGCGACACCTACGCAAGATGGCTTTTATCAAGTTGCCTTTAGATCCATGCACCATAGTAACAAAACAAATATTATACAACCTTCTGCATCACAGATCACGTTATCTGGTGTGTTCTCGTTATCTGGTGTGTTCTTGTTATCTGGTGTGTTCTCGTTATCTGGTGTGTTCTCGTTATCTGGTGTGTTCTTGTTATCTGGTGTGTTCTTGTTATCTGGTGTGTTCTCGTTATCTGGTGTGTTCTTGTTATCTGGTGTGTTCTAGTTATCTGGTGTGTTCTTGTTATCTGGTGTGTGCTCGTTATCTTGTGTGTTCTAGTTTTCTGGTGTGTTCTTGTTATCTGGTGTGTTCTCGTTATCTGGTGTGTTCTCGTTATCTGGTGTGTTCTTGTTATCTGGTGTGTTCTCGTTATCTGGTGTGTTCTCGTTAATTATAGGCAGAACAGATTAAACTGATTGTAAAGTAATTGCCTCATTGGTGGACATCAGCAAAAACCATGGCCTGGAAAGATGGCATCCAGTTTTTGTCTGGATGCTACTGTTCCTGTCATGTTTGCCGATGTCTGCTAATTAACAATTCCACTTAGCAGATAACTCCCTCCAGCGCCTTCCCTCCGTCCTTTCCAATATATCTAGTTTGATTTATAAACCTATAAGTGCCTTAAACTTTAACTCCAAGTCTCTTTATGACTATGAAATAATGTTTGACAACCATAACAATATTTAGTACTAGATATTCTTAATGATTCAATATATAGATACATGCCGAATTAGTATGAACCAATTAATATTAACATGCCGAATTAGTATGAACCAATTAATATTAACATGCCCAGTTAGCATAACCAATTAATATTAACAAGGATCTTAATAATACACGGAGTGGATACAACATGAGATAAAAGAAATACATCTGTCTCGGGGTGAGGGGAGAATTTTCACACTCGAATAAAAATTCCAGTCCACCTTCTGTCAGAAGGGGCAGACTTCTTTCTAGGAATGATGCCTCATGAGTACGTAGTTATCTCCCTGCCTTAACGTATCCCTGGTAGAGCTACAGTTTATGTTGGCTTGAAGACAATATTAAACGTTTAACAAATTCAGAATTAAATGAGCATGATAAACAACGAATAATTGAAGTATTCATACGTTTCAAATAATATCTAAAAACATCAAAATATGTTTTCACATAGACTCATGTTAAAATAGGAATGATCCATGTTTACTTGATCTTCCTTATATACAGATTGTCACCTGACTTATGACAAAAGAAAATGCCCTGGACCTAGGTCATTTCCAATGAAAATTTCCATCAAAATTTGTAAACAAGATCAGGTCTGTTTAATAAAATTTAGCAAACATCCTGACAAAGTCAGGAGGACCATATAATTTTCAAGGGAACAACCAATATCCTGAACTCAATACCAAAACTAATCATATTTTAACAAAATGACATTAGTCATGTTGACCCAAAATCCTTCCCTCAAGTATGGACAAATGTCAAGCACACAATACAAATTAAATATGCATAACAATATATATGTGCAATAAAATACAAATTACAGTTATGATTTTAATATATATTATTTAAATAAGTAAAAATAAAATTATTATGTATGAATTTGCCAAATACACTTATCTATATTTATGCTTTCTAAATCATTTTAATACATTGGTCTCAACATTAAATACGCAAAACAAACTGCAAAATTCTCTGGATTGTAATTGACTTACTCAATATATTTTTACTTATTTTCTTCAATTCATTATCTGGTCACAAAGGATAAAGCAACGTTGTGTAAACTCTCAGGCATAATAAGATAAATATTTAAATTGTGAAAATAATAAGTGTCAAATCAAACACAATCTTACACAATTTAGTTAACATTTAAATGAGTAAAATCACCATCAATCTTCATAAATTTATGAAGCAAGTTTTATAGGCGACATATTTGTCGCATGCTTTCCAGATTATTTGTATTTACAGCTCTAACCATAAACACGGCAATGCATTTTATATTTCAATTAATTTTTAAATTTTTAAAAAATTAGATATTTATCGACAAAACCGTTTGTCTCAGATGCAGCATTCCCCACTAATGTACCATTCTGCTTTCTAAACCATTTTTCATTGGTCAAGCATTAAAGAACCGAAGCATCTTTTTAAAAATTGTCCTTGCTGCATATGGCTTTTGTAAAAATATATAATTTACTGTGCAGAAAGAAGTTATTTAAGTCCACACATGATGCAAAGTTTAGATATAGGAATTTAAATTGAAAAATTATGAAAGCTAATTCTTCAACATTATAATTTAAATAAATATTATTTATAAAAACGTTTTCACCCAAAATACAGGACGCATACCATTTTTCTTCTTCAGGTACGTCATTTCAACTTTTCGGGTGGGGGGAAACAAAACTTGCTGGGGGGGGGGGGGGCAAAACTTGATGGGGGGGGCAACGTATAAAAAGCTACAGCAATTTTACAGCACATGCAAATGGGGGGGGGACAATTAATTACAAAATTTTAAATAAAATCCATTACGAGCAACATAAAAGGACTGCATGTACGGAATTTTTCATATGTATTTAACAGCTATGTAAGTTAATATATGGTAACAGGATTACAATGTTAAGTATATACTCAAAATATAAAAATCGCAGCTTGTTTTCAACTGAAAATCATAATAAACTTCACCTGAATAATATGAATGTTATTTATCTAAATAATAAAGTCCACATAAGTTGTACACTCCACATATATATCATTCATCTTTCTAAAACATTGATTTGACTGGTCAAGCATTAAAGACGCCAAAGCCTTTATTCAAATTATCTTGATCGTCTGTGAATGGCAGCAACTCGGCATACGTACATTTTAAAGGCAATTAAATAATATAAAAAATTAAAAATACAATTACTGGACACAAAGGAATGAGTAAGTTTAATAACGCTTTTATATGTCATACAAAATCCAAGCTAATAAATGATAAAAGAGGTGAAATTGATGTTGTTGGTGGCAGTGGTGGAATTTTGCATAAAAGTCTTTTCCACAGTTTTCCGCGTTGTTTATTGCAGGCAGCAGATTGACATGAATATGTTTGAATAAATATTAAATGTGTTTAAAACCCTTATTACTGGCAACTTTGAAAGGAATACATTTCGGGACACCCTCCATATGTTATAAAGTAGCTATTTTTATGTCAATAAAAAATCGTCTAAATTAATTATATTTTCTTGGTAATATGTAGAAAAATTTTGATGCAGTGTTTTGATTTTCTTCAGCAATTCAATAAAATACAATGTACACTATATAAAAATTTAGTATACTATCATAATGGTAATATCTTCTGAACGTTACTGAATGTTTTTAATATATATATATATATATATATATATATATATATATATATATATATATATATATATATATATATATATATATATATATATTATTTGCTTCATTTCTATGCTAATAATATTGAAAGATGGTAGATATTCCAATAATCTACATTTAAAGTTAAATAGGATCATATAAATAACATGTTTTCGATCAAAACATGTTCTGAATCGATATTCTCTTTCTAACTGATACCTCTGACTTTTGCAGAGTTTTTCCTGAAAAAATGTAATTAAATTATGTTCGTGTTAATGTATTGAAAATTTCATTGCTTCCATTTGTTCTTAATACATCTGTTAGATCCTTCTTGTAAACTGTAAAGTGTCAGAATGGTAGCGCGTGTTCAAAATAGTAATCGATGACATTTACATATTTTGATTTAGCGTGTATACATGCAACTGATAGATGACATATACCGTGTCCCCATAGTACACATAGATGACATTTGCCGTGTGTCGATAGTATTGATAGATCACATGTACTGTGTGTCGATAGTACTGATAGATGACATTCACCATGTGTTGATAGTAATGATAGATGACATTTACCAAGTGTCGATAGTATTGATAGATACCATGTACCGTGTTTCGATAGTAATGACAGATGACAAGTACCTTGTGTCGATAGTACTGATACAAGACATGTACCGTGTGTCCATAGTACTGATAGATGACATTTACCGTGTGTCGATAGTACTAATAGAAGACATGTACCGTGTGTCGATAGTACTGATATAAGACATGTACTGTGTGTCGATAGTACTGACACATGACATGTACTGTGTGTCGATAGTACTGACAGAAGACATGTACTGTGTGGCGATAGTATTAATAGATGACATGTACTGTGTGTCGATAGTACTGACAGAAGACATGTAATGTGTGTCGATAGTACTGATAGATGACATGTGCATATGTTGATTGATCGTGTACGCATGTTATTGATAGATGACATGTACTGTGTGTCGATAGTACTGATAGAAGACATTTACCGTGTGTCGATAGCATTGATAGATGACATGTACCGCGAGTCGATAGTACTGATAGATGACATGTACATATGTTGATTGAGCGTGCACGCATGTTATTGACAGATGACATGTACCGTGTGTCGATAGTACTGATAGAAGACATGTACCGTGTGTCGATAGTACTGATAGATGACATTTACCGTGTGTCGATAGTAATGATAGATGACAAGTACCTTGTGTCGATAGTACTAATAGAAGACACGTACTGTGTGTCGATAGTACTGATAGATGACATTTACCGTGTGTCGATAGTACTAATAGAAGACAAGTACCTTGTGTCGATAGTACTAATAGAAGACACGTACCGTGTGTCGATAGTATTGATAGAAGACATGTACCGTGTGTCGATAGTACTGATAGAAGGCATGTACCGTGTGTCGATAGAACTGTTAGATGACATTTACCGTGTGTCAGTAGTAATGATAGATGATATGTATTGTGTGTCGATAGTACTAATATATGACATTTACTATGTGTCGATAGTACTGATAGATGACAAGTACCTTGTGTCGATAGTACTGATACAAGACATGTACCGTGTGTCGATAGTACTGATAGATGACATTTACCGTGTGTCGATAGTACTAATAGCAGACATGTACCGTGTGTCGATAGTACTGATATAAGACATGTACTGTGTGTCGATAGTACTGATAGAAGACATTTACCGTGTGTCGATAGTACTGACACATGACATGTACTGTGTGTCGATAGTATTAATAGATTACATGTACTGTGTGTCGATAGTACTGATAGATGACAAGTACCTTGTGTCGATAGTACTGATACAAGACATGTACCGTGTGTCGATAGTACTGATAGATGACATTTACCGTGTGTCGATAGTACTAATAGAAGACATGTACCGTGTGTCGATAGTACTGATATAAGACATGTACTGTGTGTCGATAGTACTGATAGAAGACATTTACCATGTGTCGATAGTACTGACACATGACATGTACTGTGTGTCGATAGTACTGACAGAAGACATGTACTGTGTGTCGATAGCATTAATAGATGACATGTACTGTGTGTCGATAGTACTGACAGAAGACATGTAATGTGTGTCGATAGTACTGATAGATGACATGTGCATATGTTGATTGAGCGTGTACGCATGGTATTGATAGATGACATGTACTGTGTGTCGATAGTACTGATAGAAGACATTTACCGTGTGTCGATAACATTGATAGATGACATGTACCGTGAGTCGATAGTACTGATAGATGACATGTACATATGTTGATTGAGCGTGTACGCATGTTATTGACAGATGACATGTACCGTGTGTCGATAGTACTGATAGAAGACATGTACCGTGTGTCGATAGTACTGATAGATGACATTTACCGTGTGTCGATAGTAATGATAGATGACAAGTACCTTGTGTCGATAGTACTAATAGAAGACACGTACCGTGTGTCGATAGTACTGATAGATGACAGTTAAAGTGTGTCGATAGTACTGATAGAAGACATGTACCGTGTGTCGATAGCATTGATAGATGACATGTATCGTGTGTCGATAGTACTGATAGAAGACATGTATCGTGTGTCGATAGTACTGATAGAAGACATGTACCGTGTGTCGATAGTACTGATAGAATACACGTACCGTGTGTTCATAATACTGATAGAAGACATGTACCGTGTGTTGATAGTACTGATAGAAGGCATGTATCGTGAGCCGATAGTACTGATAGACGACATGTACCGTGTGTCGATAGTACTGATAGAATACATGTACCGTGTGTTCATAATACTGATAGAAGACATGTATCGTGTGTCGATAGTACTGATAAAAGACATGTACCGTGTGTCGATAGTACTGATAGAAGACATGTACCGTGTGTCGATAGTACTGATAAATGACATTTACTGTGTGCCGATAGTAATGATAGATGACATGTACCGTGTGTCGATAGCAATGATAGATGACATGTACTGTGTGTCGATAGTACTGATATATGACATTTACTATGTGTCGATAGTACTGATAGATGACATGTACCATGGGTCGATAGTACTGATAGAAGACATGTACTGTGTGTCGATAATACTGACAGAAGACATGTACTGTGTGTCGATAGTTCTGACAGAAGACACGTACAGCGTGTCGATAGTATTGATAGATGACATGTACCTTGTGTCGATAGATCTGATAGATGACATGTACCGTGTGTCGATAGCACTGATAGAATACATGTACCGTGTGTTGACAATACTGATAGATGACATGTATCGTGTGTCGATAGTACTGATAGAAGACATGTACCGTGTGTCGATAGTACTGATAGAAGGCATGTACCGTGTGTCGATAGTACTGTTAGATGACATTTACCGTGTGTCAATAGTAATGATAGATGACATGTACTGTGTGTCGATAGTACTGATATATGACATTTACTATGTGTCGATAGTATTGATAGATGACATGTACTGTGTGTCGATAGTACTGACAGAAGACATGTACCGTGTGTCGATAGTACTGATAGATGACATGTACATATGTTGATTGAGCGTGTACGCATGGTATTGATAGATGATATGTACTGTTTGTCGATAGTACTGATAGATGACATGTACAGTGTGTCGATAGTACTGATAGATGACATGTACAGTGTGTCGATAGTGCTGATAGATGACACGTACCGTGTGTCGATAGTACTGATAGATGACATATACTTTGTGTCGATAGTACTCATAGAAGACATGTATCGTGTGTCGATAGTACTGATAGAAGACATGTACCGTGTGTCAATAGTAATGATAGATGACATGTAACGTGTGTCGATGGTACTGATAAATGGCATGTACCGTGTGTCGATAGTACTGATGACATGTGCATATTTTTATTGAGCGTGTACGCATGGCATTGATCGAAGACATGTACCGTGTGTCGATAGTACTGATAGAAGACATGTACCGTGTGTGGATAGTACTGATAGATGACATGTACCGTGTGTGGATAGTACTAATAGATGAAATGTGCCGTGTGTCGATAGTACTGATAGAAGACATGTACCGTGTGTCGATAGTACTAATAGATGACATATACTTTGTGTCGACAGAAATGATAGATGACATGTACCGTGTGTCGATAGTAATGATAGATGACATGTACTGTGTGTCGATAGTACTGATATATGACAATTACCATGTGTCGATAGTACTGATAGATGACATGTACCGTGGGTCGATAGTACTGATAGAAGACATGTAACGTGTGTCGATACTACTGATATAAGACATGTACCGTGTGTCGATCGTACTGATAGATGACATGTACTGTATGTCGATAGTACTGACAGAAGACATGTACTGTGTGTCGATAGTGTTGATACATGACATGTACTGTGTGTCGATAGTACTAACAGAAGACATGTACTGTGTGTCGATAGTCTCGATAGATGACATGTACCGTGTGTCGATAGTACTGATAGATGACATGTACATATGTTGATTGAGCCTGTACGCATGGTATTGATATATGACATGTACATATTTTGATTGAGCGTATACGTATGGTATTGATAGATGACATGCTCTGTTTGTCGATAGTAATGATAGAAGACATGTACCGTGTGTCGATAGCACTGATAGATGACATGTACCGTGTGTCGATAGTACTGATAGATGACATGTAATGTGTGTCGATAGTACTGATAGAAGACACTTAACGTGTGTCGATAGTACTGATAGAAGACATGTACCGTGTGTCGATACTAATGATAGAAGACATGTACCGTGTGTCCATAGTACTGATAGATGACATGTACTGTGTGTCGATAGTACTGATAGTACACATGTACCGTGTGTCGATAGTACTGATAGATGACAGTTAACGTGTGTCGATAGTACTGATAGAAGACATGTACCGTTTGTCGATACTAATGATAGAAGATATTTACCGTGTGTCGATAGTACTGATCGATGACATGTACTGTGTGTCGATAGTGCTGATAGATGACATGTACCGTGTGTCGATAGTGCTGATAGAAGACATGTACAGTGTGTCGATAGTACTGATAGATGACATGTACCGTGTGTCGATAGTGCTGATAGATGACATGTACATATTTTGATTTAGCGTGTATCCATAATATTGATACATGAAATGTACATATTTTGATTAACACAAGATGTATAGGGACAATGGGAAATGAACATTGGAATTTTAACATGGGTTGGACTATAGAGGTACAAAAAAGTACTGGGACTGTATAGGGGCAAGGGAAGACTGGAACAGGTGAGTAACGTCACGGTACTGTTTTTAGTCACAAAAGCAATTTTTTCGAGGCAATGGAGTGGCCCTGAAAAGGTCTTTTGGGTTTCTTATTCTTCTTCTTTTTTCTTTTCTTTTCTTCTCCTTCTTCTTAATCGTCTTCTTCGTCTTCTTCTTCCTCTTTCCTCCACCAGCATCTGAGTTTTTGCATCAGATGTTTTCGCTTCTTTTTCGCATTTTTTTCCTCCTCCTGTTTCTCCTTTTCCTCCTCCTCTTTCTTCCACTTCTCATTCTCCTTTTCCTTTTCGATATTTTCATTCCATTCTCTCATTTGTTTTCTGTCCTCTTCATCCTCCTTCTATTCCTTTTCTTCTTTAGGAGATCTCTTATCATTTCCTTTCATTTTCTTAAGTTGTTGGTTTCCATCTTCACTCGATGAGGAATATAAGAATAATAATCATTCTACAGTTTCACCAACATCTTTTCTATCATCCTCAAATTGTCGATGACGTCTGGTATCTTCTTCATCTTGTCAAGATGGTTCGAAGCCATCTCGGTTTATGCAATGTTGAATGCCGCGACTGACTGACTGAATTTTATGAATTTTAATTGTAGTCGCCTTCGCCCATTCGGTCATGTGCGGCAAGTTAATTCTGCACCGTAGGTTATTTACTTATTCGCACGAGGAGAAGGGGAATCAGAGTCTCACCCCCGTGCGCTTCAATGTGAGCACCGCCCACTCGTCAGTTTGATCCGGGCCTGGCAGCGGAGGAAAGGAATGGAACAGAGCCCCCAAGATTCCACAGGCGTAAACTCCTCATCCATTTATATTATTTTGGCCCCTTCTTTTTTCAAAATATAATTTCATCTTGCCGGAATTTTGAATCAGTGCTTATTAGTTCTCTGTGCTCTGTACGGTTCCTTAACTATATGTCATGTTCCCTATTAGTTTACATAAATTAAATACAATAAAATTAATTTTTTTTTTTAAATTCTTATATTTTGTTTATTTATTTATTTATTTATTTATTTTTCCTAAAATACTATATCTGTTACTTGTCGCATTGTTTCTTTATGCGGAACCCAATGCAATCGACAGGCGTACGAGAGGCAGTTGTCCTTTAACAATCGATGTTGGGTCAGTGTCTGCGCACAGGCAGAAAAAGCCCTTTGTAGCCTGATATATTTCGTCCTTCAGCGATTGTTTCGTATCGTTTATACGAATAAATACCTTGATAGTTCATATCACTTGATAGTTCATATCAGTGGAGTGTTTCTAGCGTTACAGAAATGAGCAAACCGTTATATCCTTCAAATGTATCAAACAGATTTTTCAAAGATTCCCCAAAAATGTATAATTTTCAGATACAAAACCGGATCTACTTGAGAAATGACTCAGAGGGGGCATATAATATAATACAAGCTTGAAAAATCATTTTTTGATATTATGCAAGAAAACTTCAAACCGTTGACATCTAGTGATTACAACGGGGATTCTGAATATAGCAAAGCACAAATCTATTTAAAAAAATATTTTCTTCATTAATATTAGGATCCAATGCACTAGATTTTATGAACACGTTTTTAAGTGCAGAGAATCAAAAACGATAGCTGAGAAAAACAAGCAATCCAAATTGTATAGAACTATTGGATTTGATGATGCAAACAGCGAAACCTGTCATACCAGAAACTGGTAAAATATTTTATAATTTACAAATTTGTTGCATAAAATGGGAGTGTCGAATGTAATCTACGCGGACTTGAATATTCCCGTGAAAACGGTTCAGTCAAATACAACGCAAGTAGCTGAACAAGTCCTATGCAGATTTATTATGCTGTAGTCAGATACGGCCTGCAAACTGAGCCATCAAGATTGTATCGTAGCCAACACTCAGATGATGTGTTTCTTGAATTATTCATGGTTACAGCGCAATGCATCAGACACCAGCTCCCACCCCCCATAGAAATGATTATGTCATCGATAACATTGCTGGATTCGCCATAGAAAGTTCAGCTCCACTGATGCCAAAATATGTGACCACTTTCACATTGCTGGAACGTGTAAAGGTTCCGCACACAGCTTATGCAATCTACAGCTGTGAATTTACCCTAATAAGACAATCATCCATGTGGTAATATGATGGTCTCCAGATCCTGCAAGGAGTCGAGGCAGCATCAAAGGCCATAATAAGCATAATTGCCAACAACATGCAAATGTACACAATGGTTAGGCTAGGTCAGCTGCAGTTAATCGATTCCTTTGAGTTTCAAACTAAGAACTAAAATCAACTTTGTAGTTCGCACGAAAGAACCAGCTGTATCTGCAGCTGAGCATGTGAGTAACACGGACACACCGGGTGCTCAAAAAGCGAATTCAAAACTGCGCAGGGACGTTATCTGGGGAGGAATTTGACCCCCTCCCCCCATGCATGTGCTGTAACATTGCTGTAGGCTATATCCGAAAATTAACAAGCCCGTCAAGTGTTGCACCCCCCCCCCGAAAAAAATGAAATGACGTTCCTGAAACTGCGTACCACAGCAAATAACAAATTTGACAAAGACTTTTTCAATCGCATGAACAATGTCAAATTCTGCAAGATTATAGAAAATCTTCGGAAACTGATTCGCATCAACCTTGTTCGCGATAATGAACAAGATAAACTACGCAAGTTTAACTTAACAATCGAGTAGACTTATTGCAGGACACAGTAAAATGTCTAAACTGAAGTTGACAAAGCCTATCTACGTTAAAGCGTGTGTTTGGCTTATCTAGCAGCTCATGTACGAGTTTTATTATGATAAGATGAATAAGAGGTACGGTAGCAACATCAAGATGATGTATCCGGATACAGATTCGTGTTTGATACATGTAACTAACAACAATGTCTACGCAGATACGGATAAGGCGTATGTGGTAAGTGAATTTCTTATCAGAGAGTAACAAAAATCATTTACTGTTTAGCAACGAACACAAAATGTTTGCTGGTATGTTCAAAGATGAGTGCTCGGATAAACCTGTCGATTAATACATGGGACTCTGTATTCGATCGTGGTTGGATACGGCAATAACATCAAGAACCCTGCAGGAAATTCATGTGTGAGTGTGTAAAATCCCATAACAAAAAAGAAGCATTATTGAAGCAGCGACGCGTATTGACACACACATATAATGTCATCAGGTCAAAGAAATGTTGGATGGGTGTGTATCATTGTACTAAATTAAGTTTGTCACCGCTCGACACAGAACGGTGGATATTCCATGATGAAATTACTACTTACTATTTTGTATGGGCGAGAGCAGATTGCTGAATAATTGATCCCACCCGGTTGAATGGGTGCTAAACTGTAATTGTTGTTTGTCTCGGAGTATCAAACCGGTCTGAGCTTGCAGATACATCGACGGACCAATCAGGGTCAGTAGCAAAACGTTTAACCACTTCTAACTCACCAGGTGCATACAAATACCGAAAATCAATGATTCAAAATGGGTCTATCGGTGGTGGTTGTGAAATAATTTTGTATATAACGGTGACAGTCTTTTCTGGAATAGCCCGAGCAGGCCCTAATCCAAATGTGTGTAGGTGGTTTCATTATTTAGTGCATGAATGACTGTTGTAAGTTGTGTTACCTACTCGCGTTATCGGGTGTGAGGCCTCATCGATAATTCCTGATGTCAAAAAAAAACGTTCCACATGTTAAATCATTCCAGAATAGCCTGGATGAGATGTATATTGATGTTTCCAACACGATCCGCACCTTATGTTTTGTTAACAACCCAGCAACGGCTCCAAGAAATGTTTTGATCTGAGCTAACTGCAAGAGCCGTAGAAATGTTAGTGGTCCGTGTGCGTAAATACGTTTAGGCGCATATGCATCAGTTACTGAATCTTTAGACGTCCATGGGTCAGTTTCTTTGTATCCACTGGCAACATACACAGCGATTAACGATTATTTATATGCATCTCTGTATACGACCATGTGGAAAAAATAAAAAGTCGCCCTGATGAACATTGTCCACACATCAAACCAGCCACGGGAAAATTTGCCAAATCACTTGTTTGGTCAGCCACCCATGAACCCCCGTACGTGATCTTTGCCATTTTCTCTATCTTTTCAACAGCCGCTTCACCTTTCCAATAACTGTGGCGACTGTGGTATATTCCGGAAAAGTCCATTTAGAAAGTACGCATTTCTTATTCATATTTTTATCTTACGGTTGTACTCTAAGTTATCCACCAAGTGCTTTATTAGCTTTCATACCTTCTTTAATGATCCATCTGGCGTTTCCTACCTTGAGTGTAGGACTGATCGCGTTCAAGTTATGGATGAGATATAAATCAACACGTTGACGTATAAGGATATCAGTTTGCTACTGGAGATTATGTCGGTCATTTGCAGCATCAACAAGATTTATAGATGTTACCCTGGGTTTTGTTTTTAGTTGTTATAATCAAGTGGTATATCTAGCGCTGTACCATGCCCACATAAATTATATCCAGGAATGTGCCATACACCAGCTTATAGATCCACTATGTTTACTGTTAGCTTCGATATCAAAGCAGTGATATCAGAACCACCAAGTTTTTTAACTCGTGTTTCTGTTTCTTGGTCGACCACCCACAATCGTACAGTTCTTTGATCCGCATTGAACACGAGGTTTGTATGGATTGCACACAATATGACGACAATATTGCTTTGTACAATACTTACTATTTAACATGGTATCACGAAAATTGAATAGCTCCGCTTTTACCGTCAATGACCTTTCTACGCAGACGAAGCCCAAACTACCTAAACACGGTAGTAGTATAGTGGGACGCTTTGGGGACAATGGAAATCCCAGTCTAAAAGGTCGTGGGAACTTTTGGGGACAAGATTGATAGGGACAATGGGACTTATGATTAACATAGGGACAACAGTAATGGAACAGGTGTGATGAAGTCACGGTACGAGATTGGTAACAATGTAGCCAAGTGCTTACCTGAATATGCTCCACTCGAGGGAGAGACAAATACAGTCGAAACACAAACATATACAATACACAGACATAGAGTGATGATCATCAAAGAACATATGTGGCAAAATGAATGAAAATATTTTCGAGGCATATGAGTGGCCCTGAAAGGGCCTTTGGTTTTATTCTAGTTGTTCTTTTAGTTTCCTTTTCTCCTCCTGTTTCTCCTTCGCCTATTTCTCCTCCTCCTCTTTTTTCATTTTTTTTTCATTCTCTTCCTCTTTTTCAATTTGCTCGTTCCAGACCATCATCCTTATTCTGTCTTCTTCATCCTCTTTTTCCACCTTTACTTTTTTCATCAGTTCTCTTAATCTATCCTTTGTCTTCTTTACACTATTTGTTCCCATCTTAGCCGTGTGAATGGCATAGACTACATACTCCAACTTCATCATAAAATCCTCCACTATCGCAAAATCATCTATTGTCTTTTGCAATATCTTCAAGATGTCTATTTGATTTGAAGACATCTTGGTTTATTCCGTGTAGAATGGCGTGAATGACGGACGCTTGACTTTATATTTGTGAATCTCGGACGTGAAGGAAAACATCCCTTACACTCACTTCACATATTATCTACTATCCCCACAAACGTAAGTGAAGGCATAGAAACCCATTCTCTACTATCCACACACGGGAAGAGGAAAAAACAAACCCGTATATACTATCCACACACGGGAAGGAGAAAAGGCAAACCCATCTATAATCCACACAGGGGAAGGAGAAATAAAAACACAATATATACTATCCACACAAACGTACGCGCACGCATACAAACCCATAATCTACTATCCAAACACGGGGAGGAGAAAAAACAAACCCCAAATATAATATCCACACGGGAAGAGGAAGAAAAAAACCCACAAATATACTATCAACACAGAAGGGAGGGAAAACAAACCACAAATATACTATCAACACAGAAGGGAGAGAAAACCAACCACAACTATGCTATCAACACAGAAGGGAGGGTAAACAAACCACAAATATACTATCCACAAACGGCAAAGGAGATAAAATAAACACAACATCTACTATCCACACTAACGTACGCGCAAGCATACAAACCAAAATCTACTATCCACACAAAGGTACGCGAACTAATACAAACACACACACACACACGCGCGCACATACATACATATCAGGAAAGGAGTTAGTGTTTATAATCATACCACTCCACTCTCGCACCAATTGGCAACTTCAATTGTCTCTTTTCTAGAGATTCGGTTAGCCCTGAGAAGGGCTGTTGTTTTGGGAACTCCTAATACACCTGGCTAATTTGGGCATCTCTCAGGCCTTGCGCCACAGACGCATCGCCGGTTCCAGTCCTGCTCCCAGTTCAGTCTTGTTCTTGGGAACGCAGAGGCTGGTTGATTGTCTTCAGCACTCTAATCTTCCGTTTATGGAATTCTGAAGTGTATTTCATGTCTCCTATGCTACACCCGTGGATGACGAAATTGTGGTACTGATAGTAGCTGTTGTGCCGGTAGTGGCTGTGTTGCTGGTACTGGTACTGGCCGTGGAGGTGTCCTTACTTCAGGCTTGATCTCACACAGAGGTCTTAGCATGAGGTGATACAGTATCCCTCTCTTATTTCCTCTTCTTCTTTCTTCTTTTTATCATCTTCCTCCTCTTCAATTTTTGCACTTTCCTGGATTGCCTCCATGGCCAATTAGCCCAGGAGGCGCCTGGCATACTCCAGGTGCATTTGGAGTTCCAATAATTTGTTAATTCTTTGCTCATTATTCGTAGTTAACGAGTGAAACCTGGGTTGCCAGACTAACGAACGTTTCCCTTTATATTTGTCAGGCACGGATGTGAAAGAAAACATCCCCCGACACCAAACTTCGCACGGCTCATATCATTACTAAACAAAAACATGGAAAGCGCGGACCTAAAAGATACACTCACTCACTTTTTTATGCCTACAAACGCTAATTACAGACAAAAGCACACTTCTATTTTTGACATAAAACAAAGAAAGGAAGTGCTTATAAACACACGTTTATTTTTTAAACTTATTAACATACAATTGGCAATTGAATTAGTACCTTTTTTCTAGAGTATTGGGGTAGCCCTGAAAAGGGCTGTTTTTGTGGGCGGTGAATTATGGCAATCATTTATTGTCTAAGATTGCGTCCCCGTCTAGTGGCAGGCTTTCCAACATGATAAGGTCTGCTTCTTCGGAAAGAGAGGGAGAACGTTTTCGTGTCTTCACGACAGTCCACAAATCCTCTGTCTGGTGCCTGCTGCTGCTGCTGCTGATCTCTCTCTCTCTCTCTCTCTCTCTCTCTCTCTCTCTCTCTCTCTCTCTCTCTCTCTTTGTCTCTTTTATCTGTGCTGATTGTGAAGTCTGCACTTCTCCGTCCACTCTTCTTTTTCTTTCTTGATTTCCTCCCTGAAGAGCTTTTTTATCAGGTCTTCGTCACTTTCAACAATCTGACATTCTCTATTTCTTCAGGTTTCGATATCAGGCTTTGCCTGACACGATGTAAATTCACGTAAGCTTCGTTCAACTAGGCTAGTTTTGAACACATCTTCGTAGGACGATGAGTCAGATTGTCTGTCTGTCGGTATTTGAATTAAGGTCGCCTTCACCTTAGGGCATGTGCGACAGGTTAATTCCTAAACGGTAGGATCGTTAATTGTTTGCACAGGGGGAGGGGGATCAGAGCCTCATCCCCGTGTGCTTTAATGTGAGCACCGCTCATTCTTCGGTTTTGTTCGGGCCAGGTAGTGGAGAAAAGAATAGGATGAGAGCCCTCAAGATTTCACAGGCGTAACCTCCTCACCCATTGGTATTATCTTTGGCCCTTTTTGAAGTATAATTAATCCTCATCAGGAAACAGTAACCCCTTTATTTGTTTGGGCGGTATGAACTTCCATCTAACTTTTGTTTTGCATATTAATACCACTAGTGGTATTGGTGTCAGGTGGAATTCATCTTCTATTTTGTGTAGTCTGAGCGCCGCATTCAGAAACTGGTTGTCATGTGGTAGTGTAAATTTCCCTTGGCATTTTGTCTTTTCGTATACATCCATCACTCTTTTAATATCTTCTGTGTATTTTAAGGCAGGAATTTGGTCAGTCATCATAAATCCATTTCCTATTTTTTCAGCTTGGTCAAATATATAGTTGACCACCCCTGCACTTTGTTTATCTCTTGGTCGAGTTGTTCGTTTTTGTTGTTATTGTTGTAGTTTTTTACTTCGTTGTACATGAACTGGATTGTCTGGATAAATATGTAAACCTTCAGGGTTTTTTCCTTAGAAATCATCCCTACGATTTTTTTCTTGGGTTGGAACGCTATTATAGTTGATTTTAGGGTGATGGATAGAGAGAAGTCGAAGAGCATGTATAATGATGAAAGTCGAAAACAAACGACAGATACATTGTTTTCAAAACAGTACAGTTTTTATTCAAACAACTAACAACCAACAATTAACAATAAAATAAACAAATTATTTTTGACAACGTTGACAATATTGTAAAGTGAAGCTTAATTTCCAGGAATGGAAGTTATTGGGCCATTGATTTACACTACGTTTCCTAACTAAAGACAAAAGATAACCATAATGGTCACAAAAACATCGATCTACTTTGTCATCGTTTCTAGAAAAGTGACGATCAAAATAAGTCACTGAATGTTCTAAAGAATATCCAAGACTAAGTTGATGCAGAAAATACGCACAATATTGTCCACACGCCATGGAATCTGTGCCTTGTAATTTAACCTTATTGAATCGTGTCGTCTGGGCATTTCTTCTCAAAGAGTCGATGACGTCTTCTACCAAAGGTGGCAATCCATACGAATCAAAATACTCCACACAACCATCACGGGGAAAGTAGACGACTAGCCAGTGGGTTCCCGGAAGATGACTGTCGTCCGTGTTGATAACATAAGCTTGATGGTCTTGAGGTTTGCGATGAGACAGTTCATCTTTAGCACACACGACAGAATTAAAAGAAGCAGTGTACGAACTGTGGTTCAAAAGATAATAAAGTTCCCAGGTATCCATTTGTGTGTTATTTTATTTTTCTGCTTTTTTTTCTTCACAGGTAATGATAAGTCATCAATTCAATCCGGACTTTTTGCCTGAAAATCTTTGACAAGTAAACGTCTATTAGCTCCGTCTTTGTTATAATTTGGCGGTCCAGTTGGGTACGACCCAGGAAAATTTAGTGAAGACGTCGATGACACAAAACAAATATTTGTAACCACGACTGTAGGTGGCCACATGAGACATCGGAACACGCCCTTTTATCTTTTTGGGCCTATCGCTTAGTCTAAAAGGTGACTATGTGTTTTCAAAATCGCCAAAGAATCCTCCTCTTTGGTGGCTCGTCTTTGTCTTTGGGCGACTGTGTCTTTTCTGGGGGTGAGGTCGTTGATTGGCCAAGCGTTTTTTGGATGATGAACTGTCCTTTTCTTTTTCCTTTTCCTTTTTGGACAGGAGAACGACGATGGTGACAGTGTGCACTTCTTTGAGGGGACATATATGGACGTTCAGAAGCACACACAAAAATGCACTGAAGACCATTCCTCGACATACCGTTTATCTTATTTTTCTGAGAAGGTTTGAAAAAAGTCATCCCATGTGGTTGCTCCTCCATTTTAAAGGTTTTTTTCAAGGTTTTGTTTAAACTGATTGACCATATGTTCAATGCCAACAAATCCTCTACATTGCTGGCTTCTCCTTTTCTGAAAATTGTGAATTGTTTTCGTGACTGATGCTGTACAAGGCACGAATCAATTTGACGGGAAGATTAGACTGAAGGTTCGTCATGTTGACACTGTGTAAGAGAGACGCAAAGTGCACGTGGTTTTTATAGATATCTTCTTGACCTCGTTAAGTTGACCACGGGGTTATGTACACGACAGGCCCTCCGTATTGGCAACAGTTGTGAAACAAATGGGTACGAAATAGCAAATAATCGGGGAGGGAGGGGTGGTGGATTTTAAATCGACGAGTAAACGGGCATGCGGGGTTTAAGTGGCATCGTTGTACGCATGTGTCAGCCGAGGCGTTCCTAACTATTTGGCTAAGACTTGCACTTGCGATTTATCTCTAGGACTTTTAAACAAGACCACGTAATAAGCATTGAGACTGATGGTGCGATGGGCTTACCTTGTTGAAACAAATTTTGAGTGATCTAAATGACACTTGCATTACGATGATGCCCTTTGCGCGTAAACCAGTCTAATTTTTTCTTCGTCTTCTCCTAACATATAATCGAAAATGACCAGATGGGTTTGACTGGGGTCAGACACGATCCCGTAACCTTCCGCAGGAATGCCTTCCACAAACACGATGGAATCGCTTTCTCTTTCTCGCAAGATACTGTACGCCGAGTGTCACTCTTTGCAACACCACAGGATCCGATGAGGTGGACTATCGATCAAATGTTTATGGTAGATCAAACGTTTAACAAATTCGGTAGTACCTGAGCCGCTGGGTCCGGCAATTAACATGTTCAAGGGATGGCGAAGATACAAGGCATCACAACTGGCACGTTCTAAGTGTTCGCCGATGACTTTAAAAGTGGAGGAAGAGACAGCAGATGTAGCCATAGTAAAGGTGTTGATAATTTTGACGCGAAGACAGACAAGACAAGAGTTTTTATGCATTTTCAGGACACGTTTATTGATTTTTTTTAAATCAAACAACACGAAAGACAAAAATACATAAAAGCCAAATGGTCAAATACAGCAATAAAATACACATCAAAACGATCAAAGCGGAATATAAACAAGTCTCTGAACAACATGTTTTGGCAACAATTGTGTCACGGGGACAGGGTGTAATGTTCTTAAAGTCTCTACATTGGGTACAGTGACACAGGTGTTCTCCCAGAATAGTCTTTCTGGAATGTCCAAGACAGCCCTGTCTTGAAGGCAATGGTTGTCCTCGGTGACGGGTTCTTCTGTCACATCAGTTAACACAGGTTTAAAGTTATATTTTTCACTGAACGTTTGAATTTAGGATCACAGCTCTTGAGTATAAGTGACCACATCTTGGGTCCAAGCCTCAAAACCCCTATTTTTCCAGTCACGTACATCTGTTCAGTGAGGTTGTAAGTCACAAGCTAAACACAAATCGTCGTACACATCTTTAGTGCCTAAAAGTTGACGAATCTTTTTTTTCCGTAGAGGTCGAGAAGTATCGAGATGAAAACTCAATGCTTTTAACAGAATGAGTCTCTCATGGACATTTCAAGGGTCCACTTTCATGTTTTTTTTGGTGGTAAGTACTGTTCGCAAAGAGTCCACAAGGAATCGGCTGGTAAACGAAATCCCAGAAAGCAAGTCACTAAGACACACACTACAAGTCGACCACAATTCATGGGACACATTTATCGTAAAAAGTGTTGGTAGTCATCCACCGTTTGAATACTCTCATTGATTTCCTTCCATTGAATCTGTTGTATCACGAGTGATAAAGGTTGTGGCGTGGTAGTCTGTTTTTATACCTCTTTTTGTCGGAGGCAATAAGTGTACATTCTGCACAGAGACGATCGTATGCTCATGTCTTAGAAGCCAGACTCAAATCAAGTCGCAAATATAAACGGTTTAGTCACTAACGTGCACATTACACTCCGTTCAGAAGTTTCCTCTTGAACTAAATTTACATTGAGTGAAAGATTTCGGTAACCCTCTAACTCTTCTTCTGGAATTATTTGCAGTAAGTCTCCCTTGTAACAAATATAATCATCAGTAACAAACCAATCCTTTCTGCAAATGGGTAGTAGATCCGCTGAAATGATTTCAAATGAATCAGTCCTCTTATACCATTCAGGTACCAGTGGTTTAAACATAGGTGAGGTAACGGATGCAATTGTTCCTTGCGTTTCACTTGTATTTTGACCAACTCTCGGTAAATGCGTTGTCTCAGTTCTAGAGGCAAACCACGAATGTTCTCTTGTAAAGTATCCATCATCAAGTCAGATAGTGTTTATACCCACGTTAAGGGTCACTTTTTTATGCCCCTTAGTTTTATTTAAAATCTCCTCCTAGAGCGAAAGTAATGTACATAGTGAGTAATTTCTGACCACTGCCATTCAGGGTAAAGGGTCAAAAATGGTAATAAAATCTTCTGATTTAAATGGTCTAAAACGGAATAATCGGATGAACGCAGACTTGATCCATATAAATCGGACAAATTTGTTGACTTTTGTCACTTTCCTCTTGTGAATTTCTCGACACAAAAGCTCTACTGGCGCAAATTGAGATTTTGCTTTGGCAACTCCCTGTCAAACTTCCCAGTAGATCTTCTCTTGCAAATCGTTTGGTAATCCTTGAATATTATTTTTTAATGGGGTTTAAAGATTTGTCAAGGTGTTGTCCAAAGTTTGTCTCCTAGCCAAGGTGGTTATGTAAACGTCATGGGATGCCACTTCAATGACTAGGGTCCCACTAAAGGTAGGTAGTCACAATTCAGAGACGATTGAGCATGTTCCAGGTAAGCAGAATCTTTCCGTTCCCTCTAGTAAAGTGACACACCGCAACTGAAACACTTGACTTTATCCCCTTCGCCCAAGTAGAAAAATTGGGCTCTGTCTAAATCTTCGGGGGTAGGTCCTAACAGATATTTATGCCATTTTCATTTCAAGGTTTGGAATCGACTTTCAAAGTTGCAGTATTCAGGAAAACGCACAGGGAACGAATATGTGTGTTTGCTCAGGGTTGGATGACATCCGTAGGGTGTTAGCTGTATGGTTTCACGTGGAAGATGACATTGACAATAAAAACCAGCAAAGTGATAAGGTGTTCTGTAACCAGTGGCATCGCTTTCGCATCCGTCAGGTTTAAGACGCATAACATCACTTTTCCTGGTAGGTATGGTAGTAGTGGTAGTAGTAGTCATAGCAAAGTTCCGATGATGTGGTACTGAATCACTGAGGTCGCAGCGTACGGCATCGCTCTCATCGCAAGGCACATCATCTCACTCCACTTGAGAATCCCTGAACTTGAATGATGTCTGTTTAATAACATTCATCTTTCTAGCTTGGTCTTTGTAGTTACCATGAACTATCTGTCTTGGACATTTCTCCCTTTTTGTATGCTGATCAATATTGACGTGTCCGTACGGCAAAGTGAAGTGGTTGGGAACTCGCACTCGCATCTGGTACACGATTTGATGCACTTTTTCCAAAGGTCGACTGACGATTTGGTGTGTGGGTAAACGTACAATCTTGTGCGGTTCGTAGGTGGTCACTTTAAAGTTTCAATCATATCTAGACTGCAAGGGTTCCTTCAATACGCCAAAGGTCAACACTCAGCTGGTACGATAATTGAGAGTCAATCCTTTCTTGTCGTCGTGATGCTCGTCCGTCCAGGCTCCTAAACGGTCTCCTTCTATGCTATTCTGACGTTGACCCAGGCGATCAATATAGATGCAACTGTCTGTGTCAAAATACAGGACGCGATCTCCAAACAGTTCTGAAGCTTAGTACAATTTTAACAGAACATGGGCTGTCAAGTAAACCGCAATGATGAAATTTCCAAATTCGTCGGCTTCAGAAAGTCCAGTTCTTCTTCGTAATTGACTAAGATCAAATTATTTGTATAATCATAATAAGAACCTACACTCACGCACTATCTCTTTTCTTGAGAAGTGAATGGCCCTGAAAAGGACTATTGGGTGTTGTTTTTTTTTTCTTCGAAAAAAAACAACTCAGGAACGGGAGATAATCAGGGTGGGTATCTCAGGTGTAGTAACGGGGTTGGGCTGTTTGGCTCGGGAACGTCGTCTTCTCTTAGGTCGTAATAAAGAAGTCTGATACATTTGTTTCAGACTCCTTAACTCTGCCAAAGTGTCTAATAGTACCGTCACCGTTTGACTTTCACTGTCCTCCTTTGCTCCTAGACCTTGTTTCTTTTCTCATGTTGCTTCTTCCTGTCGTTTCATTCTTCTTACCTTTTCTTCTTGTTGTTTCTGTTGAAGGGGAAAAGCTTGTTCTGCTTCTCTCTGTTGCTGTAAAAATTTCTCCAATTCTTTTTTCTGTGTCTGTTTAAAATCATCAACTTGTGGTAAGGAAGGAGAAGGTGGTGAAGGTACTGGTACCGGAACAAATTTTTGGGAATAAGAGTGAAAATCCACTAATTCTCATGGAAAAACATGACTCTCGTTGAACATGACTTTAAGATGGTCAACGTGGATTAGTTATACATGATTGCTCCATCAGCGGAAGATCAACCGTGTTATGACGAACTCGTGGATTTTATGGTAGCGATCCAGTTGGCGCCAAGAAGCAAATCTTCCAACATTGAATTATTTTCAACAATTGATGACGCTCCTACAATTGACGACATGAAGAAAAGGTTATCGTACTCTACACATAAACACGGATGTGATCCATGTCACACAACGATACTCACACGTGTCCAAAGTAATCAGGGACAAATGTAACATGTTAATGATATTTGTGGATACACACTACCAGCCGAATTTTGGATTGATTAAGATTATCCAACAAGTTATCCTACAATCTTTGGCAACAGTTAAAGATGCAGACGTTGAAAAATTCGACTTGTTTTCACTCTCGATCGAAAGAATTAGATCAAAATTATCTCACGAATCCGAAACAAATAGATTATCAATACACGTGTAAGACAACTGAAAAAGATTATATCAGATCGTGAAAACGAAAACACTGTCACAAATAAAAGTAGTGAAAGTGATGAATAATTTGTGTCTTGACTTCGTAAAAAATCATATTTATTCTAATAATAATAATAATAATAATAATAATAATAATAATAATAATAATATATTTTCTGTTTTTTTTTTTCTTTCTATTTTTCAGTAGGATTTTATTATTTTAGTATTTACCCCATTAATCTGAAAAAAATTATTTGAAATCGCCAACTTCCACTCTTTATGATCAAAAATCCTTAAGATTTTACATTGAGATTTATTGACAAAACTTCATGTTGCAAATCAAGCAGGTGTCCGCTCTGGTCAGTAAGTTTGAAATGTATTTTTGATAATAACGGATTATGACATCGTAGATAAACCGGATTAATGGGTTATTGTACAATCAAATATCCAGGAGGTACTTGAGGTGTAAATGTATAAAGAATATATCTTTGATTTGATTCTTCAACATTTCCTTGCCATCAATTACATCACATACAATGTGATATTAACAATTGCTGGTGAAATATGACGACCTCCACCGTATGGATCATTGTTATGTTTGAGAATTATTTTTCTCCATGACTCAACGATTTGTGGAAAATATTTATTGATAATACCATTAATTGATATTATTAGTTGGTCGACATTAGCTATTGGTAGTAAAAAAAATGTGGTATGTCTGATTCTGTTATTTTATAATGTTTGGTAAATAATTGTTTTAATGTTATCGGTCTAGAAATAATATTATATGAACGTCCCAGACTAATATCTTCATCGTCACTAGCAAGTACTGATTCAAAGATAATTTTATTAATAAATTCGAAATCTGATCTAACTTGGTTTAGATGTACTGTTTCAATAATCTGTTGATTTATATCATCATTATAACGTTGAGATAAGGAAGAAAACAAATTTTGCAGATTTGTAAGTGATTAAGAGTGTTTAGACTTAATATATATATATATATAAAGTAGTGTTAATATATCTTTCATTAATGATTACTTGTTTTCCTTCATCATCAAAACTATATACAGTATTTTTTAGCTTAGCAAGTCTCATTCCATCCGATGCAATAAACTATTCCTGATTGCCATAAAATTTCCAAAGATAATATGTTCGATATTCTGGAAGTTTAATAAATATGTTATTGTTCGTTGTAAAATCATCGCGTTTTGGTTGTTAGTCCTTGATATTTTGGTGGTATCTCTGGCCATCCTAACACTGATCGAATTGATGATTGGTGTATATCTACAACATAATTTGGACAGTTTATTTCTATCGCAGATGATAATGTTGGTACATGAACAGTAACAGATATTTTTTTATTCCTTTTTTATAATAGATTTAATTATGCGTTGAAATGCATCGTTCATTTGTTCGATCTGATAAGTACTTGTTGGAATAGCAGCAGCCTGCTATTCAGGGATTCCATCTGTTTGGTTTGTTTGGTTTTTTTTTTTGTTTGTTTGTTTGTTTGCTTTTTTGTTTTTTTTTTTTGTTGTTGTTGTTTTTTTTTTTTGCAGAGACAAGTGAGTTATTCGACTGCAACACACCGAATGATTTTGATTTAATATTTGGCCAACTATAATAAACTCGAAGTTTAGCAAGCACAATTTCTTTCACTGGAATTACAGTTGGAAAGTTGACGCTAAATTCAGGATTGGTCGATCTTGCTGATATCATCGTTGTTTTTGATGGAGTTGTATTAACGACGATCTGTTTCGGTAGTTCTTGCGATGATGACATTATTATTATTATTATTATTATTATTATTATTATTATTATTATTATTAGTATTATTATTATTGTTGTTATTATTATTATTATTAGTATTATTATTATTATTATTATTTTCCAAGTCAGACGTAGATTCTGATACAGTCATCGCCTCGTCGTAAATCTTGATCATTTCTGTGAACTCAGTATCTGATATTATTCCATCACTAAGAACTGATGATATCACCGAAGATAATTTAGAGTATGCTAGCGTCGCTGTATGCAACGTTATTATATACTCTTGTAGTTTATTTTCGTACATGTAGATATTTTTTGAGATGATATTAAGAATATCAGCAATTAAGAATATCAGCAGCTGAAACACAAATTTTTGCAACTGCTGGTGATGTCATTGTTATTGTTGATAGCAATACGTCGGTTCCAGCGATAACAGCGAACGCCGAATCTACAATTACATCAACGACAACTTCACGTCTGTGATATTTTTTACTTTTGCTGTATAATCATCAACGATATTTTTTGTTTATTTTGCCGATCACGTACTTGATTGTATCTGTACTGTTGCACGTTTTTGGGTAGCTCATTATATTAAGCAGGTGGTAGTTTAGTGACTAATTCAAGACATTAATGATAAATCAAGCCGAGTTTTTTTTTTTTTCTTTCTTCAGGTTTCAATTCAAATGTTACTTCGTCGTTTTGCTCCAACATCACTAACATAGATCCAGACGATCCTGTTAGTGGATAACGCCGTTGTATTGTAGTAGATATCGTAAATACTGTAACGCCGAGTACGGAGAACCTGTATATACCGGTAACCTCAGCGCGATGTTTGACGAATTTATTAGGTGGTGATATAATGCTTGTCCAGACTACCGTATATACTACGTTGTCGGTGATCTCTTTTATGTCAGAGAGCTTTATAACAACAACTGCTGGACTTCCCAAAAATTCATTGATGTTTATATTTATGTTTCTACGAAACCTCAAGAACGTGTTTATGTGAGCTGTTTAATCAGATCTAAGATTGATTACTTCACTATTGATTGCTGTGAAC